>CM055897.1:77306999-77906999 GCA_029582155.1 Panopea generosa | reverse complement strand
TATGGCTTTTTGTTAGATTGTATCACATAATGAAATACAATCAATTAAAAAACTATATTTTAAAATACTAAGCCTTAAGAGGGCCATGACCGAGTAATATAAATTACTGTTTTAAAGTAATTCAAAGTTTGTTGTCAGTTACGGTTGTTCTACTCAAATTCATCCTAATAGTAGATCATTAAAATAGATGTCATGTATAACATCGAATGTAATATGTTGAGGCAATACGATACTGTGTTGATTGATATGAGCAAGGTAGCCAAAACATAAACATTTCTGCTAAGACTATGTCAGTATTTCTTGAACACTTTGTTTATAAATCGAAGTACTTAGTAATCTATATCATTCATTTTGTCTTAATTATTTATATACTTTTTATCTAACAAATATCGTATTGATCCTTGAGGTATATAACACTTTCATTCTTAAATATAAACTGTAGGCACAGGGTGGTTAATGAAGTTTTAAATAAGTGCACATTTTCTTTGCACCTGGTATTGTTACTACATTATTTTCATTGTAGATCAACTTTATAGCTTAATTTTCATAGCAACTATTACAATACAATATACGGCCACAAGAGTTATGATACTATGATAATATATCTAAAACATCTATATTTACCATTCCATTACCTTTTCAAAACTTATGAATTGATCCTAATGTTGGACGGCCATTACTATACGTCTCACTGCACAGCTGCACCCCTTTTCTGCCACGGTAGCAAGATTCTTACGCTTAAAAAAAGGCCTATGTACTTTGGTTATGAAATAATTTCAAAAAGGTTCATAGTGGTTGTGATTTCTTGCTGCAGATGAGTAGAGCAAAAGTTGTGGCAAAGCATATAGTGCATTAAGATATCACCTGGTGTTAAAAAGTGACTTTTATAGGAATAAAGCTCAGGGTGTCACTGCACCTTTTTTTAAAAAAACAAAACAATGTGGACTACTTACCAGTTATTGTGTATTTTTATGTGGGTAAACATTCCTGCTATGAAAGAAAAAATACTTTATAAAAATTCTATGTGGAATTCTATTTTTGCCATTGAAATACTAGACCTTATTTTATATAGAACAAAGAACACAATTCAACCTATATTTCTTTGATTCTATACATAACAATGAAAATAGTTAATAAACTTAATACATATAAACTATGTCAACGTCGATATACTATACACAGTACGGTTACTTTTAGTCTATGCAAATAATTGTATTGTTTTACTAGTACATGTATTACTATTTTTTTCCATGTCTCACTAGAAAATAATTATGTTGACATGTAACAAACACAACGCAGTGAATTTCAAAAAAAACATTTTTTTTTATCTTTCGTTATTTTTATTGATGTATTATCGCAGTTTGAAGAATACGACTGTGCTATCACAAAAAGGTAATCAAAAGCATTATAAATTGCCGATGTATGTCACAATTATAACCTAAAGATGCATGCTTTCTCAATGGAAAATCATTTTGTCCAAGCTGGGAATTTTTAATTTCAAACCTGTAATTGCCAAATCGGAATCGGAACTCTGTGTTGTGTTATGTTCAAATACGAATGCATAACACAAACCTCACCTCATAGACTCTTCTGTAATTCACCACACCATGTATCCAATGTGTTAACGTTAAGCACGGCAAACTTCTCACCACTCTTTATTCAAAAATAGATGGTTTGAGATTGCTGTTTTATCCTTGTAAATGTCTTTTATAAAAGTCATATCAAATGATTTACACCACTAAACATAGACACCATATTTCATTCTTATTTTACGAACCATGCGCTAATTGTCTGTTTATACAAACACGAACGTAGTCACATATACACATACACAGACGACTTACCACAGCAGACGAAATGTAAACATATTACCAGAGCAGACGAAATGTAAACATATTACCAGAGCAGACAAAATGTAAACATATTACCGGAGCAGACGAAATGTAAACATATTACCGGAGCAGACGAAATGTAAACATATTACCGGAGCAGACGAAATGTAAACATATTACCAGAGCAGACGAAATATAAACATATTTCCAGAACAGACGAAATGTAAACATATTACCATTTCGATTCGCATTTGAAGCATTGACACTAAAATATCCAAGTTGGCACACAAAGATATATTGAATTTGAATCGGACATTATTCTACGATATTGGTTTAGAAAAATACATGGTTATTTGCATTGCTTTTGCTATATTACTATGACTATTTTTTTCAGATATGATAAGGTAATTTTTGAATAAACAAATGTTGCTTGATGTACTAACGGATATAACGATTGACGTCAAGTAGTCACGAGACAAACCAGTGTATCATATATGGTAGTGTTTCGCGTTTCTGAAACAACTGTAACTGATACAACCAACATAAAACCACTTTGCCGCTTTTATCTGTAAAAGCAACAGACAAAGGCTTTCCTGTTGAGTTTTTATCTTATAAATCACACTGGTTTCGACAAATTATTGATTGTTTAAGTTTTATACATGAATAAAACGAATCGTTTAGAAGATCTACAATTGATGCAGAATAACCAACTAAATCCAGGGGTTTTATTACACATGTTGAAGTTCTATTATGACGCAAACCATTAATAGACAACTATTGCTCGTATTTCTTCTGAATAGAGATAAATAAGTTACCTTGTCAAAATGGTATATGATTAATGACATATTGTTTTCTTTAATATCATAACAAGGTGAATGACGAATCTCGATCTCGTATTTATGATTTTAACGAAGTCTTGTAGTACAGTATTGTATATGTGATAACATAACAACATTATTTAAATATATGTCTTCATAGGGGTTAGATTTCATCAACTGAATGCATAAACTATACATTTCATTGAAATATCGTATATCCCAAATTTTAAGATCCATTGTTGTTCAAAAGAAATATAAGAGGGAAATCATTCGAAAGCATCATGTGATATTGGCAGAGTAACAGACGCAATTGTAGTACAGACAATGATCGCAAACATATCTTATATAGAACTTATACAAATGCTTTAATAGATAAAGTTACCAAGTGGTTCCCGGACCCTATATACATAATTGAAGGAAAACAAAGTGACATCACTAAAGTCATGGTCTCCAAATTTTTAAAAATAAGTATGATACATTTTTTTTCAGAAAAATACGTTGGATATATTTATCAAACTTACTAACATTTTCCGTTTTTGATGTCAGAAAAATAATATTACCTCGAAGCCTACAACTGTAACATAAATGATTGTCTTTGTAACCAACCATTACGAGGGAACACTTCAAACGAGTGGATAAAATACATTGTCAAATACTATACCTATTCTGGAATGGTTGTTCAAATAATTAGATATAGGTAGAAACATATTCTCCGTTATACTTTTAAAAGGTTTGTTTGGACAATGCAATTTATCTCCTGTACGAGCAATTTTAATTTAGCCATGTGATCGGTCTAAGTTTGTACCCACATTAACCAGTTACAGATACCATCGGTACTGTATTGTTTTTACGTTTGAAATTTTGTTATTTCGTGTCATTCATTCGTCTGTTGACATTGTGTACGGACTTAGTTGCATATCTGTACCCACACTTGTTGGGTATCTTTACTCCAACAAGCATTATTTGTGTTACCATTGCCTGTAAGCAGTGTTGTCATCCTTATCACTAATCCTCGTAAATAGTTACTAGCTATTCTATCTCTCCAAAGAACCGCGTATGTCCGTGTATTTTTATGGAAATCATATTATTATATAACCTCAAAAGTTTTATGCGGATTCGGAATTCGAATGGAGGAATCAGTATAGAAATTAGCTAAGAAAGCAAACGTCAAGTATACACCAAGATTCTCAGATTTTATTTATGTTACATTATACGTCATTTAAATGCATGTAATCTGGATTATAAGATGAAACCAACACATATATCATTTTGCCGCAAATGCCAAATTATATAGTCTATCCCAGAACCTGATATCTCCGAATCAGGTCTATTAACCCCCAATGAAAAGCAGGGAATTCCATGCATGCCCCACAATTCATAGCAATTATACGCTTACTAAACTGTGACGTCATTTAAACTTTCAGTTGAAGCAACTAACTGACAAGTCATCGTGCCCAAATGTAGCTTTCACAACTGTGCTATTTAACAGACCAAGGCGGGAGAGAATACGAATTATATAACCGGCTGCCAACGTATGTGACGGAAAACGTTTCGTTTTTGTACGACAAACTATAACGCTCCGTGCTTAAATCGATCGCATAATTATCACTCATTAATCAGCATGTCAAGACCAGTTATTTTATAATTGATAAATGATGCTAAAGTTCTTTTTTATATAGTGCGTGGAGGTCGATGGCATAGAGAGATTATATAACTTGACGAGTATTAAACCGTGTTATGGAGGTCATATGCAGATTGACGATAAGTATTTTATCTGAATTATTGTGATGTTTTGCAATAGTTAGAGGGGATGGCCGTAACTAATATGGTGAGCATTTGTGGCCAAACCCTTTGCTTTAATTTATTTCGAATGCTTGTAAAATGTATAATATTATGTGTATATATTTGGCTAATAAATATGTTTAAACTAAGTTAATAAACTATAATGTCGCTTGTACGAGTCAATGTATGTAGTAAATGTACGTAGTCAATGTATGTAGTCAACGTTTGTAGTCAATATATGTAGCAAATGCATGTAGTTAATGAATGAAATCAATGTATGAGTTAATTAATGTAATCAATGTATATTTTGTCAATGTATGTAGTCAATGTATGTAGTCAATGTATGAAGTCAATAAATGTAGTCATGTATTTAGTCAATGTATGAAGTCAATAAATGTAATCAGTATATGTAGTCAATGTATGAGTCAATGTACGTATTCAATGTATGTAGTTAAAGGTAAGTTTTAATGTTCGATTGAAACAACTTATTTCGAACATTCACATGGAAGGTAATATGGAAACAAGGCCCGTTAAATGTTCAGGATTCCTTGTGTTGTAGTTTTATCAAATGTTGCAAATTCATCTTATTAAGATATAAAACTAGATTTGAGAGAAGCTTTTCATTACATGGGGCTAATAATATAAGAGTTCATACTGTAATAGTTTAATATGTTTATTGTGTTAAGATCTCCAAGTGCTGTGTTCATCGGCGAAAACGAGTGTAAGATGTTAGCAAAATATGTTGGGTTGAAGATTTGGGATAGAGCAAATATCCATTCAAAACGTATATTTGGAATTGTTTGTTTGGTTTAGTTTGGGATAGGTGTGAACACAACATTTCTTATTCAGCATGTATGTTAGTTATATATACTTGAGCTAGTGCTAGCAAACATGAGGATTTTGTATATTTCACTTCCCCTATGACCAGATACAATAAAACCAAGTTCTTGGTAGCATTTTATGTTATTACTATTGAATGACAAGAAACGCAGATATATGGAAGATTTATCAAACAAGTCGATAATCAAATCAACGATAATGTTTCCTTGGTAGAAATATTTCTGAGACAAGTTAACGGTTTTTAAGTAAAAACACTTTGTATTTAATTGCATTTACGTGGACAAACAACGTCACGTGGTCAGTGGGGTGAGGATAGTCCCTTTTATTTAAGGCCAAATATGGTAATGTATAAACATAGAAATCACATATTCCAGATATCTTAAATCTTCACATCTTCGCAAACTGTTTGATAAAGATACATAAGTGACAGCTGCATGACTGAAACATGTCTGGAATGAAATCATGCATGGACGTGTTTCTAAAGTTTGGAAAACAGTGTATGATATATATTACATACGCTAAAATAACAATTTCAATAAATGTATCTATTATCACCTGAATATTTGTTAACTGTTGAAAGTCATACATGTATATATTGACGCGAAAAAGAATGAAAGCAACCAACAAATACACCACTTATTTTTACCCTGAAACATCTTCCTTCTGTGTTGAAATGAAATGTTAATCGATATATATATTATTGTCGCAAAGTCTCATTATTATTAAATTTGTTTGCTGTAGATAACATTATGCCCCTCACTAACTGCGTTATAAAACAGTGTGGATTTGCAATGCATGTTAGTTTAATACATGCAACTAACCTGAAAAGCATGCATATTGCATGACATTGGCCTCAGAAAATTGATATGAAGTTTTGCTATATATTTGCATATTATTATATGTGCATATGCATTTCTCACTGTATGCTTAGTGATCGGTCAGGATCAGTTTTTAAACGTTTAACCGGAGTCAATTTTGCAATATTATTATTTCAATAACATGCTAGATTTGACGTTTTACAAATCTGTATGCGAGATATAATTTCTTACAGTCTGTACAGGAAAACAAACTCAAATGTGATTAAATTTCATAAAATGATATATTAATATATAACATGAGATGTAAAAATGAATGGGGAAATATCCCTCATAAAATGGAAATGAATTGAAATGTTGCTATATTTTTGTATGATATATGCCCTTTTTTCTCATTATGCAGCCGCCTAAATTGTTAAAGCGATGGACATTGTGTCTGCTGAATAAAATTATTGCATTGGATTGAATTATCACACAATATTAAAATACCAATATGATCCCATCTATCTCTTCAAATCAATTATAATTATACATACGCTTGTCACTGAGCCCGCCAAACTCAACTATTGAGTTTTGTATTTTTATCAAATAGCTAAAATAGGTGAAAACCACCACCACTAAATAGAAAACGGTCTCCATGAAACTACATGTATGTCTATATTTAATAAACAAATCAAATTCATATCAGGCATACACTATTAACTAAAATTAAATAAATGCATTTCATTTTCCGTTCAAGGGAGATCTTGTCATTACTATATATTGAGCAATTATAATAAAAAAGTTTGGTAGAGCATGGTTTTGTCTTTTGTTTGATAATTAAGCAAGTGACCCATATTCATATAAAGAGTATTCCGAATGACTAACATAAAGTGATACATACTTGTATATACATTCAACAACTTAATATAGATAAATACAGAAGCTGTATGAAGTAAATAATATACCTCACGAATCCTTGATTCGAAGTCCTGTTTATTCGAAGTACTGTTTTATCCGAAGTACAGTTTTGGTAATCATTGTGTATGCTGCGCTAAAATAAGCTTTTCAAAAGCAAGTGTTATGGATAATTGCACTAAATAACATACTTCTGTGATGTAAATATGATTTTTTTCTCATTTTCTTTGTTTTAATCTGTTTCTATATTTTATTATTAACATGAAATAGCGCTGTTAACGAAAAACATATATTTTGTGAAAGCATCCTCCTTGGCTTAGGACGTTGTCTCAATGTCACTTCACTCTCAGCGCAGAGGTTGATGGTTCGCAACCAAATCTGTCAAAATAACTTTATATGAGAGAGTTTGAAATTTACTTGTGGTAACACGCTGGTGACAATAAGCCTGTCTTCTCGAATGCAAATGAAAAGCAATAAAAAAAAGTACTAAGTAGTAAGATATAATATGTTGAAAATAGCGTTCAACCGCATTATATAGAAACATTTGGGAGGAAATAATATTTGAAAAGTTCTACTTTAAACATCATTTAAAGAAATATATAATCAAGAAATATATAACCTCCAAATTATAAAAGTCTTTTTTCACCTAAAAGTTCTAATGTAAGAATAAATGCGATGATGAACACACTTTTATATATAAAATGCAAGCAAACAATAAATTGATGTTTATCATCGAAACATAATTACAAACATTATTGCAAAACATGTTTAATCGCTTACCTTCAGAACTTTGGATAATTATACAATTCACAAAAAAGACGTAAATGACCAGAAGAAGTCTGGAGTATAGCATATAAACCCACACAAATTAGTTTCGCAGTGATATATTATCGGACAAATTCTATGATCACATTAAAAACTTATCTTTGGATGTCAAATATAAATCAATACAATGGATGCGAGTTTTTTTTAAATAACTTCGATGGGTTGATAAATCCTAAAGTACCTTTTTTTTCTGAATAAGATAACCACATTAGCCGGGAAGAAATAATTTCTGCGACGAAACGTCTTGACACAAATAAGTCAAGTTCACTTTTTTAAAGAGGGCATCGATTTGCCAGCAAAGTCGCTAGAGCCTATCTAAGATATTCAAAAAGTGTGACAAAATGTATCATTATCCCATTACATTATCAATGTTGTATGGGCAAGTCTAATAATTAACGTGAGCTAACTTTGATAGGCTGTTTAGTAAAAAAAAATGTGTTGAGCATATGTAGCCAGACCCTTGTGTCTTATTAATCCCAATGTTCCTTGTGTGAGTGTAGTATGGATATGAGTATAAAGGTGGCAATAAATTATGTTTAAACTATTTAGTCAAACTGATTACTGCTCAAATCAATAGGCAGCCTAAAATAGTCATCAACATCTGGAAGTGTGTGCGTAACCTTTTGGGAGAAAAGCTGGTTAGTCGTGATATAATCTGATATGCAGCACAGATCAAACTAAAATACAATTATATATTTAACTCCTTTATCGAAATAAATATCAATTAAAAAATGACTCGATGAATCGGACTTTGATTTAACTAATGGAACTTTGTATAGTTTGGTACCATGGGTTAATTGTTAAATTAGATTAAAACTCTGGAATACTCTGTCAGATTTTTTTAATTCCAAAATTAGTATTTTGAAAGTGAAGAAAATCTCATCGATTTATTTTCCCTTGTTTTTAATTGAGTTATATTTTCAAAATAACACCGATTCAGGAATAACATTGGAGAAGCTACCTTTTTTAACGCATGCTGCTGATGAATTGGTATGTAATGAAGCAAAAACGGGATTACAGGTTTCAGTTGATAATCTTGAATAAAGTATTGCAATAAATATGTTTTAACTATTAACACAGAAAACCCCAACAAAGATTGATGTTTTCCGAAGGTTAAATCACAGTGATGAATTGACATATGTCGGGGCAGAAATCTGAATGGGTGATATTTTTAATTGTTGTAGTGTGAAGGTGGCGGATCATTTATATTTCTGACAAACGCCGACACTCTAACAGTAGTGTGTAGATCGGACCCAGCTTCCCGATTGGAGCCGTTCAATAGCAATGCTGTGTAAGCAACATTTAAGCACGTTGATTGGTCAGTTACTTCAACTGAAAGTTTTAATGAAATCACAGTTTAATAAACGTTCAATTGTTATGAATTGTGAGACAGGCATAGAATTCCTCACTTTTTCATTCGGGGTTTAAAAATCTGATTCGGGAGATTTCAGATTCTGAGGAACTTAGTAGACTACTCAAACTGATTTCAAGGTCTCACTGGGGAATAACCTCCCTTACATGACGGTAGCAAGATTATTACGCCAAAGAAATTAGAGCTGTGTTAAGCGGTTGGGCATTTTTTTTGTTAAAAATGCATAAAATGTCATTTTTCTTTGTGCATGTGAGAACATTGGAACATTGAAACATTGGAATTGTTGATACCATTGTTAAAGGACATATTTCAAGATGTTCATATATAAATCGCTGTGACTCTTTCGAGGACATATCTAAATCCACTCAGCATTGATTTTATACACCAATATCAAGTATATTTTCCAAATATTGATTACTTGTAAAAAAAAAATAATAGCTATTTTATGTGGCCTAAATTATCAGGTCGGTCAGTGCAAATTTATTGACATTGGATACACATGTATAGCGTCAGGTACATGATTGGTAAACATATCGCTAGGTAAATAGGGATACACATTTTAAAGATGTTTTACATATTCATTTTTGGGTTACCGAACAAGTCATTTTGAAGTTTATTTCATATAATTAGCATTTAAGAAAAAGTAGACGGGTCTATTATTAAAAAACTAACCATATGTCAGGGTTACTGGTTAATTCATTGTTTACTACTCGAGAATCGCCTTTGGAATGTAGTTATATTTGTATATATACACGTATAAATACCATCATCTCAGTCGGTGAGCAAAATTCCATCATGCAAAAATGTTGTTACAAGAATTAAGAAAACGCTATAATTTGACCATAGCATCAATATCTGAGTGATTACTTTTTATATTATGTTTTTTATACTTTAATAATTTAAATGTCCAAAAGCAATATTTCGACTAAATCAGATATTAGAAAATTGTATATACTAGTAACTTGTTGATATATATTCAGAATGTGGTCAATTTACTTTCATATCCGCAGTATTGAAAGTTGTTTATTAGGATATAGGCCGAGTAATCTAAAACGTATTTTCAAATATTTACTTCGTACTAAGGCCACACCAAATTGATGTCTTGGTGTTTGGATTTTTGTTTGAAAAAGGGGCGAGCGAGCGAATTTTTTTTAGTTCGATCTTCGGATTGTTGATATGAAAAACATTGGTGATTTTTTTTATTATTATTATTTGTTATAAAAATTATACTTTTTCAATCAGTCTTTATAACTGTCTGTTTCTATTTCCATCAGTTTAATCTTTAATTGAACCATCCAGTTAATTCATTAAATAACCCTAAAACTGTGGCACTCAATTTATAGGTATTGATGTTAGCAACATGAGTATGTAAGATTCATCATTCATAGTTTCAAGTATTAACTAACTTAAATGTCAGTTATTGTTGAAAGACAGACGGACACCATCAATCAATAGACCGGAAGTTAAGTTCACAATCTGGCTTAACATAATGAACATGTAGTGGTAATGGTCTCTGAAGTTATCAAAAATCCTATGGTTAAATTCCAGGACAGAATAACAGATGACAAAGTGATACCTAAGTGCAAATTATGTTAACCCTGAAAGCACTGAGAACAACACAACAAAGTGGTTTAAGCGACTAGTGTAGGCCTGTTTCAGACTGCATATAAAACGAATTGCAGTCAAATACGGGTCTACGTGGTTCACTACTTAGACCACGAATTAATAACAAGAGTAATATAGAATCATAGAATAATGATTTTTTATAAATATTTTCGTTTCTTCATTGAAGCATATAAAAGTTGAAGGGGGACTGGGTGTGTGTGTGGGTGTGTGTGTGTGTGTGTGGGGGGGGGGGGGGGGTAAAGGCTTTTTTAAACCTAGCATTTTAACGTCCTGGCGGGTAGAAACTTTTTTTAACTTTATTTAAACCTAGATTAGAAAGTGGCGCATGTGCGCCTCGATACCTTACACAAGAAAATGGCGAGCGATTCGCGACGAATAAATTCCTTGGAGATTCAACAAATTCATTGCCAAAGAACGTTCAATGTTTATTTTGCAAATGATTTAATAATTATAATTGTGTTGATATGTAGAAAGAGTATTCAGAAACGATTTTGTGTCAATTCTATTTCACCGTTTTCCAGATTGTTTATTTTTGGTCTTGTGGCCCAGTTGTGTTTCGAAGTTCAAGTCGCACTTCTAAAATTTCGGACATGTTAAAGAACGTCTTTGGTATATAGTTTTATATACTGGTTTTCTTTATTGTAAACTATATGAAAACCGATAAGACTACGAGATATATACCAATTAGTCGTATTGTGTCGAACTAGATTCTAACACCTCTTGTGTGTAATCAATGCGACATTTTGAAATTTTTTTGCAACGTGTAGTAGAACCAGAAACATAAAATTAATTGAGTAAATATCGATTCTTTGTTAGAAAATTATTTCGACATACATGCATTTATGTATCGATGGTTTTTGTGGCAAAAGTTTTGATTTCCCTATCTTTAATAATTAAAATTACGCAAGAATTTATAAAGTAACGATATACTCTTGGGCTGCGTTCAGCACCGTTAAACAGCAAACGCGTTTATTGCCTGGTTCCCTAAAATTGTTGCGTTTTTAGTGCTAATGTGAGGTTGAGCCAGTGTCCAGGAAAATATGTTAGCTAACGTTATCAAACGTTTAACCGAACTGAATGCAGCGCAGGTGTATTTATTTTCATTTAGAATATATTTCATCTTCGACAGAAGACTTATGTTAAAATTAAGTAAGTACGCACATTTACTTCAAGTCAATCAAATGATTGATTATTGCAACAAACGCTTAAAAGGGAAGGTCATAAGCAAAATAAAGGACTGTTTACGGAAAATACACGTTAATTTTTTTTTAATTCTTTCTCAAATCGGTGCAGGATTTTTATTTTTTTTTTTTTTCTGAAAAAAAGTGCACTATTTTTTTAATAAATCTTTTTGAAATGATGCAGCATTTTATTTTTTTTTCTCAAAACCAATTTAACCGGGGCGGGAAATCCGACGACTAAGACATCAATTTGGTATGGCCTTATAATGAAGTATTGAAAATCGGCAGTTTAGAATTGAATATGTGTTATGTAAATTGTGTTTATTCTGATTATTCACAAAGTATTAATACAGAATTTGTTCGTCAGTGTTTATGTTATATAATGTGGACATATGTAAAGATGTATTTGCTACCACGGAATTTAACAGACGGCGATATAAGAATATACTGTTGATATGTTGCTAAAACTACAATAAAACATATAGATGGTGAGAAATTAATGCACTGTTATATATTGATGAAACTACAATAAAACATATAGATGGTGAGAAATTAATGCACTGTTATATATTGATGAAACTACCATGAAACTCATAGATGGTAAGAAATTAATGTGCTGTTATATATTGATGAAACTACTGTGAAACTTATAGATGGCAAGAAATTAATGTACTGTTATATATTGATGAAACTGCTATGAAACTTATAGATGGCAAGAAATTAATGTACTGTTATATATTGATGAAACTACTATGAAACTTATAGATGGTAAGAAATTAACGTACTGTTATATATTGTTGAAACTATCATGAAACTTATAGATGGTAAGAAATTAACATACTATTATATATTGATGAAACTAAAATGAACCTTATAGATGGTAAGAAATTAACACACTGTTATATATTGACGAAACTATCATGAAATTTATAGATGGTAAGAAATGAATGTATTGTTATGATATATATTGATGAAACTACCATGAAACTTATAGATGGTAAGAAATTAATGTACTGTTATATATTGATAAAACTATCATAAATCTTATAGATGGTAAGAAATTAGTGTACTGTTATATATTGATGAAACTACCATGAAACTTATAGATGGTAAGAAATGAATGTATTGTTATGATATATATTGATGAAACTACCACGATAGATGGTAATTGATGAACGTAATCATTACATATCGGGTAAATACTAAATCTGAGTTGAGTTAATGTGCTGTTATGTATTGTTATGATATATATTCATGAAACTACCATGAAACTTATAGATGGTAAGAAATTAATGTACTGTTATATATTGATAAAACTATCATAAATCTTATAGATGGTAAGAAATTAGTGTACTGTTATATATTGATGAAACTACCATGAAACTTATAGATGGTAAGAAATGAATGTATTGTTATGATATATATTGATGAAACTACCACGATAGATGGTAATTGATGAACGTAATCATTACATATCGGGTAAATACTAAATCTGAGTTGATATATATATATATATATATATATATATATATATATATATATATATATATATATAAATATATATATGTAGCCGTTTATTTACGTATGTGTGACGTAGGTCCCGTAACGTTAACGACATAACATGAGTCTGCCGGTGGTAATACTGTTATACGGACGAGCAACCTACACAATCGTCATATAAACGACGTGACAACCCTGACGTCAGAGTGGAATCGACATTACGCGACGTAAGGCCATAGTACATGTAGTATACCTACATAACCGGACACGGACGTAGTATTTGAATATATAAGTATAGTTATAGTTTAAAACAGTGTAAATCATTCAGCGAAATTGTATAAAGTTTATATCGCGACGTCAGTAAAACTTTAGAAAGTAGCAGTTTGTATCGCGCTATCAGTAAAACTTTAGTAAGTAGCAGTTTGCATCGAAACATCAGTTAAACATTAGTTAGTAGCAGTTTGCATCGCGACATCAGTTAAACTGAAGCGTAGTATTAGTGATAGTGTAAATACATTATGAGACCAGTATTTGTCCATGATGAGTAAATTTATTTAATTTGTAAACATTGTATAATAGTATTTTCATATTTTTATCTATGTAAAAATAGAATTGTAAATTTTATTTTAAATAAAGTTGTATTCTATCCTTGTGAGTTGTCGGCCTTTGGTCATTTTGTTACACTACTTGTTTTCGAATTAATAACATAAAACATAGAAACATAACAGCCTAAATTCGTATTTCACAGCTTGAACATAGTCATAAAAACATGAATCAAAATGAAGGAAAATATGTGCTTTGTAATAAGATCGCTTAGAAGATGAATATCATTTTATTTTAAAATGATCTGCGTAAGCAATATATTTCAAAAGATAAAATTAATTAACCCAGTATTTTCAAATTATTTTGTCGTTTTGAAGTCAAACAAAATATTTCTTAATAAACTAGCAGTATATCGTTTCTACGCAATTGATATGTGGGAGCATATACCTAATGCAAACAACTAATTATATATGTTGTTATTTTTTATTGTATAAATGTATCGTAATTATGCTAGAATAATCCAAAATGGTGTTCAAACAAATTTGAACAATACTATTAATGAGTTTAAAAGTACATACTTCTGTCTGTTGTTTAATTCTCATTTATAATGATTTTTTGATTCATGATGACATATTAGTCGAAATGTTTTTAAAAAACGATTATAATTAACGTTAAATGCATTTGTCGAGTTTATATTGACCAATTCTAATTGAAATTTCTTGTTTAATTATCATCTAAGCAAAGACCATGTTCACGAAGCCAAGATATAGGCTCTGTTAAAAGTATTTCTTTTAAATTCTTATTTTTTAGCAAAGCTTGGTGTGTTGGATTCATTTACTTAATATTCTTTTAAATATGTACATTTTATCTTCTTAATGTATGTTTTTCTATTCATATAACGACTGCAAAGAGGAATGATTAAATTAAAGAACTTCCAGAGTCATTTTAAGGGGTACGCGAACCTTGTTCTTTTCAGTACAAAAACTTGATATTCATTTTACTATTGTAATTGTTGTTAAAGTTCAAAGTCATATTGAAAATAAATTATATGTGAAATTATGTTATGTACTCTTGTAAAAGTTATCATCAGAAAATATAGTTATTATTTATAGAATTGTTATTATTAATTACTATTATTTTTATAATCATAATAATACTAATAATTTTTATTATTATTATTATTATTATTATTATTATTATTATTATTATTATTATATCAAATTCGATTTGATAAGAAACTGTTAAATACTTATTTATTCATTATAGACTGATAAAATTGTTCATACAATTCTATAATATCCGATATTACGTAATAAAATGACGAAAAAAGCAGACTTTCATTTCAAGCAATACATTGTAAAATGATATGCGCAGTGAAATACATAATCTGCAACGGGAAATTATTCTCTGTTATCTTTTAAGGCGAATACAACGTTATCAATATGGCTATGTCACAGCGGAATATAAACACGTGTGTGTTTATTCAGATGGGCAGAGATATCATAAGGAGATTGTTGCTAGACCTAGATATCACGATTAAGATGACAAATTACGACGTGATACTTCTCTAAAATTACATTTGTCCATCTTTTAAAATCGAGCTTCTAAAACGACTCTAGGACGAAGTATTGTCTAAAATACATAAAAACAGCATTAATCCGATATGCATTAGTAATATGTGCGTTTATATTTTATAAATTGTACTTGTCTCAACAAAGGATTACCTCAATTTGGCATATGTAGTAACCTTCACTTAGATATGTTTGCCGGCGAAGCCCTCTCTGTATAACATTTATGTCAACTTTTTTAAAATATTGGATATTACGTATGAAATCGAACAGATATCCAAAACAAAGTTACAGCATGTTGAAAAACTAGGGATGAATCAGGAAAAAACAATTGGTCCAGTAAAATTAAACATTTCTTGTTTTCTCTCGGTTTTGGTTACTCAAAAATAGGCACAAGAAATAGGGGATGGCAGTTTTAATAAATCTATTTACTCAAAGACTAAAATATTGTGCCTTAAAAAATGAAACAGTGGTCTCGAAAAAGCAAAACAATATAAACATTTTAAATCACTGTCGAGTGTTATTTATCAGTTGATATTTCATACAACTTCAAGGGATTGTTATCAAATTTTCGATGTTCAACTCACTCGCTTCGTATTGAAACAGGCAGACATGAAGGTACTGATTCATTCGCTTCAACACTTTCGCTTCGTATTGAAACAGGCAGTCATGAAGGTATCGGCAAAGATTTGAAATTTTGCTCAATCTATAAAAACAAGATTTTTTTTTATAATCGAAGATGAATATCATTTTTTTTTCAATGCTCAGTTTATGACAAACTTTGATCTACTTAGTTCAAACCACAGTTGTTATTATACCTAGATATCATTTCGTTTTACTCAGTCATGTCATTAAAAGAAAGCAACGTTATAATTAGCATTGCAAAAAATATTAATCATGCTTTTAAGCTACGGACATCACTAGTACAAGAACAAGTTTAAGAATACATTTTTTAATTAGCACACATTTTAATAGTTAGCTTTTCTTGGTTGTATTAACTTATGAATGTATAATATACTTTAATTGCACTAATATTAGGATAATGTTAAGATGTAAAAGCGGAGCGGTAGTTTAATGGATATAGTGTTGGCCGTTCACGCCAGCGGTTGCGGGTTCGATCCCCAGCTCGACCCGATGCCTCTCACAAAACAACGCTCAGTACTGATTCTACCCAGGAAGCGGACTCGAGACTGTTTTTATAAGCTCTGAGCTTTCATCGCAATCGAGGTAAAATAAATTTGTATAAATTAGAATAATGTAGTAAACGTCAGCTTCGTTCATGTTATATTTATATATATATATATATTGTATATATTTGTATTATGGGCAGGTGGTCTAGATTTCTGTATAAAAGTTTGTATTATATTTGTATTGTTTATATAATTTTATGGAAGAAAAACTTTATTCAATGCAAAATACCGAAATACGTATCACAAGACACAGAATATATCAATGACGCGTTCAATACATAAAATATAGATACACAGTGTACAGTAATAATGATTCCACTTTTCTCAACACAAAACTAATGTCAAAAGTATCATGTAATATCACTAACACATATCTGTACAAGTCCTTTGTTCGTCACCATTATCAAATGTTATAATAATATCTGCACACAATCAAATACCAATTAATAATTTGTTATACCTATCAATTATCAATTTAAGAAGAATGTTCGATTATCTATTATATAATGTTTCGTTTCTTTTCTCAAAGCTTCAATATGTGTATGTAGTAAAATGTGTTACAGTTTTTGTATGTCGTGATTCCAATAATTCAATAAATTATAAATATATATATATATATATATATATATATATGTATTAACCAGTACTTAAATATTTTACAAAAGGAAACCTCTTTGTTATGCAGAGCAAAAACAACTATATCTTTGATTGCTGTATTGCTGTATTAGACACAGTCAATAAAAATAATACTTCACACGTATGCTATGCAACGAAAGAGACTTGAAATAAAACGAAGTTAATTATTCAGATGCAGGTACAAGTAAAAATTGAAAAGTAAAGCACATAAATGTATATATTTATACTTGGTGTCTCCTGTAACGTTATTTGCATGTGTATCGACAAAACTAACCATTTTTAGAATATTTTTTCTATTTTCACGTCGATTGTGAAACAAATTCTCATAATGAAACACGCTCGAAGTCTTTCTGGATAGAACCAGTACTAGGCGTGACTTCCTCAAAAATACTACACATAGCCGTGGCACAGGATCGAACACACGGCACTCCGACCCTGTGTCCGATGTAGGACCATTGGACTACGCCCTCCACTTCTTGATGGTTAATTGCAACAATGCTATATTTCGTGTTTTACAGCATATCGTTATGAAATTGTTATATATACTACAATTATACATGAATACATTATTTTAACGATTTTTTGTATGGTTTATTAATCGCGTTTTATCCCAGTCTCTAAAACAAACACTAACCTCTAATATTGAATAGACAAATAAATCAAGACTATGACTCAATTCTGCATTAAAATCGAGATACAACATACAGTAACAAATCCGGATTAAGTAAATCGTATTTCTCAATAAAACGTATCAACGTTTCCTAGCAACATAATAATTTAGAAAGATTCAGAAATACAATTGATTTGCAAATGTGCGGAGGGAAAAAAAGCAATGATGAATGCCTTATTAAGAAATCTCGTTCTGATACTGGTTTTATACAGAGAACTGTTATCTTCTTTACTGAAACATCAAACAGCAGCTACTGTGTAAAACTCCGCTAATATATCATTTAGTATAATTAGGGTCATTTTAATATGAAAACTTCTCATATTCAATTATCACCCTATATTAGTTACTTGCCGTATGGAATAGTCATCAATTTATTATTATAAGTTGTTATTTAATGAAAATAGTTAGTTTAGTTTATATATACTAATTTATCTTAGCTCGATTGCGAAGAAATCCCAAAGCTCATATGAACTGTTCTCGAGTCCGTTTTTCTGTATAGAACCAGTACTCCTTGCTGTTTTTTGAGAGACACCAGACCTAGCTAGATATCGAACCTGCAACCTCTGGTCAACACTCTATCTACTTAACTGCCACCACAACATAAACACAAGTAGTTCAAAATGTAACATTTTTACTTCTTTTATATTGCCTTACGCAAGTACCATTAATGAGTTCTAACTATGCGTTATTGTGTTTTAGTGTTATAAATCAATCCTTTATTGAAAACGAACGTGTTGATTAAAGCTACCGTTGAAATTAATGGTTTCCAGAACAGGAAATGAATTTTATTGACGTTTAATGAAAACCTGTAATTTAGAATAATTTTATCATGTTTTCTCAGCTTTATTGATTTTTTTAAACACGAATAAAGTCACAAGAGCCATTAATTTTTATATTTATTGTACATTATTATCAAACTGGCATTCAGCGCTTTATTTTCTTCACAGTATCCAGACGGTTAAAGTAACAGTCACCTATTTGGAATTGTTCAGTAATTTGCCCTGTTGATTCTATTCGGAGAGGACAAATTCTACTTTAACTGTCTAGTTGAACTGTTCAGGAAGGAGAGCACGGTAAGAGTTGTCTCTTAACCAGTTTAAGTTCCCAAAGAAAAACATTTGCAAATGACCGTTTAAACCCAGTTGGCCTCTGCTACTACGTGAGCAGCTCTCAACAAAATATCAGAATGATGAATGGTAACCAAATTATGAACTGCACAACAATACTATTGATAATAAAGAATTATTTTATAAAACGATCGACAGTTTTGAATGGATAACTGAAAAGCCATGTGCTTTTTTTCTTATTTAAATCACTGAACACTTAATCATCTTGGGTGATTATCAGTGAAATGAATTTCAGTTGAACAACGTCTATCGATTCGTTTCATTACATTTCTATGATACATAATTCATTTTTTTTTTGTATTTTAATTATAATGAGATAGTGATCAATATCATTTCACCATTTTATAGCACGTGCTTATAGTTGTGTAAATGTAGTACCATTTAGGTTTTACGTGTTTGCGTGTGAATCAATATTTTTACTGCTAGCTTGCATAGTGTGATACTCGTGCTGTATATAACTCAACACTGTATTTTCATTTCATTTTAAACTTACTTTAAAAGGAGTATATCAGGCAAAACGCTATCAATGTCTAACCATTTTTTTTTTTTAAATGGATCAAAATTATCGCATCATATAATTAATATAATCCGCCAAAACGTGGCAAAATCGATATTTGACTAGGAGTTGTAAACTTGAAACAAAATTCCAATTCTAAAAATAGACATCGCATAAAAAGTTATCTCTATTACGCCCTCGATTTCTGATTTCTTGTGCTTACGTCAGAACATTAGTCATTTGCGTGATTGGCAGCTGGGTTGCACCACTGGAAATGAATGTGCTTGACATTTTATGAAATTAAAGAACACAACGAATTTAGCTGAATTTGATCAAGTAATTATGTAAACGTTACGAAAATGATGTATTTCATTTTCACAAGATTGTTAATTAATTGATATATTTTATGACATTTAAATCTATTTTCATTTAAAAAAGATATGCAATATAAAAAAATTAAAAAGATTTATCACATTCCTTTTTTTAGAAAAGTGTTATTTTTCTTTGGACAGTTCACAAAACAATAGAACTTGAAATTACCTTTAACGACCATTTCTATAGTTTGTCATGCGCACAGTGCTGCACACAAAGGGAAACAAATGTATAGAGTTGTCCCAGTGTTTTGACAGCTCCGTCTGGATAAAAGAGGAGACAATGACGGACGCAAAGAATGGTTTATGATAAAGACTGGTAATAAAATTAAAATGGGAAAACGGTCGATCGATGGAAGCTCTCTTTGACCAGTCAGACAATTCAGTGCTACTACGCACTATTTTACTACAACTGACCCCTGAGCATAATATATTATAGAAATATTAATATTTATACAAAAATATACATATAGGTTAAAACAGTTAATTTTGCATCTGGAATTTATTTAAAAGCTACTTACATCTATAATTACGCGATAAAGTGTATTTCTATATTTTAATTGTCATTAGAATTGGTATCAGAGAGTATTTTGTGAGAATTTAAACCAACTTTTTATATACACTGTATCACCGTTTAAAAAAAGCACAATATTTTCATTGCAAAATTGAAAACACTGACACTTGGCCGGAATGATTAAGTTTTTCAAAATTTCAAGATTATAATTACATTTTTTATGACAATTATTATCAGCATGCATCTATTGTTTTAATTTTAAATAAATACCACTTTTATAAATTTGTTTTGTATTTCTTTTAAAACCCACGTTTTTTCGCCAAATTTCAAAGAGACGAGGTTAGAACAAACACTCTGCTCGGTAACTTGTCTGTTTATTTGGTTGCATAAATATACATTAACTTTTATGAAATAATATGTATAGGAAATAGCTAACAAAGCTATATAAATCGTCTTTAAATGCGATCATAAATTATGGACAAGCAACTAATCCGAAATAACCATTCACATCAAAGATTATTAACAAGAACGTAAAATAGAAATAGACCCAGAACAACGATTTGAAACCACACCACATTATAAAAACAGTGTCTACTATTCACTTGTTATTGGCTTTACTGAATAATATTGCCACGAGATTAATGTCTCAGTTAATCAGATTGTATTTGGGTGCTTAATCTTTTAAAAATGAATATATTGCCAATATATGTTCTTACATTACTGTACTCATAGACATTAAGTTACCGTTGGAAATCCTTAAATGGCGGAAATTTATCCCTTATCATGTGTTTTGGAGTAAACGGTTAGTTATATATAATTATCTACTTGTATGTATACAACCGCAGCAAAAACACACATATAGTTGCGAATATCGGGAACAACTAGGGTGATATTAGAACGCTGAGCAGTGCTGATTCGGGAATGTTTCTCCAGATCATAGCAATTTTCCGAGTTGGACATAGTGGGAGATATTTGGAGAAACACATTTTTGTTGATAATCGAAATGATTTGAAACCAATATGAAAAGGGGTTTACCTTTGAATTACACTACCTAACAATTCCCTTTAGAATATTTATTGAAAATATTGCAGAAAAAGAATACTCAAAACTATAAATGTCGTTGACACCATGTCTATAGGCTGTGTTTCCATGATATAATGTCAAACTTGTTATGTGGAAATATACGCATATTTAAAACCTATTTAACCGGTCATTTAAACTCTGGGGATTTTGATGTTGGATGTTATTACAAGTTCCTAAAAGTTAAGCAAAACATTTATTCCTTGAATTAAGTGATGGAAAATTAAATTACCATAACTATTGTGACATATGTTGTCATGAACACGCATATGAGAAAAACAACCGTTTACGTATTTTAAAATATAAACGGAACAAATTTAAGGGTTTGCATATATACTTTGGTATTCTAATTTAAGGGTTTGCATGTATAATGTGGTATTCTAATCTTAGGATTTGCATATATACCGGGGTATTATACTATAAGGGCTTGCATACATACTTGGGGTATTCTAATTTAAGGGTTTGTATATATATACCGGGGTATTATAATATAAGGGCTTGCATATATACTTGGGTATTCTAATTTAAGGGTTTGTATGTATATGCCGGGGTATTATAATATAAGGGCTTGCATATATACTTGGGTATTCTAATCTAAGGGTTTGCATATATACCGGGGTACTATAATATAAAGGCTTGCATATATACTTGGGTATTTTAATCTAAGGATTTGCATATATACCGTGGTATTATAATATAAGGGCTTGCATTTATACTTGGGTATTCTAATTTAAAGGTTTGCATATAACGTGTTAGATGATTGATTCATTCTTATAAATAGAATTTTAAGACATATTTTAATATCGTATTTAGAGGCACATGTATAAATTCATCTTTGCGTGAATGAGTTCATAATTGATTCAATAGTTCATGAATCCAATCTTAAATAAATAACTGTTGAAGCTGAATTGCCGGATAAATATATATATATATATTCAAGGTATATAATCAAGGTGTCCAAAAGAGGAAGTGATTGAATTTAGGGGAATGTTTGTATTCATTCAATTTGCTGTATGCGTTTTGTTCAAATTGATATTTTAATTGAAGGTAAAACTATTGGTAGTACATTGTAAACCAAATAGGTGTTTAACGTTTAATCATCGATGACTTGCGGTATATTGTAAGATTTACTGAAACTACACTTCTAATAACAACAGAGAGTCTAAAAAATATGAATTTCAAAGTGCGTTTAAATTATATACATTTAATTATATTCTAAGATTTAATTTACATTGTTCTTCTTGAGAAAATTAATGACTAAATCATTCACCATGAGGCAATGCTTTCAAAACAATTATTTACTTAACTTGTGTTATCATATCTAAGCTTCCTATCTATACTGATCTATATCCCTTGAAACATTTTTTGATATTGCAACTGGAAAAGAGTGAGGTTTCATATACCCGTCAGTTAGTTTAAAGCTTGTTTTATAGTCAGCCACTCAGTAATTATTGATTTTATTAGTTTGATTAAATAATATTTTAAAGCAAAGATATAAATGATTATGTGGGATATTAGTTAATGGTCATTAGTATACAGCAATGCCCGTACTTGGCTTGGACTTCTGATGAGAGATGGACTGTCGTGAGAGTAACGTGTACAAACCGAAAATCTGTCCATGTCCATGGAAAACATGACTTGTATATGAATTAACTGTCTTTTTTTTCATGATAATTAGAGTGCATTAGACAGTTATAATAGAGCAGAGAGTTTGGATGAGTTGGGATGAGATAATTTAGTCTTTGAGTCTAGCTGTTAGGGGCTGGGATGTAGGCTGGAGTCGGGGGGTGTGGGGGTGGGTGGTGTGTGTTGAGTAGTAACAGTTTTGGATGGGAGAGGCAGAAGAGTTAGAGAAAGTTTAAACAAAATATGTAATAATGTAGAATAAATGTATTTTTAAAAGCAATTGCGCTTTCTGTTAGTTTGTGTGTGATATTGGAACAAGCTCCAAAGAAGCTGGATTTAGTAGTAAATTAGTATATCTCAGTAACAGATGTATCCAGATCAAAGCATGTTATTCACTGATGTTAAACCTGCATGTCCTACATTTTTAATACTCTTATATGTTTACTATATGTGGTGTAATTCAAGCAACTGACGAATCATGGTACTCGCTTGTCACTGCTATGCAACCAAGCCCAGCGGCAAGAACCAAGGTCATTTCTGCAGTCAACTACTGAACAATCTAGGTTTGTTTTGCATATACATTATTCTATATGCATATTGTGAATGTGCTGGTTTTCTAGATGTATCCTTTGAATGTTGACCTCTCTGTCGTGTTTATCGTCTATTATAACTTATTCAAATTACCTTTGAATTTGAAATAACTTTATATTCTATGACAGTGATCGTTATAGCGCATCGCGGCAAAAATTGCCAGCGAATGTCACATCAATAGGTTAACAGATCTCTTTTAAATCCAGCTTTAAAAATATAACATTCTTATTCATGACAGTTTTATTGCAGGAGATTTTGAAGATAATCACCATGGAAACGTAAAGATTTTATATTATAAATAACTATTTCCTGTTCTTTTTATAAAAATATTGATGTTTTCATAACAAAATGAAAAATGAAGTGTTACTTGTGGTTCATAACAAGGGCATTCATTTCCTTCTTGAATAAACTAGGCAGTGCGTCTGAACAGCCTTATTAGTAAGACAATAGCATAAACAGTGATTTACGTCAGTGTAACATAATTTTATATTGATTAAATTGTATTTCTAAACTGAAGTTTACTTCAGCAATAATAAGTATTCCCTTTTCACATTTTGTAATCTTTAGTAATGGCTATGTTTTATATTATTGATTTCAATAAAAAAAGTGTGTTATCAATGCATCTCGTGTTACTTTGGATCATTAATCAAATTGTTGTTTTACCAAACCGTTGTTTTATCAACTCGTTGTTTTTCCTAAGAAATGAATGTCATATTAGAGTCAGAAACACTGTGATAGGATTGATAATTGATGGAAGCATAGTTTAAACTTGCAATAGAATCGTTTGTTTAATCATGTAATTATTATGCCTAAATTCCGTCTGCTTTTTGTTACTAAAAAGGTTCCTTTTATTAATATATTCCATACTAATTATTCACCAATATCAATATGCAGTGCGCCTACTACTTATGACAGCAGGCATGCTTAAACATGTTTTAACCAGTGTCTTACTGTTTCGTTGAATAGTTTTTACACTTTTCATTTGGTTAGTGAATTACAAAAATACATAATGCTACAACTTCTTCAATAATATATCAAACATTTTGTCTCATACTTATAGGTATTTTTAAGTACAATCAAGATAATAATGTAACTGTAGCTGATATTGCATAAATATCAACATAAATGGTTTCAACGAGTATATGACGGGTAATGAAGAAGGCAACACTTCTTCCAATAACTTCCCATAACAGAGAATGCATTTTAAGATTCCAAACTTTAAAAAAATAACGACGATTCAAAGCAAGGCAATACTTTAATTAACTCACAATGTAACAGTATGAAATGAATGTGTATTTGCTGTTCTGACATTAAACAATTGTTTTCTTTCCGAAATATGTCTGACCATCACAAATGTAATGTAAGGATTTTAGGTTTTTTTAATATCAAAACTGACATATTATTGACTTGCAATATACATGTAAAATGCATTTTAAGCCTCATTGATCATAAGCAACTGCAATTTTACCATTTCAGTACTTGACATGCTAATAAAGATCTATTTTATGGTCACAACAATACTGTTTATCTAATTTTAAATAACATCAATCAATGCCATCTCTTTTATTGTTTTCAATGAGTCCTTTATCAGGTATAGCAATGAAGATACCTAATTTAGATTCTACTGATAACATCCTCCCAATGTGTATACGTCTGAGAATTGAATTGTGAATTACTTTCGTCTTAAGTTGCATACTGTTGTATGCTAGTTTATACATTAAATTAATATCGGACACGTAAACCGTGTAACTATGTAAAATGGTGTCTGTGATGTGTAAATCATGTGGTGTGGTTATTATTATAGACATAAATATTATAATGATTTGATATTATACTTATATCATCTTCTAAATATATATATTATATTGAACATATCCTTTTCCCGGTTTAAGTGATTTCAAAATGTTTGGAAGCTGGCAATTATCTTATGGTTTGGTTTTATACTGTAACTATGTTTGTATGTCTCCTGTAAGACAACGTCTCCTAGTCAGTGGAGGGTGTTCAAAATTCCTGTATGTTCGATTTGATCGGAATATTATAAAGTTACTTATGACAGATGCAAAGGAGAGTTGTGTTTCTGTACATATATGATTTTATCAAAGTTTATCAAACTCGAAGTTAACTATCACTTTTATCATATTAGTGTTAATATTTCCGTTCCTTCTTTCACATTGTACATTATACACTACTGTGTATACTTATAATTTTATTTGTTCCAAATCATGACTAGGCTAAAATTATATTTTAGTGTTTTTTTGTAATATCATAGTAAACCAGAGAGAATATTTTTTATTCGGTAGATATCTCGATAAGCATCCACTGTTAATATTGTGTAAGGTAGATACTTTCTCAAGTATATAGATTGATATATACATCTGATACACGCAAACCTTTAACTAGAATTTCTAAGTAAAAAAGGGTCATCATTTAACCCAATTAATTAATTTCGTTGGTTAGATAACTGGAAAGTCTGATGTGAAGTTTCAATCAAATACACTGAGTGGTTGGAGAAAACTGTAACCACACTTTCTGAGTAAAAAAGAGCCATACTTTGCATTATATTCAAACAAGAGTTATCTATCTTAGTTATTTAAGTAACTTTGATGTCTGTAAAGGTTTGTGTGAAGTTTCAAACACATACATTAAGTGGTTAGGGAGATATGAAACCTATTATAACCTAATAAAACCTAATATCTCTCAAAACGGATCAAACATTTGGCAATCCGTAGGGGTTGGAAACTGATAATTTCAAGGTCAATATTATTTTTCATTATATTTGTAAAAGCCATTCCAAGAGCCTTGCTATTTCTTCTGTTTGTGTCATACTGGTCATCTCAAGGCCGTGACCCATGTTTTTTCTTGTGTCATCCTTGTTATTTTTTTGTCATCCTTGTTATTTATTAGTGTTAGAGCATCGGGTCTAAGTTCGGTTTTATCCTCTGCCACCGCCTTGTATGTTGTCCCAGACAAAATATTTCTACTTTATGTCTTTCAATGAACATGTGAAGGCAGTGTTCCCAGTCATATATTCCGTTTGTATTTCAATGACAACTGCAATGTAAAGTTCCTTATTTTTTAGTCTGTTTATTGGTCACAAATCATTGAAGGATCGTGACCTTTGCTATTTATTATGTAAGTTTGTCATTGGAAATTCCCAGTTTGTGATCTTATGTCTATGTAACTGACAATTTCATTGCTTGTGTACGTGTATGCACGTCAATGATGATTCAGCGGGCGGTAGTCTAATGGATAGAGTGTTGGCTGCTCACGCCAGATCCCCAGCTCGACCCGATGCCCCTCATAAAAAACACTCAAGAACGGTTCATATAAGCTCTGAGCTTTCATCGCAATCGAGCTAAAATAAATTAGTATATACTAACGATAATTCAAAGGTCATTGACCCCTGTTACTTCATCTGTATATGTGTATAGTTTGATTCATTTTCTGTATGATGTCATTGTTGGAACTCGTTAAAAGAGAGGGATATCAACAATTACAAGGCAGTTTTTGACATCTTTACATAGACAAAGATCTTTGATACGCGTAATTAAAAAAAAAGATTTATATAATGCACATCAATTTTATTACCAATAAAAGCTTGCCTACTATAATCAAATAAAATACATTTCAATTTTAAATTGTTCTTCGATTCGTTAACTCAATCCTATATGTCGTGTCATTGCTTCAGCTGTTTGAATGTGCGCAGTGAATATCCACTTCCATTGTATTGATACTTTCAAACTTTACTAATCTCAACAAGTCATTTTTAGCAATAACAATGGGCAAATATTCTCTTCATTAAAACTGCAATCATGACTTGTTTATAAACAATTGTGCGGAAGCAAAGTTGTTGTATAGTTATCCACCTTTCGCAAAAACAATATTGCACTTTATGCCAGATGTAAAGATAATATGACTATCCCGGCGGTCACCCAGACACTCGCTGCAACGTCTATAATATTATATGGTTATCCAGACACTCTCTGCAACATCTATAATATTAGATGGCCATCCAGACACTCGC
This sequence comes from Panopea generosa, assembly GCA_029582155.1. NCBI lineage: Eukaryota > Metazoa > Mollusca > Bivalvia > Adapedonta > Hiatellidae > Panopea > Panopea generosa. The sequence continues at coordinate 77,879,075 of CM055897.1, read as the reverse complement.
TACAACATCTATAATAATAGATTTTATTTCAGACACTCGCTGTGACATCTATAATAATTTATATAAGATGGCCATCCAGACACTCGCTGCAACATCTATAATAATAGATTTTCATCCAGACACTCGCTGTGATATCAATAATATTAGATGGTTATCAAGACACTCGTTGCAACATCTATAATATTAGATGGTCATCCAGACACTCTATGCAACATTTAAAATACTAGATGGTCATCCGGGTACTCGCTGCAACATCTATAATATTAGATTGTCATCCAGACACTAGCAACAACATCTATAATATATGATGGTCATCCAGACACTCGCTGCAACATTTATATCATTAGATGATCATCCAGACACTCTCTGCATGAACTATAATATTAGATTGTCATCCACACATTCACTGCAACATCGATACTATTAGATAATTCATTGTCTTATTCACATTACATTGGGTTCATCAATTATTGTGTTGGCAACACTCCCAGAGAGGGTTTGGTTGCATACTTTGCTCTGTAAATGATATAACGATTCGACAGTTTGTAATGGATAACTGAAACCCATGTTCTTTTTCTTGAAATGGAAATAATAACTTGGCAATGCTTTCAAACCATCGAATACTTTATCATCGTAGGTGATGAACAGTGCAATGAAGTTCAGTCAAACAACGTCTATCCATTTGTTTCATTATATTTCTACGATACGCGACTCCAATAGTTTGCATTTTTAATGATAATGAGATAGTGATGACTATCATTTCACCAATTTATACTTTTGGTAATTGGTACTTTTAGATATATTACAACATTAATTTGAATTTCTATCGAAATTACGAAGAGGCTAAAGCAAAACATTTCAGATGCAAATAATTTTTTCCCGTTAAAAGATTATGAAGTATAATATACAAAACAGTTCACAAAGAACATCATAATATATCAGAAACAATCATTTTTCAAAATTAAAATTTCTAATCACTATAATATCTTATTTTAATAAATAGTGATATATCGTGTTTCATTCTCATTGACCTCGACTATATTGCCTTAGCCTCTCCCTAATACTAAAGCAGACTTTTTTGCAAGGAAGCACATCGATATCGTGACACTTGTATGTTTTATGATGATATTCAAAGGACAACACGGTACTAAAATAGCATTATCATGACGACCTTTACTCCATTTGTATCAACTTTAGAAATGCTTTGTAGTTGTAAATATGTACATGTGTATATAGCATTATACTTATCTTTTATTAAATCAAATAATGTACTCTCAAGGCCAGCCTACACTTTTGCCTTTCATATATTATATATTATAATTTAAAATTCGGTGTTCATAAACAAAATATATATTAAAGTCATATCTTATGTGTTCTAATGAAATAACAAAATGGATTTTTCACTATGAAGCATATCTCTTTCTTTAGGTCATTAGTCAGCTTCAAACGGTGAAGTTCTTTTGTTACAATTTTAAGTTTTATTGTTTTTCTTACTTTAAGACAGATTTAACCTGATCGCAATGTCAAAGTTATTGTTTAGAAGATCGATAATTAAGGGTTAAATAGTATATTTGCTTACTGTTTGATATAAAACAAATACGTCATTTGATTATTCAAAAAAGTCTACGCATTAATGCGGAAAGCTTATGTCATTAACACACATTTGTAAAGCAACTTAAGGCAAATGACGCGTAACGTGGCAACGTGATTTGGAATCAAAACAGGATCGGGTTACTATAAAATGCAAACTAGTCCGGTTAAGCTCCGCCGAGCTGCAGAAGTTGTTTATTATGAAATGGAATGCAGTTTATCTATACATAATTAAAACCGATTGCAGTAGAAATTGTAAATATTCCATATTGAAATGTCACAAATATTATTGCAACGTAAGCTTGTTTATTTAGATGAGACGATACTATTATTAAAACTGCATGTAACAGGGTATCAATTGAAACATGTATGGATATAAATAAGATATTACATCTGATCGTGGTTTGAAATCCATCACCTGAAACGACTGTATAACGTATTACCAATAATAAACAGTAACTTCAAAAGCAACAATAACAACAAATATAAAACACTTGAATGCATTTATATCTGGATATTTGTCATGCAACTCTCCCTTTCTTTAGCACATTGTTGATTGCTACAAAAATGAAGAAATCGCTTTGAAGTACGGTGGTATAGGGGTAGAGCATCCGTCTCGCATGCGAAAGGTCGGGTGGGCTCAATCCATTGCCAGGTCATACAAATGACTTGAATGCATAGTACATGTACTAATATATTCCTTGCTTGACGCTCAGCATTCAGGAGGCGATTATATGTCTGGTCGGACCAGTGTCAGTAAAATGTGACAGGGTGGGTATCATACCATGTGTTTGTGGCATGATACTCTTGTGTGACAACGCTTAGAATACTGCCTTAAGTAGAATCGTCGCGATATAACTTAATCAATTTTGAAAGCGTCACTTAATACCATACAGTATCGTTTTGAAGCACTTGACGCGTCCTTATATAAGTAAACACGGCTTCTTAAAGTTTGTTAAAGATAGGCAATGGAATATATACACCATATACGGCTGAAGTCATATTCTATTTTCGCACAATACCGAATCAGAACCGTGATTCCAAATAATCAAACATAATCGTTCACCTGTCTATATGCAATACTATTAAAAACACACACTTTCTCTGAAGCAGAAAAAAAACATAATTACGCCCTATATTGCTGCTCATGTCAATATCGTATACGACGCAAATCAATGAAACACAGAACAATGTTCGTAGTCCATGCCATGTCTAAAGAAAAATGAATTACCTCGGCATTAGGTAAATGGATAATATATCATCATTGGTACAATGAGTGTTTTAACTTTTTTTTCTTACAACGTCAATAGCGAATATCAATGTTTTTCTATTTTTATACCTGGAACGGAAGACTTGCGTAATAAATAGGGCTCTGTTTGCGAAACCACATCATTAAATTTAATATACGTGGAGTTTATATTGAGAAAATTAAATTCAGTCGTAACAATATCTTTGAATTGTCTAAGTCTTTTTATTTATGGTGTTTGCTCCATGAAGCGTCATGATACGTTAGTGTTGTTTTCATGAACGCAGATTCATTCTGCAAATTTAATTTGAATGCTGCGTTTCTATTAGTGTCACCACATCAATTCCGGTGAAGTAATCAATAAACAACTCAATATAAATACTGCAAAATTTGCTGAATATTTGATTGATGAAAATTATACATAAAGCATTAGGACATTGGGAAAAATATACACTTCATACCTCTAGCTGTTTCCATAGTTTGTATCGATGTTCATCATTCATCGATTCATTTAGAACGGCACACATATTAACAAGTATTAATTATTTCAATGATTCGGCAGTCCTAAGTGTCACGTTACCATGTTAACCATACATCATACAATAATTCATAAATATAATTAAACCAGTAACTCATTTTAAAATTAATTACTACGCAGTTATATATAATCACAAATTAAGTTTTATCCCTAATAATAAAATCTTAAAGGTTATGTTATCAATACTTAACGAATATAGCAATATGCAAATTGGACTCATTATCTATAGACCTACTGTAATGTTTCGGTTAAGCTATTTCCAATGTAATATCAATTGAAATCTATGGACATTGTGTTTCCTTTTATGTCTTACCTTTTTTCATCTGAATGTGCTGTATGTAATTGAGTCGATACATTTTTAAAGTGTTTCCCTTTTACACAATGCATTTTTACATCCTGAAATATTTATAGTGCAATTAAGAACAATAATTGACATGTGATTAACGTGAATATCGCGTTTAATTAATACACGAACGACAAACAAACCCAACAAACCTTCAAGGCGATCACATCAACACTGCAATGTGACGGATTGCTTAATATCATTTCAGAAGCTATTTTAATGTTCTTTTTAATACCTAAAGCTAAATCTAAATTTAAAGTAAAATTTAAGTTAATCATAATATAACATTTTCTAGTTCCTGGTTAACGTCAGTATTAACTGCAGATCGTTTTGCGTCATCATTCAATGCTATATTGAAATGGAACGTGCAGCCTGAAGCCTTAGCTATAATTGATTGTTTCCGAAATTGGAAATGAATTTCATTGACGTTAATTAAATGAAAATGCTTTACTTTAATGACGTAGTTTCAGGTCTCTTTTGCATTAATTTATAAAGTATTCACAGCAGAGCCATTTATTTAATGCCAATGTGAAATGAGTCGTATATATATAATATACAAGGAGATAAAACTGTGACTGTCATATGATATGATTATAGGTGGAAATGACTGACAAACAAATATATATTTATTACGATACTTAGCAATTCAATAACTTACACAATAACTTACACATACAACAGAACACGTAAGGATGTAACACATTTATAGAGCTTTAAAATCCAATAGTGTGATGTTTAATCTAATATAACACATGAAATATTTTATCAATTTCCGAGGTTAAACAGAAAATGCAAAGTTATCGCATTGCACGCCCCCAATTTACTTGTGCTTACGTCAGAACATGAATCATTTACGTGGTTGACGGCTGGGGAGCAACACTGGAAATAAACGAACTTGACAGTTTATGATATAAAGAACAGAACGACTTCAGCTTAATTGTATCCAGTTATTATGCAAACATTAAGAAAATGATGTATTTCTTGTTCACAAAATTGATAATTAACTGATAAACTTATATTTAAGTATTTATTTTTACATTTAGGTTACCTAATATTCTTTGATCACATCTGGCTTAAGTTATGCGTATTCATGGTATTATTTACTGAAAATGATATATTTCTATGTTCATTTTCAATAATGCAATACTATTGTATAAATTAAATGAAGGCTAATCACATTCATTCTGTTTCTTACAATAGTTATGTTTCTTTGATCTTTTCACAAACAAATTCAAGCACCCTTATAACAATAATGCTAAGACATAATTGCCGGTTAAGAATATCTTAGCAATATAAACAAATAGATCTTTACCGATATTAGATATTACCTACAAATTACATACTCACTCCTTTTAAATGCGATCGCTTGAGTTATAGAACAGCAACTCAACAAAAATAGCCCTTCACAAACTGTAAGTATAAATTAAGGATATAACTTAGTAATACTGTCACAGCAAGGATAGTTAGGATTTTTTACCACACAACATTATTATAGAACCAGTGTTTGTTATTATATTCACTTGTTCTTGATGATCCTGAATGATATTGTCACAAGATCAATATCTCCGTTTATCCGATTGTATTTGGGTGCTTGTTTTTTATGGAGAACGTTACGTGTGTTGAAGTTAACGGTCATTTATATGTAATTATCTACTTGTATATATATAACCGTAGAAAATCACTACAAATATCGGTAACAACTAGGGCGATATTAGAACACAGAACATTGCTGAATCAGGAATGTTTCTCATGATAATAGCAATTTTCAGAGTTTGAATGAACAGCATGTCAAAGATTATGGGAGATGCTGTATTTAGAAATAAATATTTGTTGAAAATCGAAATGATTTGAACCAATTTGTAAATGTAACTTTGACTAACACACAGAGACAACGACTTTTAAAATATTTGTTGAAAAATGGCAAACATCGAAATTGACTGTTGAATACTCAACACTATAAAAGTCTCTAACGCAATTGTACAGGCTGTGTTTCCTTTGTATAATGTCAAACACGGGTCATTTAGACTGTAAAATAGTATTTGTTATATATAAAATTTATATTGTTTGAATAGATTATAATTTTTCAAGTCTTCAACAAGATATTGCATAGTTTTATGTAAGTGACAAAACAGGTGTATGTGACCTAATAAATACAAACTAAATGATAATTATTTTAGACGAAATTTGCGCTATGCATGTGTCGTTTCGCACCGTAGTTGCACAATGTAGCTTCTGACCATAATAATGCCGTTTACAAATTAAAAAAAGAAGTATAGCTGCATCTACACATTTATTAAAAGAATTGTGTGTAATACATCAGAATATATTGCTGAGGCTTTAATGCTAAGAACTCTTTTGAATATTTTAAATACAATGACTGTTTCTTAACGATATTCACTTAATTGAACAAATGAACATATTTATTTGGTATCTAATATTTTTGACAGTTTATGTGCCTATAACATATGTATATCTATGCCATATTGTTTTCATATATAGCCATAGCTATGCGTGTATTGTCGTCATACCAATAACTCAGAACTGAAACATTTCTTTCCTTTATATCGAGTATATTTCATAATTAAGAAATGTTTGGTTTTGCATCATGCACATGATACCTTATTTATAATATAACAATCCATTTATTCTGCCGAAACCGGTTTAACCCGGTTACCGAGTCAAAAGTTCAAACGGAACGTTCTTTCCGTTCTCATGCTGATAGTCCATTCAAACTACATTTGCTCTACTGAAATGAACTGTTTACTATATTCCTTAATTACCACTTTTTAATGCTAAAATGCAATTAAACCATTTTCCACAACTGATATGTTTATATAATGACGCCAGGTTGCATACGTTTTAACCTTGGTGACGTTGGTTTGATCATGTGCGGCTCCAGAATATAGCTAAATACTGGTGAAATTGTACTTTAATAGTTGGATTTTTAAGTCGGAGAATATGTGAAGGTTAAGAATGTAACCCTAATAGTTGAATTTGTAAGTGGAGAACAGACATACAATGGCTACGCAAGGGATAACTGTTTTAATGAAATGAGGCTCCGCCGAGTTCCCGTGAAAACAAGTTATGCCAAGTTTGAACGGAATTTTCTATCTGAACCGACAATAACATGTAAGATTATTTTTTTTGCATACCAAACACATTGGATACTTATTTTAATTTAATAAAATTATTATTAAATATCACCAGGATGCCTTTTAAGACGTCAAATATATATATGTCAGTTTTACTTCACGAAATGTAATGAACAATTTAACTAAGCATATGCGGAGAAAGTGTCTGGCTCAAGGACATCTCCGATCATCGGTTCGGTGCTCTACTACTAGACCACACGCTCCATACAACAGTTGAATACAAAAAGAGATAGAGCATTTGTTTAGAACTATTGACTCGGTAACAGATTTCGGCTGGAGGAATCCGGTTTCAACAGAATAATTGGTCAATAGATCATTTTTTAAAGAATAAGTGGCCAATAGTCCACAAAATTGCGAAATACAACGTTTTCAACCAGTGTGAAAGTTTATACACTTTTCCAAAATATAGACGATGGGTGTTCAAGTATCATGTTTGCATTGCGTAGATATAGTTTTAGATATAGAGCAAAACCTAAGGAAAACTAAGAAAACAGCTTTATGTCTCTTTAATATGCTAAAGTTAGAATAAATTGACCTAAACATGAAACATAAGAGAGTTTAATTAAGTTTATCTGAAATTCAGTTCAAGTAACATGTAAGATTTAATTATTAATAAGACAATGTGACTCAAAATTTAGATGACATTATTTATGATACTTTTATCTATGTCCATAGATGTTCCTTATAAAATATTGGCGATATGAATGAAGTAATGCTTTTATGTTAATTAACAGTGTATTTCCAAAACTCAAGAGATTTGTGGTGCAGCGAATAGTATGATGTCCGCTCATGTTTGAGATTGTGAGCTAGTTCCTCAATTTAAACGTTTGACCTCCAGTAAAGGTCAGAAAAGATTCTACCAGGAATTGAACTCGGGAGCTGTTTATATAAGATCTAATCTTTCTTTGTAATCGAACTGAAATAAATTATAAACAATTATCGGAAATAGTTGTTTACCTGCTACTCGATATATTTGTGGCATCGCGCAATTTTTAAGTTTGATTATAATAGTTTTGCGTTGTCATTTAAAAAAACACAATTATAATAAACGGACTAGTGCAATTATTTCGATTTACTTATATAACAATGTACTCGGGGTCTTCGACTTTGTAGAACCAATACGTTCTCCCGCGTTTACAAATGGGACAAACATGTTACACTCAGTTTGTCTGCTGCAGTTGTGGCAGATGAGTTTAATATAGTTTTACAAGCAATGTGGGTTAGGCGATAAGGATGAAGTACAATGTAGACTGCGTCCTTTTTATCAAAACGATTAAAATCCAAAGATCAAAATATTTATCCAAGCTTTAGTTAAGTTGAATAAGTTTAAATGTTCAGTAAAAACACGTATTTGTGTTTCATGTATAATGATTGTATTGCTGTGTAATAAACAGCAAAATGGTGGATATATTTCACGTGTACGATATTGACCAAATTATGTTCTGGTCGATGAAATTTAACATGCGTTGTTTATCTTGATATATAGACGCTTTTGGCGAAAGGTTGACTAGACCCATGATTCATTCTTATAAATAGACGTATTGTTCTGTTGCTGTAAGAGGAAATTCATTCCTGCGTGGGTGTGTTGTAGCTGAATTACTAATTTATGATTTCAATCTTAAACGAACAAGGAACTTTTCATCAAAATCGACCGATAAATGTTGCAAGAAGCGTCCAGAAATAGACATAAAAACAGTCTTATATTGACACAATGCATCAAGCATTTTATTGGAACTTTTTATAGAGGCCAATAAATCAACAGAGCATTGCATTTACGAAGCCTCGTCTTGTTCAGAACTAGATCTATACTGGTTATGCTATAGATGTTTTCAAAATATGTAATCAAGGAATCCAAAACAGGAATTTCAGGGTAGAGAAATGTTTGTCAGTAAACATCCAAGTTGCTGTATACGTTTTATGTTAATTCACAAGGATTATTCTTTATTTGACAAAGTAACTGACCTTGATTTCTCTTTTACATTTTGATAAACGAAAGGATTTACCAACAGAGAATATTTAACTGTTTGTTGTTAATAATGTAAGTTGAAAAAAATATATTGGTCATACATTGTCAACCCATGTAGGTGTTTAACGTTAAATCTTCCATACTTTGCGTTATATGGTTAGTTTAACTGGGAATAGGCTTATAATAACAACAGATATTATATAGTATATTAAGTTGTGTTGAAATTATATAGATATATTATATTATATCATAAGATTTACATTGTCCCTCTTAATTAGTAAATAATTCAACACAATGCAGCGCTTTCACCATACAAGTGATATCTTAACCCTGCTTCGTATACTAAGATACATTGTAAGTATCACTTTGAATACTTTATGGTGTGCAGAATGGGAAAGAGTGAGGTTTGGCGGCCCCGTCAGCTAGGATGCGGGATTTAGTATTAAACTGGTATGTCGCAGTAGCTGGTGTATTCCGATCAAAGTATGTCATACACTAATGCGAGATGATGGAATAACATTCTCTTATTTGTTCATCAATTGTGGAGTAATTCAACTTCCGTTTTAAAAAAAGTGAGCAATCAACGTGCTTGTGTGTCACTGCTATACAACCATCCCCAGAGGGAAGAACTAAGATCGTTTTTGCTGTCTAGCAGTCTTCTACTGAACTATCTAAGGTGATGACCCCGAAGTTTACTTGTTTTTACAATAAAACTATTTATATATGTATATTGTGTAAGTGCAGGAGTATCATTTGACTGTTGAACTATCACCTTTTAAACATTTTTTTCTTATTTAAAATACCTTTGAATCAACAATAACTTCAATAACAGTCATTTTCACATTGCAATTGACTGCCATGCAGAAATTCTTCATATGACCATTTTAGCGTATCGCTGCGAAAATCTAAATTGCCAGCAAATGTCACATCAGTAGGTTAACACATCTCGTTAAAATATAGGACGACATATATAGGAGTCTTTTTCATAACTGCTTGTATTCCATATTTCAGCAAACCTTTAACATAATCACCTTGGCAACGTAAAGATGTATTATACACATCAATTTGCAAATACAACCTGCGAGGTAAAGTGTTCCTGTAGCTCATGACAAGGGCATTTTCGTCTTGAATAAATTATTATTACCTCAGTGTAACATTATATTAAATTGATTAATTTGCATTTTAAACTGAATTCTAATTCAAGAATAATTATTCACTTTTCATCTTTAATAATCTGTTATTAAGGCTTTGTTTTTATTATAGATTTCCATAAACACGTGTGTTATTAATGCATCTCGTGACATTTTGGATCATTAATCAAATCGTTGTTTTATCAAATCATTGTTTTTCTTAAGAGATAAATGTCAGGTTAGAATCAGGAACATTGTGATAAGATTGATAATTGATGGAATCACAGTGTTACACTTGTATTCGAATCATAGCTTTAATCACGTAAATATGCCGCTATTCTGTCATTATGTTAAAAATAGTTTCTTATTATTGATGCATTTCAAAATAATTATTCACCAATTGCAATATGCTGTATGCCTGCGATTAATGAAGACTTCATGCATGCATAAATTGTTTTAACCCATGGACGTAGGAGCGTTTCAATGTTTCGGGGTTGGGCAGCCTAAGGAGAGAGTGTATGGAGATGTATCCCCTCTCGCTTGTGGGAAAATATTTGGGGAGTGGGGGGAGGGTAAAGTCCGCCCCCGGCTCCTACACCTTTGTAATCAATGTCTTACTGCTTTGTTGAAACGTGTTTTTCACTGTTCACTGGGTCAATACATTACAAACATAAATATTGCTACGACTACTTCAATGATAGGTCAAATATTTCGTCCTATATTAATATATATATATTCCTAAGTACAAACAACATCGTAGTGTAATCAAAGCTGATAAAATGATCCTTCTGAAGCAAATCACATGGACATGAAAACAATACAACAAAATCAGTTTTAAAGAGTCATGACGCAAAATGAACAAAGGGGCACTCTTCCCTCCTCCAGTAGCAGAGACTAGAATGTTTGTCTTTGTCCGCGAGCAAGACTGAACTAACCCTTCGATTCCATAGAATAATGAATAACAGTGACGCATTTCGTCTCACAATATCACTTTATGAAATATAACACGAAATGAATATATATTTGTTGTTCTGTCATTTAAATAATATGTTCTTTACGCAATATGTTTGAACACAACGGTTGACCATTATAATGCAATATTAGGATATTAGGTTGTCTGACTATCAGATCTGCCATATTATCGGTAAGCCGACATGCAATATACATGACAAAATGTATGTTAAGCCTCACTGATCAAAAGCTATTACAAGTATACCATTACACTACTTGACATGCTGATAAAAATCCATTTTATGGTCACATTGATACGGTTTATTTAATTTCATAAAACATCAATCAATTCGACTTCTTTTATTGTTTTTCTTATGTGATTCCAATCGATCCTTTTATAAGATATTGCAATAAAATGACCTCATATGGATTCTGATGATAACACCATGTCCATTTCCGACGACGCAGAATTGAAATTGTAAAATAGATTCCTTTAAAGTTATATGCTATTTCATGATAATGCAAAAGCTCAATTGGACACGTTAAACAAGTATGTAGAGTAGTGTTTGTGTAGAATAAATCACGTCATGTGGTTACTTTTTAAACAAATAATGATTAAATATATTCTACTTAAATAATGTACTTGGTATATATATGATAGTGAGCCGATACTGTTTTATGTTTAAGTCATTTCTAAATGTTTATAAGCTGGCAATTTGAAGATGGTATGGTTTTGTACCGTGTCTCGTTTTAACTTTATCATGTTGCTTACTTTCCGTTGTAAGTAGAGTATGTCCTTGGTTCCTCCACGTTTCATATTTAGTGGACAGTCCTTGATTCCTCTACGTTTCATAGTAAGTAGACTATGTTCTTGATTCCTCTACTTTTCAGAGTTAGTAGACTATGTCCTTGGTTCCTCTACGTTTCACAGTAGACTATGTCATTTATTCCTCATCGTTTCATCGTCAGTAGACTATGTCTTTGGTTCATCTACGTTTCATAGTTAGTACACTATGTCCTTGATACCTCTTCCCTTCATCGTTAGTAGACTATGTCCTTGATTCCTCTACGGTTCATAGTAAGTAGACTATGTCCTTGGTTCATCTACGTTTCATAGTTAGTAGACTATGTCCTTGATTACTTTACGTTTCATAGTAAGTAGACCATGTCCTTGGTCCCTCTAAGTCTCATAGTTAGTAGACTATGTCCTTGATACACATAATATTAGTGTAATATTATAGTAAATTTGAGAGATTCGGATTCAAAGCTTTTTGCTAACCAACATCTGTTATTATTGTTTCAGGTAAATACTATCTGAAATATATAGATTGAGAGATGAATCATTATAAGATTCCTATAGGTTATAACGCCTATGAGGATACGATATACAATAAACAAGCAAGGCAAACAATGCAGTACATACATTTACTTGTATATATAAGAAATCAGCACAATAACCTGGCACGTGACAAAAATAAAGATAAAGATTCCAGTTTTTGTGAAACATGAAAAGAGACGGTATCATGAAACAAACACAGACACATATATAAATATAAAGATTGATTCCCTCGGACTGTCGTGAATTTGTGATATTTATAAATATAAATGGCATTGTATGGAACATCTTGATATGTATATAATCACCGTATCGCAACAAATTTAATGAGTCTATGCCAATGCTTATTCATTACTTGTGTGTGTATAACGTGGAAAAACGGATTGAAAGGTTAAATAACCGATTGTATACAGAGTATGTTTGCCGTTCCGTTCATAAACCTGCAGACACGACATATCATAAAATTAATGACACGCAAACTTAATGTCTCACTTCAGAATTACCTCCCTTACATGACGGTAGCAAGATTCTTACGCCCGAGAAATTAGAGCTGTGTCAAGCGGTTGGGCAATTTCTTTGTTACAAATGTAAAATTGTCATATTTCTTTGGACTTATGGGAACAATAGAACATTTTCATGATTTTGCCAAGTTTGGATGGCATTGGGAACTGTTTGATGACGCTTTATCAGTTTAAAGATGCGTAGTGATACACTGCAACATGATGGGGTGCCATCAAACCATCAAAATTGTGAAAAGGCAACCTGGTCAACCCCATGTTTTGTTCTGCAAAATTGAACTAATAGAGGACTATAACATTTTTAGAACCATTGGTAATGTATCAAGTGTTCCACAGAAGTGCATGTCTCTATATGTAAAACAGTACAAAATTAATTCTTTTGTAAGACTTAAAAAGCGGTCGAACTGTAGTTTTTATATTGACCACTATAAGAGCCACTATTTTATCTGTATCTGCTATCGCGATTGCCAATGACACCATGCGTTATACTTACATTCAAATATGGTATTGCACCACATCGGACACTTAGAAATATAATATAATGGTAGGATATTGATAAAATAATCTTCCATGTATTGTTAAATAAATGGTCATGACTAACAAAATATATTTCAATACAAACATACGTGTTTTGTGGCTTGTATGTAATGTGCTTAAATATGTTTGTAATACATGCTTCTTCTGAATCATTAACTTTAGCTTTCTGCGCGCGTTTTTGTTTAGATTACTGTTTTATCAACATTACCGTCATTCCGTATCAATTAAGTCAGCGCACCTACTTATCGTCTTTTGGTTCAAACAGACGATTAATCAATGCTATAAAGTTTGCCCTTTTGTTAAGCAATATTTCAGTAATTTAACTGCGGTTACCGCATCAAATCATTGGTCCTCTGATCCACGACGATTAACCAGTGCTATTGAAGTTTGCCCTTTTGTTTAGCAATATTTCAGTTTTTTAACTGCAGTTATCGCACCTAAACATCAGTCATGTGATCTGCGACGAATAACCAGTGCTATTGAAGTTTGCCCTTTTGTTTAGCAGTATTTCAGTTATTTAACTGCTGTTAACGCACGTAATCATTGGTTCTGTCATCGGCGACGATTAACCAGTGCTATATTAACCAGTGCTATTGAAGTTTGCCCTTTTGTTTAGCATTATTTCAGTTATTTAACTGGTGTTATCGCACGTAATCATTGGTTCTGTCATCGGTGACGAATAACCGGTGCTATTGAAGTTTGCCCTTTTGTTTAGCAGTATTTCAGTTATTTAACTGCTGTTAACGCACGTAATCATTGATTCTGTCATCGGCGGCGATTGACTAGTGCTATTGGAGTTTGCCCTTTTGTTTAGCAGTATTTCAGTTATTTAACTGCTGTTAACGCACGTAATCATTGGTCCTGTGACCTGCGTCGATTAACCGGTGCTATAGAAGTTTGCCCTTTTGTTTAGAAGTATTTCAGTTATTTAACTGCTGTTAACGCACGTAATCATTGGTCCTGTGACCTGCGACGAATAACCAGTGCTATTGAAGTTTGCCCTTTTGTTTAGCAGTATTTCAGTCATTTAACTGCTGTTAACGCACATAATCATTAGTTCTGTCATCAGCGACGAATAACCGGTGCTTTCGAAGTTTGCCCTTTTGTTTAGCAGTATTTCAGTTATTTAACTGCCGTTAACGCACGTAATCATTGGTTCTGTCATCGTTGACGAATAACCGGTGCTATTGAAGTTTGCTCTTTTGTTTAGCAGTATTTCAGTTATTTAACTGCTGTTAACGCACGTAATCATTGGTTCTGTCATCGGCGACGAATAACCGGTGCTATTGAAGTTTGCACTTTTGTTTAGCAGTATTTCAGTTATTTAACTGCTGTTAACGCACGTAATCATTGGTTCTGTCATCGGTGACGAATAACCGGTGCTATTGAAGTTTGCCCTTTTGTTTAGCAGTATTTCAGTTATTTAACTGCTGTTAACGCACGTAATCATTGGTTCTGTCATCGGCGGCGATGAACCAGTGCTATTGAAGTTTGCCCTTTTGTTTAGCAGTATTTCAGTTATTTAACTGCTGTTAACGCACGTAATCATTGGTCCTGTGACCTGCGACGATTAACTAGTGCTATAGAAGTTTGCCCTTTTGTTTAGCAGTATTTCAGTTATTTACCTGCGACTAACGCAACTAATCAATGGTCCTGTCATCCGCGGCAATTAACAATTGCTATAGAAGTTTGTCCATTTACTTTAGCAGTATTTTAGTTATTTAACCGCGGTTATTGCACCTAATCATTGGTCCTGTGACCCGCGACGATTAACCAGTGCTATAATAGTTTGCCCTTTTAGTTAAGCAGTACTTTAGTTATCTAACTGCGGTAACCGCACCTAATAATTGGTCCTGTGATCCTCAACGATTAACCAGTGCTATAGAAGTTTGCCCTTTTAGTTTAGCAGTATTTTAGTTATTTAACTGCGATAACCGCACCTAATAATTGGTCCTGTGATCCTCGACGATTAACCTGTACCAAACACTCTGCAGGTCACTGACTACTTCCCCTTGCATTCAAAGATAGGCGATTCGTGGCCGTTGAACTTATTTCATGTTCAATCATCACAGAAACGTAGGCGGGCGGGTACTCGGACCCATGGCTGTTCGATTAACATTCGGACACGTTACCGGATAAACCTAAACTAACTGGAATAAACATGCTTGTATGAAATGAATTAAACAACGCACACACTCGTCAATAAAACCTATTCTCAATCTGACACCTGATATTGTATATTAATTTGATGAATAACTAAGATAGAAATCGTAGTAGCTGATCATAAGCGGTTTCGCAAACAAATATATAGAACACTCTTAAACATGAGCGTTTTTAAGCAATACAGTATTTTATCCATTATCTACAAATACCATACAGAATAAGTACGCGTCTTGTACTAATAAAATTGCCAAGGCCATATAGAAGAAGCGACATATTTTATGACCTCTTTGTCCGATTCCATACAAGTGCACAAACCCACTTTCAAGCCAATACCGTAATTGTATAAGACTTTTGTAGACTTTTATTAACAAACTAATGGTGTATGTTCAGCGTTTAATGCCGTCTGAAAAGATTATAGGTCAAATAAGATATGTATACCTTAATAAAGATATGTAAACCTTAATAAAAGACATTGATATTATACCTTAATGAAAGGACATTAGTACTTGCTGTATTGAAATTATTGACAATGCGTGTGTAAGTTAAATCATCACTCTATTCTGCAAATATAACAGAACTTCGTTTTTGGTTTGCTTGGAATATTGGTAGTTTGAGGTAACAACCAGTATCGTTTTTAGTAATTGTTTTCGTTTAACTTGATTTCAACATTTAAAATTTTTCACTTATCCTTAAAAGCAATTTATGAACGCATCCCTTTTATAAACAGCATGTATTCAATGTTTATTGTAACTTCCACCTTAAGTTTCTTAAGCTTTTCATTTAATAAATAATGATTAATGATGTTCTCAGAGTATTACATTCTTAAATAAAAACGGAGTAATTTCCCTTTGACCGCATAGAGAGTTTATAATAATATTTTCAAATAACTGGACTACATAAAGAACGGATATGTTTTAAAAATTAAAAGATCTTTATCAATGGATTGATATAATTACTGGAATTGATATTATGGAAATCACTGATTAAAATGAACAAACCGTTATATAAGACGTTTAATAAGACGTTGTTAGTCCATTAAACTTTTTATGAGATGCATGTGTATCACAATGCATTTGATGATAGCGTAAATAGAACAAGCAAATTATGAGACAAAGACATTGTCTGTTTGGTAAGTATCATACCTTTATGTACATTGTTTATGTGTATAAAATGTACAAAATGTCCTTAACCCTTTACTCCATTGATACGCGTTTTCCCGCACCAATCACAGAAGGCCTTTGAAAACAGTGCAGGAAGAGTTCAGATTGCTCGTAACGAGCAATCTGAACTCTTCCTGCACTGTTTTCCACTCTGTCAGTTAATATAAACATAATTCAACCAATAATTCAAAAGCCTTCTATATTAGGTGTCCAAAGATGTCTATATTAGAGGTGTCAAAAGGTGACTATATGAAGTAAAGGGTTAACTAGTATTCTAATATTTAATAGTTTTTTGTTTTTTTTAATTTCCTTAAACATACTTTATCTTATATGTTTACAATACTATATTTACTCAGCCGTGATTTATTTCCGTGATTTATTTAAATTAAGTTGGCTCATATTTATTCTTGTTAAAATTATAATAAAAAATGGAACATTGCTAATAATCGGTCATATATGTACATATTTTACAAATGCCATGGTAAAAAGTTGTATATGGTTCTATCTTCCGTTCTAATCCATAACTGAATTCATATTGTTTTAAGTATCTGTAAAATTGAATTTGAAAATATGCTTAAACCTCAGTGTACAAAATGACATGCTTACCAATGCATGCACATTTACTTTCTTGATATCCTTGATTTAAAAATTAAAAAAAAAAAAAAATATTGTATAGAAATATAGAATGTTAAATGTTAAAGTGTTTACGTAAGCTGTCATAAACAATAACATACTGACTTGTATTTAATATCACACTAACTTTACATTAAACGCTCCATTACCAGTGGACAATATCCTTCTCTCATCTACATTAAATCTACCACTTACTAATTGGAATTTCATATTGCGTTGTCAAATCCACTAACGGTGCATTACGCCATTTGTCTATAACAGTTACATGTACATGGGCTTATTGTTGTTTAAATTCGAAACAAAGACATATTGTTTCGTCATATTTCCATTGCTGTTACGATATACTTAGATGATCACTTTTGTTAGCTTAATTTTGATTCGTTCCCCGAGGGCCAGGCGTACGAACTGACGTATTTTTTTTTTATTTTCTGCTTAAAAATGAAAGGAGGCATGTTTTATCTTAATTGCTAACTAAGATTAGAATACTACACGGTAAAGAAAGATAATTGTCCTGATACTGTAATCATTTATAAAATCGTTAGTTTTTTTAAGATGATATTATGCTATATACACGTAAAATATTCCTGTAAGTTATATATCATTTGTAAATTACTATAATAAATTATATTTATCGTAATAATTGCATCCATTGTTAGCAGGCATATTGGCAATATAGCGAAAGAAGCTGCTGTGATTGTCTTGTTATTATTAGAGGTTCAGTCAGTCTTATTAACAGTAGAAGTTGTTTTCATGTCGATTGATGCATTTGCCGTAGTTCTTTAAAACCGAAAGAGAGAAATATTATTTTGTTATAAAATGAATAACTTACATTCCTCTGCTGAGGTTTCGACCATAGCAAGTTCATACCAAAAACAAATATTACTAGATACTAATCAAAACCTTTGACAATATTTTTTTAATCACTCTTCGATAATTGTATACAGAAATATTACATATATTTATGGAAATAAGACTACTCATCAAAACTGAATAACAGAAGATATATGAATATAATTGCGAATATCGGATCATGTCACGCTGTGTGTATAGGCACTTGAATTCACAAAGCATAACGAGAAATATAATCAAACATGTGTTGTATGTATAAAAAATGCATTAAAGATGAATACCATTTTATTTTTATCATGTTCTTACTTAAATAATCCACGCAAACTAAGCTAAAAAATATTTTATCACTCAGCCAAGTATGCTGCAATGAACCTATCTCTTGATTCTGAACAAAGTTAACTATTGTAATTAGATAATGGAATTCGAAAAGTCTTTATGCAAATAACAGCACAAGGCACATGACGAGTAATACTTTTGCTAGTAATATCACAATCGAATTCAGATCATTCTCTTTCCAGATATGCGTTTGTATTTATACCATATGCAGAATGCGACACTAATTAGAAGTATACACTACTAGTAGCACTTGGGTTCGAGACGATAGTGATAACGGTAACATAAGCCACTTCTGTTACAAGTTTGATACTTAATTATCTGCTGGAATAATTATCCATTTCTCCATATTAGTCCTGCCACTACCATATTGCTCGATGTGATTGTCAATATAAATATTTACCGTTATTTATGATGTCAGATTTTAGTATATATATAATTGTTAAAAACTGTCTATCGTTTAAGCTGAAATAAATGAACGTTTTCTTTTTGATTACGCGACTAATTCTTTGCTTGGTTTAAGAGAGACAGTACTGTTCAACACATGCTATTGAAAGGGTGGATAAATGTGTGAAATAATGTGTGAATAAAATTTAAGAAGAAAATTGTATATAAAAAAACATGTTGATAATTTTATCATACAATTATGTAAATCCTGCTAATTCATTAATTCGGCTCATCTTCAAATGATTTTATTATCATACTTAGAAACTTATATAATGCATATGAATGTTAAAAAATACACAGCCTTATAAGGCTTATCAGTAACTATGTAATCAAAATTGAAATCATTTCAACGTAGAAAGATGAAAAATAACATAGCATTGTCTAACATAAGATACAACAGCAACGACAACAAACGCATGTCTTACAGTCCCCTATGCTTTGATTATCTCTGAAATAAATTGATAATATATTACCGGTGGCGGTAAAGGGCCATGTTAATTAACAATCCTCATATCCCATTATTTGTCGGTTAACGCGAACTCAACAATATACAGCTGAATATGCATAGCCATTGTGTATTAGCACAGGGTTGAGTAATTAACTTTGAAAGTTATTGTTCCTCTGATCTGCACAGGGCGGGATAATCGTTTTGAATTGAATTGAACATTGAATAATAATGTATGCCTGTTGGAGCATGTGCATAATTGTTAGCCTGTTGGGGCAATTGAATAATAACTTCATGTCTTTTGGGGCAACTGAAAAGTAAGTGTATGCCTGTTGGGGAAATTGAAAAATGGTTGGCCCATTGGGGCATTTGAATATTAATCATAGCCGTTGACAAGTTTTCGCTAACAATAAAAGTATAAAGTCATTACAAAGCTGTTACATTCTTTATGTAACTATATGTTAATGCATATCAAATGGAATCACTAGGTCAATTGTCAAGTTACGATTACACAAAATCCTTGGAATCATTTAGTCAGTTGTCTTTTTATAACCTGTCATTTGTCCTTCGTCAATTAAAGGTCTGGGATAACATACTTTTAACAAGTTAAACATAACTTTAATCATTTGCATAATGTTTAACCGGCCATATGTACATGAACTTCAGTTTCAAACTCACTACATCATTGTACAGTTTTAAGGAGGGGTGATATAGAGATGTGTAGAATAAACGGGTGAAAAGACATGCATGAAGTGCGTTCATGAGTCCGGCTGGCACTTTGACGTTACGCAAATACTTGACGTCGTTGACGTTATCGGATTGCTTCCGGTAGCCATTATGTGCATATTTTTCTAGCGCTGTTGCTCCATAACATATGCAATATAGATATATTTACGAAATTTGGCATTTGCAAAATAGAAATATTTCTTTTTTACTGCAACATTATTTTTACTCATTTGCTATATAAAATGTTGAAAATATAACAAAATTCCACGTTTTTTTAACACACCTCGTAGACGAAAACAATATCGACTAAAAGAATTGATTTCATGAAACAAAGATTTTAACAATTGATGAACAATTTGTAAAGAACAATTTAGAAGACAATCTTTTCAGCTGCTTGTCATAATATGACTTGCTTGAATAAATGATATATTTACATTCTTCGATAAAGAAATAAATTTGTTGAGATAACCTACATATTCAAATAAAACTTCTAGGTGTATTTCTTATCTCAAACCTTTTCCATTACTAATATTATCGTCAGACCATGTGTTCTATAGATTGTCATTTGAGTTTGATATCATTTTCTTTTGAAGATATTTCATCGTTTAAAAGAAATTCATCTTGATTGAAGTTATTTTGTTTATTACTACCTAATGTTTTAACATATTACAAATTTATTTCAGGTCATTTGTTTCAGAATTACTAATAGCTCCATCATTCATCACGTATCGTTTTGATTTTCTATATCAGATTTTTTTTTTATTCCAAACTTTTTTCAATACGATAGCTGATTTCTGAATTGTAAATATTACTTTAGTCGGGAATTGATTCAAGTTCCTTTATACGACACATATTTCTATTACAGCGGCACGTATCGTCTCAGTATTCATACAATGTTGTTGCAACAGACATTGTGTATGTTTTAATTTTTCGTTTGGTGATGCGTTTTAAATTTAGACGATTACCCTTTTTCTACTTTTGATAGGTAAAATTTCTAAAGTAAGCTATCATAATCAAGAACACAGTAGACATAACCGGGCTTGGCTCTTCCAGGATAAATATTTAATTTATTATTACATACTGAACTTACAGTCTATATACAGTAACTGAGCAAATGTGTACAGGTCAACTATTCATGCACTTAAACATATAATCAAGCACGGATCTACCTCTGTGAAAAAAAGCACGTTACATTATTATCATCAGGATTAATTCGATCATTGAACTACAGTAACTGAATATCATCGGCGTGTGTTGTCAGTGACGCCTATAACTGACCTCTGGCAAATATAATTATCGTCAAGGGGCAGATATTAAATCTGATTTACTGCCACATCCAGCGTTACCATCAATGATGCATAGATTAAAGTCAACAGTATTAGGCTGAAAGCTCAAGTTGAAAAAATGACAAAAAATGTCTGTTGAAATTTGCAATTCGTGTTATTTTCTTGTGGTAAAATAATAGACAAATATTACGAACCAATATTCAGAATCCTTGTGTTTAACTTCAAAATAGCAAGTATCTCTTAAATTGTTGTCAAAGATTTGTAGAGAAAAACAGAATGTTAACTCATTGCCTAGAATGAACTGATCGGTCCTTAGCTGTGACGAAAAGGCTCGTATGTTATTAATTACCCAATATAATAATGAGAACGTGTTTTGGGTAATATCCAGTAAAATGAACAGAATGATCCCTTGGGTGTGAAGAGAAGGACTCGTATGTAATTAATTACCCAATATGATAATGAGAACGTGTTTTGGGTAATATCTAGTAAAATGAACAGAATGATCCCTTAGACAGAATTGTATGTATTAGTCCAGTAGAATGGAGATAACGGTCCGTAAGAACTGTCCGTATATAGTTATTCGATACAAAAAAAGAACGGCACTTTTGGTATCTATTCAACAGGATGAAGAGAACGACCCTGTAGTAGTAACCCAATTTAGTTAATAGTACGGTAGTTAGGCAAGTAGCCAATGGAATGATGAGAATAACTTATGTGTAGTTACCAGATTGAATGACCAGAACGGTCCTTAAATGATTGATTATAATAATAAAGAGAATGCTCCTTGTGTAGTTATCCACTAGAATGGCGAGGATATGCTTTTGGTGGTTATGCAACAGAATGGAAAGAACGGTCTTTATGAAGGATTCCAACAAAACAAAAAGAACGGCTCCGTGTTAGTACTAAATACAACAAAGAGAAATGTCCTTATATGCATGTAGTTAATTCGTTGTTCCGTTGTTTTGACTTTTCACCATCGTAAATTCGACTTTTCAACATCGTAGTTTCGTTGTTTCGACTTTTCACCATCATTGGTTTTACTTTTCACCATCGTAGTTTCGCATTTTCATCATCGTAATTTCGATTTTTTACCATCGTAGTTTTGACTTTTAACCATCGTAGTTTCGACTTTTCACAGAAAAAGTCGTATGGCACTGCTATGAAATGGGGGCATAAAATGCCTGTCCGTCCGTCTATACGTCGCTTACATTGCTTCCATATCAAATTTGCACACAAAATTTTATCCAAATAAAGAACAAAAAATGTTTTTGGATTTTTATGTAATATTAAATTTATATTATGTCAAGATCATTGATACTACCAATAGAATAATGCTGTTATAGTAACAGCGGTATCTTGAGTTATGATTTTCGAAGTTTATTGAGAAAGAAATCAATATCGATTTCCCCACAATTAAAACAATCCATAAATACTTGTTTTTTGTCACTCACCAATTGTTCTCTCCTTTTCTCAAATTATCAACTCGTGAAAGTGACAAAGCCCGCTGTTTTATTTTATATTTGTTCTCAGAATTATGTACAGGTAAAAGTTTTTTTCTCTTTGTTCATTTGTGTTGGTAGGCAAAATGTAACTCAAGCAAAGATATGATTGAAACATGTCTGACCCATTATATTTGAAAAAAAAAATTTATAAACAACAACGCACACGATTGTGCATTTAAAAACATTCAGTGATGTCACACTAAACACTGTGTGTTACATTCAAGACACAGAATTAAGTGTGTTCAAATTTAAACAAATTTTGTATGACACAGAAAGAAGTGTGCTGAATCTTCAAAATAGTGCCGACACAAAGTTGGATAATTAAAACCACCAACAAAAACATCCAACCAAAGAGAAAAAACAACAAAAAATCACACAAAAAAAAACAACAACAACAAACAAACAAAAAACAACGAAGAAACGATGACAGGAAATTAAGACACAATGATAAAAATCACAACACCCCCGACGGGTGACTATATAGAAGTATATATAGATGATGATTAAATGGAATTGAAAAATCATTGACAAATTAGTGAAATGTGTAAATTGGTTTGACTAGGTTTGCAATGGTTAAAAACAAATAATTCCATAGAAACAGTTAGGGTGAGATCTTAGAATAAACGAAGCATATTTTGGCTCTACAACTATTCTTCATTTTATCACCATCGTTACAAAAGTCTTAATTTAAAGGTAGGCTGACGTATCAATATATTATTAAATTTCCTTTTTTTTTATCTTGAACATTTTGTAATAATGGAACATTACTAATAAAATGATCACTTGGTGTTGTAACAAAACATTGTTGGAAGGTAAGTAGACACTTATCATCTCAAACTCTTGTTAAAAACCTCCAATAAATATCAATCAAATATAAAGTTATTTCCTTTAAGTTATCGTTTTTCTTCTACTTCATTTAAAAAAAAACACTATCTTCCAGAGGTTGAGAAAAAAATTCAATATCTTTGACAAATTCTATTTTGCTACACTAAGGCTTATTTATAAACGCATCCCTTAGTGTAATAAAATAAATTTTATATGGATGTGATTTGGTGAAGAAAAATCCTATTCTGACGATAAGTATATTTTTTGTTACACTAAGGGTTATTTCTAACCACTACCCTTAGTATAACAAAATAAGTTCACAAGGATATGATTCGGTGAATTAAATCTTAATCCAACAATAACTACATTTTTGCTACACTAAGGGTAATTTATAACTTTAACCCTTAGTGTAACCAAATAAGTTTATGTGAATGCGATTTGGTAAAGAAAAATAAACAAAATAAGCAAAACATTCACTGAAACAATATTTTGTTAGTAAGACTTAAACTTATCATTATTTCGATATTCCACAGAATATTTACAGCCACATTTGTTAGTTGAAATAAACACAATAAAAATTAACAATATCGAAACGACGTGAATGTCTTACTTTTTGTCTATTTATTATATTTAATGGTGACCTTGACCCCGGAATCCAGACACGCAAAGTCGTCCGAGGTATCTTGGTTCTGAACACATATATAAAGTGTCATCAACATTTGATTAAAAATCATGGCGGGAGAGCGGTAATAGTGATTTCTACTTTTAGTAACGATAACATTGATGTTACATCAACTTGAATCGGATGAAAAATAATGTCGGTAAAGCAGTGAGAGTATTTGTTTATTTATAGTAACTGTGACATTGACCTTGGCCTAAATATCGTGACGTACGGAAGGACGGACGGATGGACTGTACGACTGACGGACATGGGTAGCACTATACTCCCTCCCCTAAATTGTGGTACTTGCCATAATATGTAGAGATTTAAAGAGGAGACGATTTCTTAAATTAAGCTAAGTGTTGCGGTTATGCTCCTTAGTGTAAGAAAAAATGATTTTGTTACACTTAGGGTTGCATTCGTAACAGTTGTTACACTAATGGTTTTTGTTACACTATGGATTACCACACTCCCACTAATTGTCACCTCCAGTGGCGGTTTTTATAAGCTCACAACTTGTTTCTATAGTATTAATTGTGATTTTAGGAAAAAGGGGTTGAGCCCAAATATTTACATAATGATTTTGTCTAAAATAACGTTACACTTCAGTTAGTGACTTCACTATTAAAGTCAACTATTGTTTTCCTTTCCTTTTAACAAAATGAAATAAGTATATTTTTAACGTTTCCTACTTGCTTTCCTTTCTTATTCTCCATTTTAGCTGAGTTTAAACTTATCTATTTCAAACCGATTTTAAAGAGATATATATTCTTACAAAATTCAAATATTAACGTGGCAATCGATGTATTTCATGATATAATCTGTATTAAGTATTTTCATTTGCAAAACAAGCACGTACATGTGTTTAAATATCCCTGACATGTAAATATAACCATACTTCCGTATTACAATAAATGATGTATATTGTTTTGTTTTCATTGTGTTGGCTTTTTTTAAATGCGTTTAACGGAGGCAGTTTAAATTTCGTCTGCTACTCTGTTGTGTAAATTGGTGTAACGGTCGCTATAAAAGCACATTGATATTGTGGATGAAATGCAAATGTACTGTAACAATGATTGAGGAAAATTCTGCGTTGTCGTTGTGTGTTGTCATGCCTTTCTGTGTTTTGTCACTATTCATGGTTTGTAGCATGTATTCAGACAGAATAGCATAGCTATACGATAATGTTTAATGCTGCTTGACGCTGCATACTATTTCTCGAAAAAAAATTAATCCCACTCGTCCTATGGAACTAATGGACATACAATGTATATATCCATATTGATTTTATCTTGTATTTTCAATTATTTCTTTAATAATATGGAACCCTTAAGTTTATTAATCTAGTTTTCGAAATTTATGGGCACGAAAAACAACATGTTTGTAATATTTATTATTCAAAATAATTGGTTGTTTATTACTTGTTCAAATAATGTTCTAAACGTCATGAGCGCAGTTCAAATACTAGTTCTTGGCTTAATTCCAAACGTACTTTCGCACGAACAAGTGATATTCATTGGGTTTTGCCGGTCGTCCGGATTGTGATACCTGCTATTTAAAAAAACAACTTTAGTTTTTATAAAATCATATCGTTAGATCTGCAGGTCAGTACATAAATCCTGAGTTGTAGTTATATATAGCTTCGCGTTGAAGGTTAACTATACAAACTGGTTATGAAACTGACAGCAGGGACAAATATTATAACTATTCTATTAATTGCGATATGTATGCTTTCATATACTTGTTTAATAAAGAATAATTATTTAAGCATGTGTGCAGTTGATTTGTACTCGCAGATGACTTGCGTCATTTATTTTCTATTTATAGCATGATGACGTACAATTTGTAATAATTCCAATATCATTATCATATATGTATTAAAAGCATTTTCATTGGGCGACGTCAATTTTTAAAGACTTTTATTTTTCGATAAAAACCTGGAACCAGACTACTTTTACGTTTCTCGCGTAAACAAAGAAGCATCGACATTTTGATGGTCGGTTTAACAATATACGAACTTAAATAACGTTCACTACGGTTCTACGCTTATTTTAATAATAAAATTAAACAAAAACAAATGTTAGATCTAAGCCTAGCTGTTTTCATCGGTTTATTGTTTTATAGATTTCTTTGGTTCAGCGATTTAACCGGGCGTAACAATCAGACCATAAGTTGTTTTAAGAAACAATGAGTTACATTGTAGGTCATAAAATGTTCAAATTTGAGATGTATAGTTTACCATTGAACACAACCCTGGTTTACCGAACGTGAATACCAGTCGTTGACAAAAAACAGACCAATATTTTCTACAGGAAAAAGGGAATAAAACATATATATGTAGTTGAAGTTCAGAAGCAGACGATCGTGAGACAATGTAAATACACAAACCTTGCACGTGAAAGTCGTTTAAAACGTTCCAAATTTGTATTCTCCGTCAATGAGCGTGGATTTATATGATCTTCGTAAATATTGACACATTTTTAAAAAACAAGTGTGTAGACAAAAACTTAACAATGACGTCAGCGTCTACACTGTTTGGGTATTTCCTGGAATTATTGATTTTTTATTTGTCTAAATCGAGAGATAAAAGGCGGGTGTTTATATTTTCACCGCAAAATATTTAGTTATTTTACAATAAACCAACTAATGTTACATAATTCATTTTATAATGGAAACAATAGCCGTTACGATATTATTGTATATTAGATCTCGAGAATTTGATGTCAACCAGGACAGAGGTAATGTATTCTTACGCGTGTACTTTGCAGCGTGTAGTTTTGTTGTTTGTTTTTTTCATTCACTTGAGGAGTCTCAAATTAAATATAATCATCAGGATTGGAATTATAAGGATTAAATGCATTGTTCTGGTTTTTATGCATGTACTTTTCCTGTAATGAACAATGTAATTAACATTAATATTGGAACGTCGAGGGCAATAACAACTGATAAGGTGACACGTCTTGTGGGATTTTACAACGTGTATCTGTAAAGTCGGATCATGAAAATTGTCATGTGTTTTTTTTTACATATAATTATTTAATGCTTCATAATGCTCTTTACTACGTTAAATGTATTCCTTTGTAAAATTATGCCAAGGGTAACATTTGGTGATTGTTGAATGAATTTGAAACTTGTAAAATGTATTGTTCATTGGAATTTCATAGCTGATGCTGCATTGGCCGATAATATATGAAATAAATAAAATTACTGCTAAACCATTTTAAAAGGCTTGGAGGGAATCGTGCATATTTCTTTATTCTCTCATGAATAACTCAATAAAACCAAGTCTGTCATTTTCTCTTCTTGACTGGATTATTTTTCTCCAAGGAATACATTTAAACCAGATATGACTACATTATAAACATATCACGTGATATTTTCCTGAATGATTCAGTGCTAGGATTTTCAATTTGAATAATATGCATGTGGTTAAGATGAATGTCCTTGAGTTGCTTGCGCTGTGATATTTCTGTATTTTATTAACTGCTGTCATTTGATATATTTTCATTATTTTGTTTTTAATTCGACTGACGCAGTTTAGTATTTTTCTGCAGCTTCATTATGTAAATTTTTGTAACAGCTCTTATAAAACATCGGTGGACCTTGGATTAAGATATTGTTATGAATGGCAACATATAGGAAGATTCTAGGCTAAATCTCCATGTACAGAAAGACAAAAGATTCCAAAAACAAACACAGCATCTTACAAACTGTTATACGTATACAACCCTAATAGCTGCTGACTCAACAAACTATATTAAATATTCCATATTGCAGCCCCCTCCCCGTCCCTGCCTGATAGACAAGCATGGACTACAGTTGTCCTACTCTTCCCATCACTAATTCAACAACCAAACAGGAGTTGATTATTTAACATATGTACTTAACATGACAATAGTATTACCTTAGACATGTCAACCTACTTGACAAGTATTAGTCTTTCACGAAACCAGCAGTTAAAAACAGAAAAAAAACATGAGTCTATACTTCGTCTTGCCTAGTGATAAGCGTGGTGGTTGGGCACGTTAAGAGTGTTCCATATTTCATTACCCCTTCGTGAACATACCCCAGGAAATAAATTGCAAGTCTTATCATGTTTAATGATTGATTCATTTGCCCCCAACGGACCCTTCTGTCAGATGTTATTACAACTCTCACAAATCTCGTGCGATTACAATAACTAAGGATTTGCAGTACACGCACGTTTTAATTTGACCTATCCCTGACCTGTTACTGCAATATTTCCGTATTATAACTATTGGCTTTTGATACCTTTATATTATTATTTCGATTTAATATGTTCAACGGAGGCAGTTGAGTTTGTGTCTGCAGCTGCAATATGCAAATTGTTTTAATTGTCTCTATGAAATCTCTATGAACATGCGTTTTAAATGCAAAAGCACCTTAATAATGACTGAGAGAAATTCAGTCCGATTTTTTTTGTATTAGATCACCATATATTGCTCGCATTGTGTTGTAGGGAATGATTGTATAAATGAATGGATTGCGATGTTTTACGACCTACCGAATCATAAAGGTTGCATGGCCGTTGTCAGTCGAATTATGTTTGAAAAAAAAATAGAAGGAAATGGTCGAATCTAAATTGAGAGATCTTGTGACCCATCATATTTGGTGTAACCATGCATACCAATATTGGCATAAGATGTGTTTAAACCATTACGATATTAAGATGGCGCGAAAGAGAATGAACATTCCATGCTCATTGTCGATATATAAACACACATTATCATACACTTTAAAAACGAACCACAATCAACACAAAGGTTGTGTAAAGCAACATAGAACATTGATACCGGCGTGTTGTTGCCCTATTTTGGCGTGCATGACTTACAAGATTTAATATTCAAGCTTTAATATTCCCTTATTTGTACTTGAATTTTACCACTTTGATAAACAAAATGATTAACTAGATATACAACCCCTGTGACGAATGTTCTCTGCAGAGAACGTCAGAAGCATTAATAGTTACTCGGAACTGCACGGTAACTACAAACAAACAAAACAATAGTCTATGACATTTATCATATCTATACAGATACAGAGAATTTAACTATGAAACTGTATTTAGGTTAACAAATACATGTATGTAAACGCCGTTTGGTTAATGATAAGTGACACATCTATCAGTATAATTCATATTTTTTGCATTGGTTCATTCTTTATTCTTTCAATGCTGTTGTTGACTATGAAATAAGTGATTTTTGTTTTGTATTTGTTAATTGTTATATCATTAACTGTCACGTGATATCGCAATGAAGACCGTCTTTGTCATCTAAATATAATGTGTTCTCCAATTAAAAAAAATAGAAGCAATCATACAATCCAGTAAATTGACACCAGCAGGGACTTGTAGTAAATCATAAAACAGTGTGTAATAAGAATTATTATGATAAGGGAATCAGTTCGAATGGAGGAATATCGTCCCGTAATTACATAAATAACTAACATAGTCTTCCGATGTTTTCCCGGTGCGAACATGTTTTTCCTCGTTTTTTTATTCATGTTATGCTCTACAGGTCAGACGCTATCATTGCGTTTTCCATAGATAAAACGTATCGTAAATTCAGACCACGTGACTATTAACTGCGGTTATGAGTGCATATTTGTGGTAAATTGATATAAATGTAGGCACTACTAGGCACAACTAAAAATGTCTAAATATTTATTTTCATTGTTGCATCCATTATTTATGAAATGTTAATAATACGTATGTATGCTCTTCTGATAAAATAAGGATAAGAAAATACAAGCTAGAAAGTTTTATAACAGCCAAGTATCTAATGCTTAGTTAAATTGTTATTTGTATCGTAATACAATTTGAATATGTCTTGTTTACCATTTGTTTTATGGGTCTGAGGCCTACATTACATCACTTACTTGAAATAAAGAGTGTATATTGTCTAAACCATTGTACATATTTCAATTTAAATCTGAAGCATTCCGTTCTCATAGAAAATGATTGGGCGGGTGGAGATTTGACAAATTAATTAGATTTTGATGTATAGGGGTCATATAAAGATACATTATCTTACAGAGGAATGGTATGAAAATTCAAAGCATTTCCTGTTCATAGTTAGTAACATTATGTTCAGTAAGGGTGTGATACAGTATTTATCCACAATTGGTTAAGACGACCCTCCACAAGGGTTAATATTTTGAAATTTCAAAAAGTGCTATTGCTACTATAGGCCCGTAGATCGTTCACAGGCACTCTTTGGTCTCTTGTTTGTTTGTGTATTGATCAAAGTGATACATATTCATTCAATGGTGATTTAAACACATTTGTTCTGTGTTTATATAATTAAAAAAATATAAAGTTTTAATACAGAAATAGGCGCCGGTAATACTTGTCTAGCATGACACAGAAAATATATCAGGGAGAAAGTCTTCGGAGTACAAGAAAGTACAAGCTCCGCATAGAGTTAGTGATCAGTTAAAATCTAGCCTTAGACAAAATGATAAAACTTCTATTGATGCAAGTTACCATAACATGTATTTTGAGTCAAGTAAAAAAGTCAAAGCTTGCATTTAAATGATGTTATTTTCTCTTGAATCATAAACTTCATGTGATGTTCACCATTAAGTTGCCGTCAAATGAGTATACTTATCCACAATGCGAACGATGCGTCTGTTTCAACAAGTATATTTACTTCGGGACTAGATTGATATATTATGGTTTTGAACACGAAAAATAAAAAACAATTTTAAACTTATTTTATTTTTTCGGAAATTGTTTGTTAATAAAATTACAGGTAGTCCAGGTTGATCTTCTCGGTATTAAAGTAGCCTGATGTTTCTAATCACTTGTAGAAAATTAAAAACAAATTCTGAAATAAATATCTGCTTATTTGAAAAAAACATTTGCCACTGCAATTCAGTTCATAATATTTATTCGACATATTTTGCAATGCGAATTAAGAAGCTTCCAGCATATATTGGAAGTTGGAATTGAACCAGCATCTTCCATTTTAAAGACAGCTGTACGTCATTATACCAAAATATTAATTATTATCATACTATACAATCACGGAACACGCTTTATAAAAATGACCAACAACAATCTAACATTTGAAAGACATCCTTGTATTAAGAAAGGATGTCATCGTTAAATGTAATCTCAACGGTCAAAGTCATATTTGGTGCTTAATGCTTACCTTGTCGCAATACCCGAGTTAACGTTAATTTTTTCATTAAACTCTTACATATAGTCACAAAATACATGTAAATATTATTATAAACATGCTTTTCAGAGGTATTTTCACACACTAATGACAATTTCTTTTATTATTCATATTCTTATATTATTCAATATTCATTAGCTTATAAAAATATTTATTTGAAGTTGACTATTGACGGTTTTTACTAGTAGCTATTATCATATACGGCCATTTTACTAACAATAGAGCTTAACATGAATTTTGATCATATTTGTGAATATCAAGACTTAATGCGTAAATTTCAACTAAAAGGAATAAATTCTCATTTTTTTTTTGCATCAAGTGAACATATATATATAAGGCTTTTGTCAAATGAAAGCTATTGAAAATGACTTAAAATTACCAAATCACAGCAATTTCTGTTCTTTTTCTTAATTAATTATCCGTAAATTCTCGATTAAAACTGATTTATTCATCTTGATTTCCGTTTTAATTAAGTTGAAGTGCCTTCTCTCCCTCCGTGTATTACATTGTTATGACAGGAACCAATTTTTATTGATTTTTTTACCTTTTTATTTTGTTTTTTATATGCACGGCCATGACATTGTTCATAACTACCACAATTTATAATTTGCATTGATACACAATGTCATGTATGATAAAACATCAACATTAACTAAAGTTTATTATTTGCACAGTCTCTGTCACACAACTTTGTATCCAAGGTATGATTTGAGGGATTCAGTTGAAAAAAGACACTTTTTGCAAGTTTTAATCACATCAACATTAGTTCAAGTCTAATTTCTAATATATTCAACACAGTGTTGATTATTACTTTTTCTCTATAACATCCCAGTATTAATATAATATCCAAGTATTAATATGATATCCAAGTATTAAAATAATGCAAGTTCTGATTGTTCGTCATTAAAAAAGACAAAAATATCTGCACATAACAATGTCTTGTAACATTCTTAATATTTATATCTATGTATTTTTTTCCCCTCCAAAATGTACTAAATGATTCAAAATAGGCTATACCAACTTGAACATAGGGATATTGGGCATGTATGTTAATGCTTGAATGGTGTTTTGTTTTAAATAAATAGACACATATGTTCGTATACATTATTACTTTGATATCAATCAACAACAGTATCTAATCACTTAATAGTGTTGATAAAACAGTAATTACCTGTTAATGAATGATTAAAGACCCAATAGCCCTCAATGCTGAAGTCGGATGTGATATTGGCCCCCGAGCCAACATTCCTGTATCAGTTACAATGTAAACATTTTGCATTGTTTTGCTGTCTGCTATTATAACTGTTCTATTGTTAGACCATTATACACTCCCAGCAGATAAAAATCGCCCTGTAGAGGAACTAACTTACATCTGATAGTCTGATCGGATGTCGGGGCTTTAAAAATGAGATGGTGATTATCATTTCATAACATAAAATATCTATTGAATCGGATAAATTGAATAAACAGAAATGGGACGTAAAGTGCGATAAATGTAATTCAAATAGCCAAATGGAGTCTCAAAATATGAATTTTATGCAAATCTTGGTATGCTAAATGCATTATTTAAATGTATAAATTAACATTTTGCTTTGATTTTACCGTTATGTAGCGTGCACCTATTTCATATTATTAACACTGTTACGGTATTTAAAGTGGAATAGCTAGCGAAATTAAAATTATTGCCAAATGCAGGCGTAGTCACCGTCTTCGAAAAGGGAGTACTATGCATCACCAGTGGAGTCTGATCAAAAATAGTTGTAAAATTTGTCAAACACAAATGTCTTATATATTATACGTAGACTATGTTGAGACCTATGATACTGGAGATATCGCAAGTAATGTATATATGTACGTTTAATTTTTTGGAACCAAACAATTTCTTTCAGTTACCAAATTTGCTTTTGTTTCAATGCTTTAGTGTAAACATATAACTACTGTCCAAACATAGAGAGAGCTTTTATGGTGCCAGCAGTGGAGCATTTGCTTAGCACAAGATAGATGTTCGTTCAAGTTCTTGCCTAGTCTCATAGATTTCATTTAAGTTGTCCTCTATGGTCACAATAGGATTGGCATTGTAAGAGGCCCAGATCATTATGTGTTGACTGTTTTTATATTTCCACGAATAATTTTTTAATGCTTTTATGTTTTGATTAATTTAATTACCCGCTCTTGATCGTGAAACAGATCAGAAGCTATTGACGTCATCTTGTGTATTGCATAGATGCAAAACTATCGCGACATCTTTGCAATAGGGAGCAGATAGTCTTTGACAGAACAAGTGATTGGCCTAAAATGATTCAGTTTCCGATAGATCTTCTCTAGAACAAGCGTTTCGATGATGTAATAAATAGGTCACGTAATATCAACGCGATTTCAACAGAGTATGAAAATCTACACTGAAAAAATAACAAAGAAGTCAGATGGTATTTACAAAACCAGAAGTAGCAATAATGATCAAAGCAATTAGCAATAAGTAGCAATAATGAATAATAACAAGCAATTGATTACGGCAAATTAACATATTATGTTTGACATTTCAATTCAACTGTAGCATATCAGGCACATATATAAGCTTCATATATAACAGCCAATAATGTCATTACAATTGTAATTAGTAAGACACTATTAATTGTAAAAAACAAAAAGGTATGAAGAGCACATGGAAAAATGGTTATATGCGCATGATAGTCACTATCCATTTATCATAAACCACACGTGTTTATATTTTTAACTTTATGACAAATCTATAGCTAACTGATCTAGGAACAGCATGTTAACTAATAATATCAATTATGTCAAACTTAATCAATTTTGACAAATATCGAACAAATCTATTTGTCTATTTTTGGGTTGCACTGTATATACCTTTACAGCTAAAATGGTATACATATGTACTGTTATTAGAAACGTCTAAATATCAGCTAAATACTCAGTGCAACGCCCATCTAAAGGTTAGAGAATTTAAACGTTACATCACAATGCTAAGTTTTATTACACTTAATGCGACACATTATTTCCAATAATAAGTTAAATTCAATCTTTTTTAGGATTATAAAGTTAGTTATTGTTTCTAGAAAACAGAATATCACTAATCAGTGACTGGTGCAGGTAGTGATATATTGTACGTGCAGCACATTTTGTCATTCCCCAATGAACAATTTCTACTATTTTCATTTCTTCGGTGCTTTTCTCTGCCAAACATTACACTTATCAGATATTTATTCACGATAGCAAAGTTTTTATAAATGCTCTAAAGAGATACTTGCACATATAAATGTTAAAATCATCCACAAAATAAAAACAGCATTATACTCTAACAAGTTTGACAAAAAAAACAAGATTTTTTTATTGCCGTATTGTTTGCACATTGTACGTTGCCTCTGATTTTCCTCAATAAATTGAATTTATAACAAATGACAAATATATGTATTTCAAAACTCATATTATCGATCAGTATTACTGTATTTACTAGTTATATACTGAAAGTCTATAGTTATATGTTCAATCTTAGTTTTTATTTGTGCTTGTCTTATATTTCACAGTGCATACGCTCTGATACGTCTGTATACAAATGTATAGTGAATGACTGTATTGTATCAGCCGGATCTTGTCTAGGTTTGCTGTGCTGTTCTTTATGTTGCTAATTTATTAAATAAAAACAAATTCGAAGTGGATATTTGAGAACAAAAGCGTTCCGAAACTAGTTGTATTGCCCAGTAACCGCATCATTGTAAAGTAACTGAAAGTTTCGATTGGCGCTCCATAGTTATTTAAGTATAGATAGCCCAATTCGGTATGTGTAAGTCTGTGACTTAAGTGCCTGATCCAATGGAAGTGCATTGGACTCTGGATCGGAGGTTCGATCCTCCGCCACGGCAATGCGTAGTGTCCTAAAGCAAGACGCTTAAAGTGCATATGTTTAATACTTGGTTTGCCATAGAAGATTTCGAATGTGATTTGCTTAAGTTTTAAGAATCTGTCCCATGTATTAAAGTTATAAACAATGTGGGAAAGGAACGTATGCGTCAGTGTTGTAGTTGTAAGAATGGTGTCTCTGTGTTATATCGTCGTGATTAAAGTGGAAACTTTGATGAAAGCCGCACTTCAATCATATTAGACAATGTCATACTTTTATATTATTATTCGTTTGCGTTATCGAGTACGCCATTTTAGTTGCTACTCATTGCTTTATTTTACCAATAATCTACTGCGCGTGTCGGATTTCAAAGAGATGAACCGTTTATTTGATTTATTCACTTTCAAACACGATACACGTGTTATATGTTCATTAAGTTATAATGTATAAATAAATAAAATCTACCAAAAGAAATGTAATATGTGCTTTATACCTTTTCTTAAACAGCTATTAATAATTGCGTAATGCTTAATCGGAATGATAATTACACATATTTATGTTTCAAAATTTCGAAAAATGGAGTATTTTCGTTACATTAACTTTCACTCGTTTAATTAAAGACTAACACAAAACAAACATTCTCTAAAACAACAGTCTTTGCATGTGGCAAAGAGGAAATTATGATCTAATTCGGATACAAGCGTCTTTCCTCCAATGTCACATACAGAGCGTCTGCGACTGTCACCCGATAATTACCTGGCTACTGCGTTTGAAAACGTCTGTGAATCGATAACACGGCGCTTTGTCACATAGAATTATGAAGAAGATGGGAAGCCGTCAAAGCTCCAGTAAAAGTTAAACAAAATATGTCTTAAATAAAATTGGAAATTAATTTAACTCCAGAAAGGCACCACGCTTATAAATTGTGAAAATTGTACCATTTTATTGGATTTAATGGAATGGTAAAACGGCTGTTGCAGCAAAACATGAAATGATTTCCGAGAGTAAATATGTTTGTGTTTGAAATTATATTAGAAACCTATTTGACTATTCAAAGAGAAAAAATAGCATATTTAAACTAGAGTACATTTCTTTCAAAACGGAGTACATTTGGATAGAATCCAAACACGAAGATGAGCAAACAGGGTACGTAATATTTTTTTTTCAAGCATTTGCGCATTTTATTATGGGCTCAAATATGTCGATTAGATATGTTTATTTATTCATCTATTGGTGCATACAGTTAATTTATCCTAATCACATGTTTTTGTTCAAATCCAAGTAGTTTGTATACTGATATGTTGCTGTACATTGTAGTTTATTCCAAATTAACATAGTATCGCTTCATGAAAAGCATACAAGTAAAGTACTTAAAAAATGAAATAAAGTACAAATGTCCTTGTTAATTAGCAATGTGTTTAGAATACACGTTCTGAAAACTATAAAATCATTTAAATTGTATTTGATGAAGTAAGAAGAAATTATGAACTTGACAGCAATTCTCAGTATGCTGTCTATGAACATAATTGTAGAATTACATAGTACAATTATAGTATTATGTGAATTGTGAATATCTTTTCAAAAGAAATTAAACAATGAAACGCGTCAGCAAATAAATTTTATGTATATATATTTGTTTTAATTCCGTATACTGATCCAATAAGTTAAGAATGTGAAGGTATAACACTCACCTGATATACCGGATTAAATAAAAATCAAAATGTAATAGTTTTATGTTCGCAAAATATAGAGTTCTAAACGTTTTGTTTAATGCATTTTTTTATTTTGTATATTGAAAGCAATAATTTTACTTCAGCGAATATCGAATATGATGGATTAAAAAAATATCAGTATACAATAGCATCATGTTACATTTGCGAATATTCTTTCGCTTTTGCAAATTACAAAATTATTAAACGCTCAAATATTGAAATGCATTTTTGTATCCCGTAAAAGATTAAACTAATATGACATATCAATCTGCAATAGCATTAAATTTTACATTTGCAAGTATTCTTTCGGCAAAAATAATCAAAATAAAACGCTATATTAAATACATTGTTTGTATTCCTTATATTGATCAAATCAATTATAAAGCATTGGTAAAAGATGCCTCGAATAGGATGGATTAGGGAATGTTTACCTTAGTTCTGGTAGATCATCATTGCCGAGACTCCAATCCGTTTTGGATACAATAACTGCAGCAGAACCGTGGTTACTAGGTTTGCAGAATATAAATATAGCTATTAAGAATTTGCTAATGATAGTTCTTACTTCTGTTGTTTTCATACATTAATTTTTATCAAAACAAAGTGCAACGGTAGATCTTCGGTGACAGGAGTGACTTCTAATTTACTATCTGGTAATCTGTTCATGAATACTGTGGCCACCATCGCCCTTTGCTTTTGTCATTTCATGATATCGGGGAATTTGCAAAAGCGAAGACATTCACTTAGGGTGAAAAACTGATATAATTGAGGATATTTTTTCTAACTGAATACACGATTCAGATGAAATTGAATTTGCAATATTTATGTTCTATCGTAATCAACGATATTTCAAAGAAATACTAAAATAACTTTTAACTAATAGATAATTAAATAAACATTAAATTTTACTTTAAAATAAAGGTAAATTGTTAATGTTTTTTAACGATAATTATGTATGAATTGAAATATTAAGAATTAATATCTACTGACAAGTGTACAAAGCAACCTCTTATTTATGTGCCCGCCATTCGGAGAATGCAGAAGGGGAGCTTAGTGTTACCTCGTCCGTCCATTCATTTTTTTCGTCTGTCCATTAAGATTTGAATAATTTTGAAAGGGAAAATATATTTAACTTATATGTTTCTTTTTAAATACTAATCAAATATAGGTCAATTTTGATACTTGTCGAGTTCGTAAAAGTAGGTATGGCCATTTTTCACTCAATGGTTGATGAACTTTATTTACATATAATAGGGGCTTCCGTGTCTAATGGACATATTTTTGCTGCATTATTACTTTATTGTTCTTTTCCATCACGCCACCGACATGTTTCATTTTCTACTACTGATGAATTATAACGGCGTAAAACAGCTTTTAAAACTCTGTAGAAATAAATATCAAGTGGAAAATAGATATTATACTGAATTTTACACAGGCTATAACATTATTTGCCCTTGTATTGTTCATACTGGATCACGTGTCATGTCTTTATTGTAAATCTAGATATTGAGTTTCCTCATGAAATAATAACATGACAGCATCATTTCTTTTCACTAAATTAGGGAGAAGATAAAACAGTGAATATGAAATAGTTAAAATGCGAGCTCAGCATTGAATAGTCTATCTAATAATCGTATGAATACATAGCTAACCGTGAATGTTGTATTCAACGTGTGTCGCATTGATACGGCATTTGTCATCGCCAATTTTTGTAAGGACATGGTATTGCTTGTTGCAGTACTCGTTTCTGTTATTACATTGTGTGTGTATTAGTAAGTATGATAAAATCTGAACGGTTTTCGTCTTTAAATGCACCAGTTTAATACTATGGTACATTAAAGGAATCCTTGGAATCCAAATCGCATTTGCTATAGTTTGTTTTGTAGTGTTTTAATATTTTTTATTAAAGAATGACTTTTTTAGAAAAGTTCTTAAATTAACCAATTTGTACAAAAGTTAGGAGACCCAGGGTGATATTTGTCGACCTTATACCAATATTTGACGTTCGTTTGTGGATAATTCCTATAGACTGCTAGTTATAGTGACAGCTTTACATGATATGCCGGACATACTTCCGAAAACAGCAAAATCTTATGTTATAGATATATTTATGTAATACACTAAAAACGATTCCAGCTAGTGTTTTTATAACGCAACGTTAGCTACGTTAGCAGTGTCGATACTATATTAAATTCCTCGTAGTCGGTTACCATACAAGGCACATTTTAGGAACACACAGACCATATGCTAGACTTATGGATATATTAAAATTTTGACTGTATCAGCCTTTATTTAATGATACACTAGACCATCCAACAGTCATTTAATCTTTTGAAACTATTAAAACAAACATGGAAATGTTTCTAATTGTCCTATTGTTTGTAGTTGGTATATTTGGTATTTTTCAATTATACTTTTTAATATGTAAGCTGAGTTCATGATAAAATAGACAGTCTGATAAACAATGAAATTCATCTTCTAATGTGTTGCAAAGTTAATATTTTCGTTCAGGCACATAAATATCGTATTTTAATCTCATCATTGTTAACAACCGCAATCTAGTATAGTTGGAGATGAAATAACACAAATTCTTATTCATATATCTTAGTCTTATTCAAATCACCTCGTTGAAGAACAAGGACAATCCGGGTATATCAATTTCCCTCAGTCATCGTATGACATAACGTCTCAAAAGCATTGTACGACAAAACATATATTTAATAACATCAAATTTCAATGACAAATCAATTTCGTTAACATATTCTGGCAAATAAGCCTGACATTTTACGAAAAAGAGCAAAGATATCGTACGTGACTCGGTAGTGAAATTACACTAGGTTTATATTTTATTTTGTGGCATGGGGTGGTTACACTCCTGCACCATTCATTATGTGATAAAAGGACTATTTTTTATCCCATCAATTAGACCATATTAAAGTGAAAATGGTCAACTCGACGTTTACCAATGGTTACACATCTCATCAATCATTACATCTATGAATCGCCATGGCATTATTACAGTGTGAAACTTAGAAATCATTAAACAGTAATGAACTAGAAAAATACAAATTGATATTCATCTATTTTTTCCTATCATATTGACATATGAAAATGACATGCTAAATATAATATTTATCACACATCTTGCCATGTGACCACGAACATGCAAAATATGATACCATTCGACCTGTTACAACAACAAGGTCTACCGCTTTCCAAGTTAAAAACTTAATATGCATTCTTAACTCGTAGCTTTGTATCATGCAGATATACAATTATATGAAATAAAGTTATGTGGACATTCATAGAAATTGCCGTGTGTCCCTTTAACAGGGTTAAATTGACGTGTGTCCCTTTAACATGTGTTAAATTCATAATACTTATCACACAAAGAAGATTTATTTAATTTATATAAATTCATATTTCTGACGTTTTGAAAAGTTTATTTGATAACGTATGATTAGATTTTGACCTAATTTTTAACTTAAGAATGCCTAAAATAACCTTAAAGTGATGTAATGCCCATTTATTACTGTATTTTTTTTAAAAATTAAGCGAAAAAAAAGCATATTGGTCTAAAGGTTGTGGTAAATAATGGCAAATGATCCATTATTCCCAACTCTAGCTGCCACGAATTCGAAATAATAATCTTCCAAAGTATTATTTCTTATTCCAATAGTCTAGTCAAAATAAGAAAAAAAGAAGGTTCCATTCATTTCCGATGTGAACAGAAGCGGTGTTTGCCGATTTCCATGAATCACGTTGGAACATAATTATGCATAGAACAAACACTGGGTATTCAATCGTTTCACGGTGTTTTATTTTTCATTTACATACACTCTTTCACGTAGCAGACGATCACTTGTATAGACTAAAAATACTGTCGATGACATATCTGTTCCTTACGTAGATTTGTTGACAAAAGTGTTGTTTAGAAAATACTTTAGGAATAAATTATGAAAATTAGATCGTGCAAGCGTTTACGGAACTGCCCGAATCACGGCAAAGTCTTTTGAAATCGAAACTAAAATGCTTTTTTTATTACTCGTATTTCTTTATTTCTAATATATTTTCTTCAAACTTTTATGCAGTAATAACAATTTAAACTGCACAGCAGCCGACCAGAGCGAAATCAGCTCTTATTATGACATTCACCGGTAAACACAAGAATGCCTTGTCTATACTACGAAAATAGAATCACCAACCAGGAGTGGTACTGATAAAAGGACAAAACAACTTCACAGAATGAATATAATTTAAGATAAACCAAATCTCATTATATTCACCTTTTCTCGTGGGTAAACAATGACCTAGGGAATATTAAAACTATGATAAAAGAAGACAAAAAAAACATTTTAACACCCTAATGTTCCAAAAACAGCGTATATGTTACAAAAATAAGTAGAGCAAATCCGATTATGTTTGTTTACCGACGAAGTTCCTCCGAAATGGCCGCACTTTCGGTTGATTGCGTCACGTAAAATATCTCAATTTGTAAAATATAGAGCAATCGTAAGAAGAACAATGCATATGTTAGTACAAAATAAGTTACAAAAGGAAATCATATTTAAAAACGTTTAAAAACGTTACCTTTGAGCGCATGGAAACCTTGACACCAAATAACCTACTTACACGTACATCACTATTGCAATTATGAATTATGTCATGATTGGTCAATTACACCTGCGCAGTGAAATAATAGTTTCCGCATAACAAATAGCCGATTGTCATTAACAATAATGATTGTCACAAAATGACACCAGAAAATTGCCTTTTTGGCATGTTCGTATGTGCATTATTTTGGTTTGAGTACGTAAGTACGTGGTAAAATAGGCAAACATAGTGCCATCTGAGATTCAGCATTCGGATAACACAGTCACGAAGTATTTAGCTCAGGCATAATCAATACAGAATAGGCACAATTACAACACATACATAAAGAAGAGTTGCAGCAGGGGTTACCACCTTGGAACAGTCAATAGTTAAAATCGCCACTTGGGAGTTTAGAGGTGGTTTATTGGTGCAACCAGCAACGATCTTCCCCGTCGTCACATCATAAAACGGGACAGTGAAAATGAAAATATCAACGTCAGACTATTTTCCCACCGATACAGAAGCATGCTCATGCTCATTTGAGTTAGTGGTAGAGCATTAAACATAAGATTGGATCGTCGTAGGTTCAATTCCCGCCATCTGTGATGTCCTTGAACAAGGCATTTTATTTGAAAAATTTTATGCTTAGCATTCAATTTGGTTCTTTGCTTCGATAGAGGTTTGTCTAAGATGTAAGAACTTGTTTTACAATCGATGTAAACAAATAAGTTTAAAACGCATTTATGTATGATATAAAGCAAAGCAATGTTCAGAAAAATATATATTTATTGTATACCTTATTTCTTGATATACCTATTACCGCGAATGCCTGTCTAATAACAATATCCCAAGACATGTGCAAAGCTCTAACTTCTATTAGCGTCGGCATTTGTTACCATTTCGTACCAGCAACAGTGTATTACTCATCAAACTTAAGTAACTTCATAACTGTTTATTATTGATGCACCTATTTAAATGGTTGACAAAATTTTAGACTCGCGGTAATAGGTTTGACCAGTATATTCACCGAAATAAGTGGTTATGTACGCATATTGTACTAAATGCCTGAGCAGAAGCCAAATCAGCAGTAAGAAAATAATCAAAAATATTAAAAGAGATATAAGGAACATTCAACGTCTCTATCAGTTAAGGCTTAAGGAGTACAGTCTAGACTTTCTTAAGTTTAATCTAATCTTATGGAGCACACACTCCTTCAGATTGTTGCACATCTAAATAAAGAAGAATCGTGATGGCCAACTGTAACAGGACCAACAATCAACCATGCAGTATGCTGTATAATTGAAGGTTCTTAGCATATTTAACAAAAAAGCTTTACAATTATATAGAACAAAGATTACGAACCCTGTTGATATATAAGACAACCTATGTCGAAAATGTGTGTTTCAATCGCGGTGTTCTTTAAAGTTGTGTCTATTTGCGTGGTTGTCATATATAATTATTATTTTTTTGTATTTTTTTATTAAACATTTTTTATAATATATATTCTCTCTTTTTATATTGACATTTTTTTTTTCATTTTTCATATCTACTTTCATTATTTTTTCACCTTTATTTACATTATCGTTTTTTATTATTGTGTCTGCTATATATATTAATCCTAGATTATATAATAATATAACAAATATCAATTTTTTTCAGTTGAATACGATGTCTGTTGCATATCGCATCATATTCAACAGCTGAAAATCCATTTGGCAATGTCCAAGTCTATTATAAAAAAAAACAACATTCGTTCGGGGTGTGTTGTCAATTTAGTGTAGCAATGTCAGTATATTAAAAGGTAAATATAAACCCAGCAAGAGACTAGCATTTAAAATGAACATCAACAACTTTCAGCAAAAACATAATTAATGTATCAACTTTTAACTTTATTAAAATAATATAGCTGACTGCCACTTTCACATTATTTTCCAAGCTGTATTGTTCTAGTAGCAAGAACTATTTATCCCCTGTGCTATCTTTCGATTTGGTGTTAGTTCAGTATGTTCAAGGAAATTTATTTCATGATTGAA
Source organism: Panopea generosa (assembly GCA_029582155.1). Classification (NCBI taxonomy): domain Eukaryota; kingdom Metazoa; phylum Mollusca; class Bivalvia; order Adapedonta; family Hiatellidae; genus Panopea; species Panopea generosa. Next base: position 77,835,342 of record CM055897.1, on the reverse strand, counting down.
TCGTTAGGTAAAACTATTTTAGGACAATACATTAAAAAAATACACATGGCAGACTCGAACCCGTCGTAACATTTGGTTCGAACTTCGGACTATTTATATGCTATAGGCGATTTGCAAGCACACGTTGTCGTGCTAAAATATATTACCAACTGTCGTAGTTTGTTAAAGAGCAAGTGTAATGACAAAATACATATTAATTCTCACCTTTTAAATGAACAAGTGGTGAAAATAAAAAGTTGTCTTACAGTCGCCAAAATACTACTAACATGCTAAGCTACTTATCATATACTTCGTACACATGAAATAATCACAGTCAGCACGATAGACAAGTATAGAAGACTAGGTAACAGCGGTCACCGTATTTATACGTTCAACTTAACCGCATCTGGGTAGTCTATAAAATATTGACAGCGCATCTGGGGAGCCTACAAAATATTAACGACGCATCTGGGGAGCTTACAAAATGTTGACGACGCATCTTGGGAGCCTACAAAAGATTGACGACGCATCTGGGGAGCTTACAAAATGTTGACGACGCATCTGGGGAGCCTACAAAAGATTGACGACGCATCTGGGGAGCCTATAAAATATTGACGACGCATCTGGGGAACATATACAATGTTGACAGTTTCACTCATCCTCGCTCTACCCTGTTGTCGCATCATGCAACTGGACAATGTCAATTAAAGTAATCCCGTCATGATATTATTCAGAAAATGTGGAGGATGCACACACACACACACACACACACACACACACACACACACACACACATATATATATGTAAATGGTCGAGAACATAAAATATAGTCAAGCCAAAGACGAGTGATGCTTAGTCTATAGGGAGATGCACTCGATGATATTGCAGAACTAAAATCAGTAAGAGACTGCTAATCAAGTTTCAATTCAACTGAGATCAACGGCTTCGGTATACGGAAATGAAGACATATTATGTACACTCCGTGGCATAATTCCATTCCAAAAGACGTAGCGAAAAAACATTATAAACCACCTGCCCGTAATATCCGCAATATAAATAGATATACTATTTTGATTAGGTCGCTGTAGTCTTATATAAGGGTCACTTTGACTCTGGGCGCTGCCATATTGAAACGTCACGATCACATTTAAAAAATGACAGTCGCAACATGGAAGTCGCCATTTCTCTTCAAAACATTGCATTATGAGAGTATATAAACCGCATTTGATACTAAAATCCAGCCATGTTCCAACTGACCCGACCACTTTACGGCTACAAGAAAAATGCAAATCCGGTGTGTGTAATCATTGATTGTGGCGTTTTAATGCACTAGTTGAAATCATTTATTATTGCCCTTTGCATATTTAAGAAGAACATATTGAAAATTAAAACCAAAATAAGATCTTGAAACTAACTTTTTTTAACGATTTATCGCCGTTCTTTACATTCCTGCTGTAACGTATACTGTTATATGTCACTGATGTAAACCATTTTCAAATAACCATGTATTTAATAAATTATTATTTGCTGAACCCACAACGTTGGTAACAGTAACAAAATCAAGCAGCTACAATTGCTTATTTTACTTGATACATAAGGCATAGAACCAACATTGGAAAAGGATGTGCTTCGTGGCGGTTATTAATAATCCTTGTTTCTTCTGTTTAAAAATTCATTTTTTTCTTGAATGACATTACTGTATTTTGAAAGCATAATCATAATTGAAATGTGAATTAAGAAGAAAAAAAATATACTTGGAAATTTGGGTATGAATACATGATATCGGAACTCTACTTTTCTTTTGCAAACAGTGTATACACTGAGCAGTAAAACAAAATCTTATATGACAGATGGCCCCTACTTTTATCATCATGTTTTGGTAATGCAGAGGTTGACAAATAGTAAAATGTAAGTTTTACTTCTTTCATTTGAGTCTCTCTTTGATTGACAAGCCTTCAAACTTTTTTTTATTTACTGTAGAATAAAGGAGAAAAATCAATGGTGGGTTTTACACCTTATAAACAAAAGGTAAACAAAGTGGGTTTACCGGTGTGACATATTTTTAGCACGTTGTAAACATCAGACATATTGCATAAGTTTTGAATAAAAAAAAGTATTTTTTAACTGTTTCTTAATATTATATATCCGGAGCGCATGGTCCAGTGGTAGAGCACCGAACCCATGATCATTAAATAAGCCTACTTTCTACAAACCCAAACTTACAAATTCATTCACTCTAATTGCAACCTCTTTTAAAAGACATTACCGTTGGGTGCTTTTTAAAAGCAGCCAACTTGTTATAGAAATCAAGTAGACCATTTACAAAACATAAGCATATTAGCTTATACCCCACTCACTCTTAGCTACGTTCCCATTAAGTCCTCAAAAATTGAGTGAACGCAGTAAGAACTTACAACGTAGTAGGAACGTAGTAGAAACCAATAAAAACGTGGAATGGTTTCCATGAACGTGGAGGACGTGGTCAATCTTTGGACATGTAACTTTGGACGTGGTCGAATCAGGACGCAGTAAGAATTTAATAAAGACGTAAAAACAACGACATTGGCGTTGTATCAACGTAACTAAAACCTAGTAGGGATTCCATTGACGTAGTACAAGCATGGCGCTGACGGAGAAGATTGCATAGTGTTCTCATTGCGTTGTCACTGGGTTGTAAGCGTTTCTAAATGAAAGTGCATTATTCATTTCACTGTTTAACCAAATTGAATAAAAGTTGTTACCGTGACGACGTTCTATTTACCATGATATATTATATTTGCTATTAAATGTCATTGTGAATGCTTCTAAATGTTTTCGCCCCCTTTGGGAATCGGGCTAGGAATTTCATCGATTATATCAGGATGAAATGTAATATGTTAATCTCAGAACCTTTTTCTCTTTTAGGATCAAAGAATATGATATATTAGGAGGAATGAAGCGAAGCTATATGTAATTTGGAAGAATTAACTGGTTTGCTGCATTTATGACATATACCATGTTGAGGTTGCAATATAATACAGGGCCTGAATGATTGAAAGCGGCAATAAACCCAACCCAGGATAATACATCATCGATAAGCTCATGAGATTGTTAACTGGATCCGTATCATTCATAAAAAGAGAACACTATTGAATTCATATGTTCGTACTTATACAATGGGAATTTTTTATTATAAAAAATGTCTAGGAAAGGAAACGAAGCTAGCATATAGCATATATATAAAGAAATATCGTATAGTCTATATATATAAAAATAATGACCGTATTGGTGTAAACATGAAAAAGTAATATTGACATTGTCTGATCACTATACAAAATAGGCTTTAAGATTTGTTGTTTTTTGTTTTACTTTCGATCAGTATTGTTTCTTGTCATTAATCGAAAATATTATATGAATTTTACTATGGATCATCCGAAGGGAAGAAAATATAATTTTAAACTTTTTATTTTCGAATTCATTTTCGCTTTACGCCTACATCAGGAAAATAGCAATAAGTTGTCAAAAGCTATGTCATATCCAACTTGTAAGGTCATTTCATTTTGTAACTAAATAAACAAAGAAATCTGACAAAGTCAGTATTCTGAAAAAGGCACTTTATCTTAATATTACGGATACTGAACAGAAAGAATCCCAGTCTTTATTACAAAACAGTGACATTATCGGTGTAATTCACCCTCCCCCCCCCCCCCCCCCCCCCACACACACACACACACACCCAACCACCATTGATTTTTGATCTCTATGCTATAGTTAATAGTAAAAATTTGAACGCTTGTCATTCATAGGGAGATCCAAATGAAAGAAGTGAAAATTACATTCTACTTTTTGTCAACCTCTGTACTACCATATTATGATAAGAAAAGTAGGGGTCATGTGTCATATAAAATATTTTTTCTGCTCAGTGTGTACACTGTTGACAAAGTGAAAGTAGTCTTCCGAAATCATGTATTCATACTTCAGTTTCCAAGCATCATTTTTTTTTCGAAATTCAAAATTGAACATGAAAATGTTTTCAAAATGTTCAAAATACATCAATAATGACATTCAAATAAAAAAATGAGCTAAACGTAAGAAAAATATTTTTTTCAAAAAGTAGAAAAAAAAAGGATTATTTATAATCGCCATTATGCGACTACCCCGAGGAAGCACTTCTTTTTTTCTCATAGTGATACTATGCCTTATAATAAGACAAGCTGACAAGGGGTCGGGAATTGTAGTAATCAATGAAATCACTACATTGAACAGTTATAAAAGAGATTGAAACTAGTGAGATTAGTGAGGAAACAGATCATGATACAACGGAAGCGTCACTCAAGAAAGTAAAAATTTGTTTATAGGATGTTAGAGAAGGGGTGGTAACAGAAGAAATCAAGAACTATCTTATTCCATTCATGTGATTTAATACAAAAACTCAAAGACATACGTGAACCGATACAACAAAATGCTTTTTAATTTTGTTTTGATGTATGTAAACTCTACCCATTGGTGCTTAAGTATGAAGGATTTCAAGCGTGTAACGAAGGGCTGGATGCAAGATTAAATCCTCTTGTTCCAACTAAGAATGTATTAGAGATGATAGAAACAGTCTTAGAAAATAACAATTTTAACATTGGAGACACACACTACATTCAGAAATAATGTATTGCCATAGGATCACAACTGGGCACAAATTTAGCTTGCACATACATACAAACTTGTACAAAAAGTCAACAGACAGACACATGTATGTACATAACAAATCATGTCATCCAGCTTATACTTGGACTTGCATTTGGATTGGGACTGCATATTCGTAGAATATGTGAAAAAGACACATAATACGTTGACTATATGAATCAACTGAAAAGACAACCGATTAAGAGAGGATATAATGGTAGTCAAATAGAAACGGTTGAAGAAGGTAGGCATTCTTAACAGGGACGAACTATTAAATAAACAAACAAGATAATGGAAAAACAAACAAAGCCTTTAAAGATAACAGAAAAGATTGTGACTGCAGAACCTGTAATCCCTATATAGATGGACCATATCCGACACTACGGATAGAACGCAGTATAAGTTGGTGAGCGATGCGTGTTGCATTGATATACTATTATAATATATTGTCTCTTATGTAGAAGATGCAAAAGATAATATACGAGGGGGGATCAGAAAGTTCGTAGACTGTTGCCATAACTTTTTTATTTGTCATTGTATTCTAAAAAATCTCAGGGCGCCTTTGCCGCTATATTTTTGAAGGAATTTTGCAAAAAATTGATAACTTTCCATCATTAATTTATATTCTATAGTAACTGTGGAAACTACTATTCAAACAAGCGTAGCGTTGCCAAAAACGGGTGTGTGCTGTTTCGTATGCTTGTTTACATCCTTTAAAAAAATTGGCAACAATTTTGTGCATATCAAAAATGACGTCAATATGAAACAAAATGACGTCGAGGCACATGAAAATGGATTAGCTAGAGTAATACCGCAGTTCAGTAAAGTTCTGCTCCACGTTATGTAACAGAGAAACAAAAGCATGCACGGTGGATCTAATGTTTTAAGGTCTCTAATGTTTAAATGTTATGTTTTTGTTATGTTTTTGAGATGGCCGGGTATCAGACATTAAAAAAGAGCAAATGGGAAGTCGAATTGAAGACATTGGAATTAAAGCATGTTTTACAGAATTTTGTGTCCAGTTTACCATCTCTGGATTTCGTTAAAATGTTCATTCAAATGTGTCAATTGTGGAAAAAACGTATTGACCACGGAGTATTTTGTGAAGGTGTGACTCAGTAATATTGATACAAAAGCACCTATTTTAAATATTAATGTCAGTTTCGGTTGAATACAACGTCATCATTTTGTTATGCATTGAATAGCGCCTTATTTTTCAGTAGTTGACGTGTCATGCTAAAATTTTCAATATATTTCCTATATACATTTAATTCAAATACAATAACATTATTGTGCATTGCATAATTAATATAAATATGTTATACATAAACATGACAATGATTTTATTTAACTATCTTTTGAAAGATATTCAATTAAATATAATTATAATTGTTAATTAAATGGAGGTATACTATTAGACAACTATCAAAGTAGGTTTCACTGAAAGAAAATGAATTCTCTCTCAATATATAACAGCAATATTATATTCGTTTTGTTTATGTAGTAAAAGATACTATTATTTTTATTTTGAAAAATCAGTTGATATATACTTCAAAGCAAGAGTTATACTTTACAGTATATGATATAAATGTAACAGTTAAACAAAATGCTATCAAACTGGTTTTCGCGAATACTATAACAGTGTTCTCAGTATTGTTTTATTTGCGACGCCTTTTTTCTAAAAGACTGGACATTTTATGTATAATATGAACCAGTAAAATGAAAAAAAAAAAGATTCGCTATAAAAGTAATTGTAGATATGTTGCCTAAGATATCTATGAAACAAAACCAGAACACAAAAAGTTAATGCAAATATAAACATTAAAAGCAGTGTTAAAACCAGCAAAATGAAAAAGAAAAAGAAACGCTATGAAGGTAATTATAGATATGTGTCTAAGATATCTATGATACAAAACCAGAACACAAAAGGTGAATGCAAATGCATACATTAAAAGCATTGTTCTGCTGTAACAACAACACTGTACGATTGAATGGAAGTTGTCGAGGTAATCGGGTTTTCTGTCTGAACTTCATCAGTAATTTTGTGAGAAAAATACTTGAAGGATTCAATGGATACAATGTTCTTGAAACCCCAGCCTATAGCAATAGTCGTGTAACAGTATCGTGCCTACTTATAATTCAATACTCTTCAAATCATTTCAGAAAATATGACACCAAGTATTATGGCGTAATATAACTTCAATAAATAGAAGGATTTTGTTTTATCGTTTTAATACACACGCGACATCTCGCATGTTAACGTTGTAGTCATATTTATTTAATTTAAAAATAAATGAAACTGTTTCAATCTGTATTTCCTATTTATACAGTGTGTAGTATCAGAATAAATTTCAAATACATCTCGTGTCATTTATGGCAACACCTCGCAAGCAAACATCTGCAACATTTATTCTGTTTCAATGCAGTGAAATTATATTCGTGTCATAATGGTTCATATATATATATATATATATATAGTATGTATGTTTGCTTTTGTAATATTTGTGATGAAGAGAAAACTCGAGTCCTTCAAGTCAATGTGAAGATGAACATGTCTGACTGTGTTGTAGGCCTGATGTAATCTATCCCAGAACCTGATATCTGCAAAAATGGTCTTATAACATTAGTAATTTAAGATAAACCAATAGTGATGGTCAAAACAAATAACAGATATCTCAATTATGAATGTTTTGGGGAATTACCTCGTCCAGTTAAAGATTTTGCTTGTGGTGACCTTTGACCTTATTACTCAGTCAAAAGGTCAAATATTTTTTGGCAACCGATTGTTTCTAATGTATGTTATATGAGAAATTTCACCAGACTATAGCAGATATTCGAGAATATGTTTGACGAGTAAAGTAAGTTAGTTTGATCGTTGTCGCATTTGGTTTATCTGAATTATGCATACAGGCTGCGGACCGTTAAACATAGAATGCACAAGTCACATCCATCTCCGCAAACTTTCTGCTAAATAATGTGTTGTTTTTTTTATGTCGATATATGTATTGATAAATATTTTACTCTTATTTATGCACGGCTAGTATTTGTTTGCGATCGTTGTGGCATGTGTTTAAATCATCATCTGATTTATGTTTTGCTAGAATGAATTCGTCGTGGCATTAAAATGTTTGTTCGTGTATAACTACCGAGTGTCAGATTTTTCATCTCCTGTGGCACTAGTTACAATCATCTGATTTGTAGATCACCGGTTATCAGTTTTTGCATCACTGCTGATTGAATGTTTTAAATCTAGTTTAGACATTTGTTACTGTCAAGTAATTCGTCGTGCAACACTAAAATGTGTTAATTTCCAATGACATTGTGTTCTTGCATTTTATTTGTGCATCAACAGAACGTGCGCGGTTTTGATTGTTGTTGTTTTTTCATACTAAGGTGTAACGAATCAATAATGTCTATACCACTTATATGTGTGACTTTGATTCATGTGGAATTTGCGCATAATAATATGTTGTTTCTTATCGCTCTGATATGTTTAACCTCTGCATAGGAAAGATAGGAAAACTAATTCAAGATAAGAAAACATGGAGATGACGCTCTCAGGTGATACAGTGACCACATCAAACACGTTTAGGTATGAAATATGCTTAGAATACAAACATTAAAAGACACTTTAAACGTACAAGAATAAATACAACCCTTGATCAGACAGTTTCAACACGTCATCTGATCTATGGATGTTAATTTAATGTAAATATTCCCGCAACACTGACATCAAACAAATGCAATATAATACACATTCGTATGGTGTTAAACGCAGACATAAAATGCGTGCCTTTTAAGCGCAAAGCAAGCTTGTCATATATTCTATAAAAATTGATTGATTTGGTGTTTTAAACCTGCAATATGAATAAAATAACTAAATAAAATAATATATAATTATCATTTTTACATAATAAATATAGCAAACAGGTTTTAAACGCACAAATACAAATTAAACAAATTAAAAAAAAGGTAACAAAGGGTATCTTTATATCAAACAAGATTTCTATTATTCAAATGTTATTATTTACATTGACTGTAAAACAAACTTATCTGTGTACGAAGTCATCTGGATTTGACCAGTATTTTGCATATACCAATATTTTGTCTTACAGACGCATACAACTTCTAGATTCGAATCAGCGGCCCTCAGGCACTTGGTCCGATAGATTTCCCGTAGATCTCAACTTAAATATTATTATTATTTTACTTCATCTATTTCCGAAATTAGCTCAGTCGGTTACGCGTCTGACTATCAATCCAGGGTTCGTGAGTTCGAATCCCCGCCCGGCAACAGTCTCCGCGATGATTGATTTACGACATTGTGTCTCATTATCTTCGTCTCTCACCTCTGATTCAAGTGGGAAAGTTATCAGTTACTTTCGGAGATGGGGTGTGCTCGAGTACTGGTTAATTCCAGGAAACATTGGTTAGGTTAACTGATCGTCTGTTACCACTCGATGGCATAAAAATGACGATAAATATTCAATCAATTCAATCAATCAAGCATCTATTTTGTTGTCGTTATTAGTGATATATTTTTGTACAAACATTTAAATTGACACACGGATATGTTAAATATAGATGCTACTTATGTCTATGCATATCAATTCCATATTTAAATATAGGCACGTGTAATACAACACCTATCTCAAAGTATTTCTGTAAAAAAATCTAAAATTCATATCTGAGAATTTTTTAATATCTTTTTAATATAAAACTTGAGATATCACGCAAATTTTGAAGAAGGTGTGAATATAAACTCTTTAATAACATGTAGTAACAAAAGGTTTATAATTTGATTGCACTGTGAGTGTACGTGCAAATATCAATGTTTTGTGTAAGGAAGGGAAATATTATTCTGGCAAAATTCCGTGAAATCTAATTTTCAAATATTCTAACCTCCATTCATCTCAGAAATACAAATCAAAATTCTTTTTTTGCACAATGAAATTCTCTACAAAACGAGAAAAATTCCAGCAAAGTGTGTTTACAATTACTGAAGAACTTATGGTTACAACATTTGTATACTGCTAAAAACTAAAAATATCAAGGAAAGTGCGTGCAATTTTACTTCAAACGGCAATATTTTAAATTCAAGATCATGTTGTATGTTTAAAACAGTATAAAAATAACATTAAACGCTAGATAAACCTTACATTTTATGTAATTTAATCAAAGTTTGGTAGAGCGATACAAGTTTCCTATACTTCTATATAAGTCCTTGCAAATTTTAAGTACTTTAAAATATGTCTTATATATCTTCTTAATAAATATAAAAGGAACATTTACTATGATCGAATGTGTTTTAAAGCCCATATTTCCGTCTGCTGGTACTGTCATACAACACGGTCATGTCATGTCGCCAACGTAGGAGCTGTTGATGTTTTGATTTGCTTTGTAATTGTTTTGTAATTCAAGAATGGGTTTAGCCATTTCCATTATACTTCAGTTTATACATGACATTATTGGAAGACGGCCCCAGAAATAATTTGTGTATCTTTCGGCTTTTATATCTGCTCATGTGTTTTTCTCTAAGTCGGCATCGCTGTCACTGTCCGCGTCTGCCTCTCTTATTGCATCTGCTTCTGGATCTGTCCGCTATTTTGTCTCTGTCTGTATCTTCGGTGTCTGTGTATGTATCTTCTAGCATATCCGTTTCTCTGTCTGGTCTGCGGCAGCCTCTGCGTCTATGTCTGTGTATTCTTCTAAGTATGTGTCTGCACTTACTGCACTTTTATATCCTTTAAATGCTCCAACATTTCATGTGAAGGACAGTAAAGTAAAATTATGGTCACCTTTTTCTTCTTTTTTTTATGGCTTTATATTGGAATGCAAAACCATCATCCGTTTTTACAAGATATCATGTGGAGTAAACTTGGTTTATACAATCGATCTTATCCCGATATCAAAAATGTTTATCTTTTCGTTAAATAAGTGTTTATTAAACTCATAATCTTTTGTGACTGTGGCTCATGCATGTAACAATTTAGCAGTGAAAAGCTTGTGTTTTTGAGACATCGACCTAAACAACACAGATACGGATTTTATTTGTATCTGTGTATTTGAGTCACATTATATTGTTGTTTTTAATGTAGCTTGTTTATTCTAATAATAGTTTTTTTTTTATAACAGACAATGATTTTTTAAAAAATGATAAAATAAACCAATACCAGGAAGATATTTACTCCCCTTTATCCCACAGCGTCTCTATGAGAGTTTGCTGTAAATAGGCTTTTATATAATATATTAAAAATATAAACACCGTGTTTTTAATGACTTGAAGGGAATGTCTAAACATTGGCAATTTCAAAGCATTCATTGCAGCCTGGAAAACAGGAGACAATGAGTGCGATTAGACGCTTGTTTATTTGTATGACTTATATATTGTACTAGAAGTGTCCTCGTTTTGCGTCGTTCAGTAACAATGGTCAGTCCGATATAATGGGTGGATTATAGTGTGTATATGTGTTTGAATATGCCAGCACTCCGTACACTCAAGTTTGCACTACCATGACAAGACATCTGTATCGCTTTCGTCACTCGTATTCCGTATATAATTTACTTCATATTGCACACTGGAAATGACAAAATATCTAATCAGACTTACAATAATTTATTATTGCATATAAGCCAATCTGCTTTTAAATGTTGTTGACTGTAATGCTTGTGTGCTAGAGCATTACAAACAGTTGAGTTTTTCATACATATACTACAACTTTTGGCGCATATTTGAGCCAAATTATTTACGATACTTTTAATATCAGTTTAGTATTATTTTTAATAACAAAAAAAAAAGAGAAATATTTCATTCTTAAAAGTATTTTGATCAATGATGAAATATTACAAAAAACAAGATCATTTTGGAAAGCAAATTCCAATCAAAAATTTCATGGATGAAACTGTCTTCAGCATATTATCTTAAAACTTGATTTAATATATATCAATTGTTGATTGGAAAACTTATCAACATATTCCTACTAAAAGATTTTGTATAAATGATATCTGTTTTGGCAATTCTAAACCATTGATAATTTCATTCAAATTAGTTTTTGCTGTGAAATCTATTATACTTGGCGACAGAAATTGAGAAAAAAAACGATGTTTTTTATTTCTTAAAATTATGATCTCCTGTTACCTAAGTTATATGAATTTTATTGTATAGAAAAAAAAATCGCAGTTGTCTCAAACATGTGATCCTAACAAAATTATAGATAAAAAACATTGTCTGTACCATCATAATTACTTCTCTTATTATCTGCTGTAACTGTATGCCTGCTTTTAACTAGCAAATATATCACGTATCATGTAAACGGTTAAGCGGTTGAAATTATTAACGCTTTAGATAACACTATAAGAGAGAATGCCACATGGTAATGGGCGGCGCGTAATAACAGAGAAACTAATATCGGCAAATGCATAAAACGCCGAGTTTATATGCTTCAGTCAATTCAATAATTACAGTATTTTAGCGTCTAGGTTTTATTGGGGGGCTTCAACTGACATGTACACTATATCAGTTAGCTTTAACTTCATGTTACCTTTAAGTTTGCAAATGGTCTGAATTGTTGGATAATATATTTTTATCGAGAATAAAGTTTTGAAAATTTACTTTAAATACTTTCACCACAGGGATTCCGTTATAAAAAGAAAGATAACTCATTTGTGCAATTTGACAACATTGATTAAACTCAACTAGGCTTTGATTAATAAAGATTCAACTAAATATATGAACTAATTTTACTCCATTTCCATATTTCCTCCATATTTTATCTTTAAATATGACTTGAATAAACATAACGAGTGGATTAGTTCAAGCGAAACATTGCTTTTGTGCACGAACAATAAGTCTAAACCGGTATACTAGTATATATCCTTATATCATCTTTTAAAACAAGTGTAAACACTTATTTACACATAGACATAGGCGTAAATACAAACGCTGACGTAACCAAAGATTTGCACGAAGTCGCAGAAATATTCGCAAACATGAACAACAAAGCAGGCGAAAACGCAGAAGCAGACTCAGGAGAAGATGTGAACCAAAACAAAGACGCAAACATAGATCCGAGGCAGTCGCAGGCACGTTCACATACGAATACGTAGGCAAAGACACAACCAAGATACAGACACATACGCAGACATGCCCAGAGATAGCGATGCAGACGGGGACGAATACGCAGATGAATATGCACAGACCGTCTCACACCACTATTACATTTCTCGTAGGGCTCTCAATACCCTACCTAGAATAATAATGTGTTTACAATCCGCCTAAGATGCGATTCAACCAATCAAATCTGAAATGACACAGAAAATCTTCAAAAGTTCAGTAGTGATTTCTAAAACACTGACCATTCAACACATACATCTTGCAAGAATGATTATATCACTGCATTCCAATATAAAGCCATGAAAAAAGAAAAGGGAACTATTGTTTTACTTTACTCTCCTTCACATGAAAGGTTGGAGCATTTAAAGGATATACTATTGCAGTCAGTGCAGACACATACTTAGAAGAATACACATACATAGACGTGGAGGCTGCCACAGCCACGGACAGAAGCTTAGAAGATACATACACAGACAACGAAGATTAAGATAGAGACAACGTCTCAGACAGACACAGAAGCAGATGCAATAAGTGAGGCAGACGCGGATAGCGACATTGATGCCGACTTAAAGAAAGACACATGAACAGATAGAAAGACCGAAAGAAACACAAACCATAGTCAGAGGACGGAGATACAGACGCAAACAGAGACCTAGACCTAGACACAGAGACACACAAATACAAGCCGAATAGCAGACAGAGACGCAGACGCACACTCTGACAGTCAGATGACGGAGACGCAGACGCAAACAGAGAACTAGAAATAGACACAGAGACGCACAAACACACATTACACCTGCATGTGACACACTATTTATGTTAAGAATATATCGATATCATTTGCGTACTAAAGAAAAAAATGCAAAGTCTCATTATTGCCTCCTAATCTAAATTAAGCTCAGACGATTGCAACAACGGAGACAAAAAAATCTAATTTCACAACAATGGCATTTAAGGTTTAACACGGCTTGACAGCCAGACATTTTGAGGTAGTTTTTCTTTACTTTAATTCTATCGTCGTCTTTACATATTAGTATCGAGTAAATAAAACACAACTTGAATGCTCCATTTCTCTAAATTAGTGAAAATTTATATAAAAAGAAATTAACAAAAAATTAAGTGAATATTTCAGTTTATGCAATACGTTTATAACCAAAATTATAAAACACTTGTAGCCTTGAACGATTCTTTTTTCAATATATTTATTACATGTTAGTTCAGCGAGAGATAAATTCCAACTTGGTAACGCAAACGGAAATACACTTGAATGCATATGAATTCCCTTATGATATAAGCATGCGTATGAAACAACGTAACAACCTAAAAGTCGTCTGTTTAAGTAATGACGAAATTTGACATTTCTTTGTGTTGCGTTAGAATATTTCAACCATTAGCTAATTATTAGATGACATTTTTTTCTTAATCCAAAGCATATATAGTACCACCATTGGAAACAGGAAATGCCCCCGTTGCAAAATGGCGGTTATAGATACTTTTTGTTTTTTGTTATTCAAAAATCTATTGTCTTTATTTTAATGCTCATTTCTTTATTTGATGGTGTTTGTTTTGAAAACTGTGAAATGAAAGCGTTGTCATATTTGAATTGTGCTTGGTAATTTTGGTTTGAATACATGATTTCTGACGTCTACTTTTACTTTGTCAACAGTGTACACTGAACAGAAAAAAATACCAGACACATGATTCCTACTTTTTTCATCATATCTTTGTAGTGCAGATGTTATAAACAATAAAATTTCACTTCCTTAATCTGAATCTCTCTCTCTCTATAATGACAAGCATGCAAACATTTTTTACTTTAGAATAAAACCCACAAATAAATGGTGGGCGTACACCGCAAATAAAATTGGAGATAGTTAATGTTTTGTATAGGGTGAGTTTCAATTTGAAAGTCTGCAGCCGACACTCGAATAATGAAAGAACTTCCGTCTGCCTATAATCTTTGACCTTTCAATCTTGACATAAAAGCTATTTAAAAACAACTCCTAACGCCATTTTTTTGCAATGTTTACGTAAAGATATTAGAAAAAGACTGCAGGCTAAAATTGCAGAATACTTCATGTTCTATAACATGACAACCCCGAAGACATAGACTACGGAGTTGTTACTGTACAGATGTAACCAGCACTGAATTACATGCCAAATAAGTCTATCCAGGAATCACCAAATTGCATTATCAGGAAATTGAAATTGTAACGAGAAGGAAATAGAATGACCAGTAAGGCAATATGAAACTAAATGTAATCGCTCGTAATCTTCTAAGGTGAATATAAGGCGGTTTAACGACAAGGACGGATTTTGCAAGTTAATGAAATTTGACTGAGAGCTTTATATGAACGTTAAATGCTGGGATCGACAAGTAATAGAGTCGTTTATATTGAAAACTCATACGCTACATATCAACACGCATAATCTCACAGGCAGGCAGGCAGGCAGGCAGGCACGAACGACCGACCGAACGACCACAGACAGACAGACAGACAGACAGACAGACAGACAGACAGACAGACAGACCTTTTTCTATTGAAATGACAGTTCTTTTGTTACCCCATATAGTGCCATGCGTGGCTGAGGAAATAATTAATGGAGATAAACTTAACTTTTATGAACATCACGAACACAACATTGTAGCGTTATTGACAGTTCCAGGCCGCATTATAGTGTTACTTCTCATTATAGTCAACAAGTCAAAATAAATGTATTCCTTTCGAAGCCTTCCACACAATTCTTGCTCAGACATTTAACCTCAAGGCATGTATATATATTGTCGTCGAATAAACTAGATTCGTTATGTCTCAGTCATACGTGTAGATATCCCTTAAGTGCGTTTGTACTCTATACGTTTCAGCAATACAAGCATAAGTGCATAGTACTCAATAATCAATGGTCATTTTTAATTCATTTTTAACGTCATTAACGTATATACAATGGCAATTTTGATAAAACTTTAATTCATCTTTCTTGATTTACGCTTTATACAACACGTCCAGTAAATAACACAATAAATCTGAGTAGAAACATCGTTCTTTCAAAAGTATCTTGCACACTTTCCTGCTTACCTTTTTTTTAATAAAAAGCTGGGCTCGAAGCCACGAAAACAGCGGTGATATAGAAATGGTAATTTAGTAACATTAGCCCCCTTCCCGATTTCTAATTAAATAGATGACATTCTAATATCCTAGTGTCTGGGCAGATTGAATCATAGCTTGATATTCGTGTTTCGTCTTTAGACACCGAATTTGAAACTGACCCTTATCTCAGCCTTACTAGCCTCCTAAATTAAAGAGTTACAGCCTTAAATTTCGAAAAACGAATATCAAACTATAGTTTGCAAAGGAAGATGCCATTCCGTATCTTGTAAAGGGTCATATCCTTCGTAAATGCGTTAAATCAACCATAGTTCACAAATTAGGGTTCATAAATGACAATAGTTTAAATGTACAATAGTTCACATATTATGGTTCATAAATGACAGCAGTTTAAAAGTGCCATAGTTTGCATATTAGGGTTCATATATGACAACAGTTTAAATGCACCATAGTTGGCATATTAGGGTTCATATACGACAATAGTTTAAATGTTCCGTAGATCGCATATTAAGGTTCATATACGACAACAGTTTAAATGTTCCGTAGTTCGCATATTAGGGTTCACATATGACAACAGTTTAAATGCACCATAGTTCGCATATGAGGGTTCATATACGACAATAGTTTAAATGTTTCGTAGTTCGCATATTAGGGTTCATATATGACAATAGATAAATTGTTCGGTAGTTCGCATATTAGGGTTTGTATACGACAATAGTTTAACAACTATTCTATATTATCAATTTTTATCAATATGAAAAATATTGATAAGTATTCTTTTAACAGTTTAACTTTTCAAATCAACCATGGCGCCATTTTTATTTACAGAAATGATAATGAAGTTTAAGATAGTGACACTTGTTGATTTGTATCTTCATAATCAATGGTTATTTGGTTATAGGTGCTCATGAAAATCATGATTAGTGCCCCCCTTGACTATTGCGTGTATTACCGTTTAAGCGTCAAGTGGTAAACATCGGATCCATGACCGGGGCCGTAGGTTCGAGCCACGGCTAAGTGTGGTGTCCATAAGACATTTCACCTGCATATGATTAGAACTGGTTTTGCAAAGGAAGACTTCAAGCGTGATTTGAACTTGTTTCACAATCGATGAAACATAAATAAGTAAATAAAACATAATTGGCATATGTCTTTGTTATTTAGCTACTACAATTACGAAACATGTTGTACAGGTATGATCATATCTCAAGAACGCTGAATAAATTAAATGCATCCTTTGAATCATACATTTCTCTGAGGAGTATTGACAGTGTCTGACCCATCGCCTAATACGCTTGTACGGAAAATTGTATATTCTTGAAACATTAAAATAAACATACTCTGTATTGTTAAGAAGCCTTTAAAAGAAACTGAAAATGGTTGACAATTACATTATCAAAACACTGGCTTAAATACGATGGCACGATGATGGTGAAACAACTGTACGATGGCACGGTGATGATGACACGACTGTACGATAGCATCTTGGTGATGGCGCGAAGGCTCAATGACGAAGGCGTGATATCATCATGATGATGGCACGATGATGATGACATGACTGTACGATAGCATCATGGTGATGGAGTTAAGGCTCAATGACGAAGGCGTGATAACACCATGGTGGTGGCACGATGGTGATGACATGACTTTACGATAGCATCATGATGATGGAGCTGAGGCTCAATGACTAAGGCGTGATAACACCATAGTGATGCCACGATGATGATAATGACACGACTGTACGATATCATCATGGTGATGGAGCTGAGGCTCAATGACAAAGGACTGATAACACCATGGTGATGGCACGATGATGATGACAAGACTGTACTATAGCACCATGGTGATAGAGCTGAGGCTCAATGATGAAGGCGTGATAACACAATGGTGATACCACGATGATGTTAATGACACGACTGACTGTACGATATCATCATGGTGATGGAGCTGAGATTCAATGACAAAGGATTGATAACACCATGGTGATGGCACGATGATGATGGCAAGACTGTACTATAGCATCATGGTGATGGAGCTGAGGCTCAATGATGAAAGCGTGATAACACAATGGTGATGGCACGATGATGATAATGACACGACTGTACGATAGCATCATGGTGATGGAGCTGAAGCTCAATGACGAAGGCGTGATAACACCATGGTGATGGCACGATGATGATGACACGACTGTACGATAGCATCATGGTGATGGAGCTGAGGCTCAATGACGAAGGCGTGATAACACCATGGTGATGGCACGATGATGATGACACGACTGTACGATAGCATCATGGTGATGGAGCGGAGGCTCAATGACGAAGGCGTGATAACACCATGGTGACGGAATGATGCCATGACAACACAATGTCAAAGACGCGATATCATATCACATTTTCGGCATTGTACCAGCGTTCCACCACCATAGCATGATTATACCTAACGGAACACCGTAAACACCTGTCAAACGCTGTTTCCTGTTGTTCTTTAACCGACTCTCATAAAATGTCTACGGTATTCAAGACAGACAAGAAGATGACTATTTATGCTATTTATTAAGGGTTAAAGGACACTAAAATTGATACAATGAATGTTCAGCGTGTAGCAAGTGGATGGTAACGGAACACATAAATATGCTGCCCTTCATGTTGCAAAAACAGACAAATATCATATTTCATATACCGGCTGCGTTGCTGGAGAAAGGTTTGCATGTTTCAAATTATAGTTTTTTTTACTGAACGGAACATCTAACCCGCCACTTTTGTATTTCCAATATCTCAGTCATATTAAGGAGTAGCGCTATTAAAAGTTGTATATGCCATTAACAGACAATTATGTATTTTAAATATCCAAAATGTTCTTTCGTATTCAAGTACAAATATCATACATATACATATATGATATATTTTGAGAAAATACATAAACTGTCAGGTATATAAAATGCCAGGTGGCGGATTAGGTGTTCCGTTCAGTATATAAAGCAAATGGCTCGCCCACGTGACACGGTTAGGTTATTTTTTTAACATCATAAACATTACGCTTATATCGTAGTAACAATAACAGTGTACAGTTCTCAGTGGAAAACAATAGTTTTAATTGTGTTTTGTCGTTTTTTACTGGATCTGATTGCTAATACTATGTTGAAATATTGTTTCTATGTTCTTATAGTGTTTTCAGGTACTTATACACACACAATGTTTCTCTTAAGTCGACGTTTTGTTTTATTTCAAGTTTGTTTTTATAGTTTGTATATTATATGCTTTTTCTTTTAGTTTTGATGACCTTGTTTTCTTGTCAGGATTATTTTAACAATGTCTTTTTCACTTCTAACTGACTCCAGTTGCTTCAGATTTGTTCTATCATTCATGTTTCATGGCATGTTGTCAATATCTCATACATGATATATTTCTCTGAAGTTAATAAAGATACAGTGCCATTCACTTTACACTGCCTTTGATCTCTGATTACTGATTACTTTTCATTTAAACAATTATTTTATATTGCACGTTTGAAAACATTGTAATCTTTGATTATAACTACATATATAACTACGTATTTCCTTTATCTTAATTAAAAAAATAGTGATAAGGAATAAATTAAAGAAACTTATTTCTAATCTGATTAGATTTCCGCTTATTTGTTGAATTTGGTATTGTTTTAGCGCTTTTTTGCAAAAAAACAATACCAAATACGTTACAATAAAGTCACTGTTTTGTTTTGTTATAAAGTTTGCATATTAAACACACCATTGATGTTCATGTTTTCGTCAATTTACTTGCTCTGTTTGTTACTGATTTATTAAACCATTTAATATGTTTCAACTTACTCGCATGTTACCAAGAATTTATAAACACGAACTAAACAAGCCACATTTTTTTCAAGTTATGCCTTTCGCAGTTGATAAACGAGAATTTTTCTTGTTGTTTTAATGTCCATATTTTCTTCAAATTGGCTGATTAGCAAAATGTCATCCTTTTTACATACAGCGACAGCTGATGGGTATTCAATTGTTCCCTCAATCAAGGTGTCGACAACTGGGAAGTTAGCCAAAGGGGCAATTCTGTGTTTTCGTCTATCAGCAACATACAATCGATCGTTGATCAAGACTACTGAATATGCGATAATGTCTGTCTTGCTTGACACTAAAGTGCCGTTCTCATCAAATCTTGTAACTCGACCTTCCCCTGTGATATAAAATCGTCTACCCGACGGATGAACTAACAATTTTCCAGTCATTCCTACAGCAAGTCGTCTCTGTTCAACGCCATCTATACTAAGCAAATGAATATCTCCGCCTTTGCATAAAGCGTATAATAACTGTTTAGCAAATCCTATATCGGTCACCCATTCCGGACAAGAAATTTTGATTTCTTTGTCATATTCAAATGCGTCATTCCTTACTTCATAAAAAACAATTTTTGACTTGTACGGAAACGCTACACCAATTTTTCTTTCATCCACATTCACAACTCGTCCAGGTACTTCCAAAACATTTAACTGCTTTTTGTGAACATAATACTTGCTAAATAGGTGAAGACAACAATGCATTTCATCAAGTATCACAATACTTCCGTCTGTAAGTATAACTATAGATGAAGCATGGCTTGGTGTTTCTTGCTGGTCCGGCATATAAAATGACGAATTATATTCAAATGATGACGCGACTTTTACAGTTGTCTCCTGTGTCCGAAGTGTTAAGGATGTGGAACGACGTTGACGCCATTTGTGTCTAATTGAACTTGTTGTTTCATTACTACAAAGTGCATCTAAATCAGTCTCGGTACGATGTTTACAAAATGGTGGCTTCACAGGGGAACACACGGAATAAAGTGGTTCGCTAGATTCTGGATTCATAGCACCATTTTGATTATCGCTGTGTATACGTGGTCTTAAAGCTCTGTTAGATATGTGACTGGAAGAAGTTTTTTCTTTTTCTGGTGAGTAATATGTTCGAGTTCCGCTTGTAGATCGACTTCGGTATTTTTCTTTATACGATAGTGAAATTCCATTTTTTAGTTTCGGTACAGTTTTGTTTGGAGACAGGTCACCTTTAATTTTAGTTTCGAATTTGCTAATTGCCTGACCGACTATGGAATGTGATGTCGATGCTAAATCAGTTGTAACAGTGCCAACTTTTTCAACATGTGAATATACTTCATTTTTTCTGTCGTAATTCGTATCTTGATGACATTTCGTTTCATCTCTGATTTCTACAAGCTTACCTCTATAAACAGGGCTATCACGCAAATTGATACGGTTCTGTTTGGGAAATGAATCTGTGTTTGTTTCAAGTATGCTTTGTTCATCTCGATATTCATTTGAAGGCAAACTATATCCGGCTCTGCGTTTGAAATCCATACTACATGCATTCGACGGTTGATTTATATTCATTTGTTTTTCATTTGTTTGGTTTGGTGAATATTTTGATTTATCTAAGACAGAAACCATTGGCCGTTTATCAAGTTCTGATGACGACTTGCATTTTCTTATATCGGTTGGTGCCTCTGGTAAACTATGTGTCATTATTTCCACCGCCGTTTGTGTTTTGGTTGTGTCTTCTACACCATTCACGTTGTAACGCACATGGGTAATGTTGTATTTTGATTTGATTTTATCAATTATCTCGTTTCTTGCTGTTCTTACGCTTTCTTTGAATTTAATTTCGTCAATGTCTGAACTATCGTGCTTATTAGATTCACTTGTATCCGGTTTAATTTCTCGATCAACAAAGTCATTAAAATCAGAAAAACGTTCAGCCTTTGTATTTTGCACAGTGTTTGATACCCCATTTTGTTTAACATTTGGATCCCGCTTCGGAATGACAGGTAATAGTCGTTTAACGTGTATCTTAGTTGATTCTGAAAACGATGGACCATGTTCGTCATTTTGTTTCACATTGACACTTCTGTTTTTATTCTGGTCGCCAGTATTGAAAAACGTTGGAGAATCGCGAATCTCAGAGTAATGAGTGGTTTCATCATCAGAAAAGTCATGCCTTTTATGTAAACTCAAAGTATCATTTTCTTTAACATATTTAGTAGGTGAAGACTCATATGTGTCAGTTTCTTTTAGTGTTTGATCTGGTTTCATTAACACTGTGTACTCTCGATGACCATGCATCGGAATAGGCCTGTATGATTTTGTATCAAACGGCTCTTCGTATGTGTCACTATCGCTTGAAAATAAATCCACACCATTTAAATGTTTCGTTGCAGAAGTGTTTACAAGAGTGCTGTTCTTCTTTGCAGTTGAAGTCAATCTTTTATTGAACATCTCGCTATTTCGTTCATGTTTTCTTGACCGATTTCGTACTTCCTTCGTCTCTGCACTGCCCATATGAGGAACTCGAACTAAACATTCGACGCTTAAATCTGAATCCGAGTCCGATATTTTACCTCTTTCTACTGTTGCTTTATTGCTAAGTAATTGTGAATCAGAAGGTTTAATGGATACTGGTATCCGCATCAGACGTTGACAAAGAATGGTAACCTGGTCAGCTATGTAGGAATGTATGCCTAATTCCATATTTAGGGACAGGTGCTCCTGTAGAATTCGCTTGGCATCCTTTATGCGATGTTTTGCCTTTTTAAGATCAGCATTTTTAAAATGCTTTTCTGTTTGATTTATTTTCGTCTCCGACTTTACAAGACTGTTGAAAAGAAATGAAATTAACGTTACATGAAATATATAATAGCTTAATTCATGTAAAACAGTTCTTGATGTCGCATCATATTACCGTATTAACATGATACTGTTTAATGCTTTTGATATACTCGTATATCAAAGACCTGTTTTTGCGTAATGCCTAGCGTCGCTTTAAATAATGTTTCATACATATAAATACGACGGACGTTTGCTCCTTTTCTCGACTGTCTGCCTAAGACAGATTTGATTTTATTTAAAACTTGAGATATATATTAAATTTGTATTTCACAATTACTTCAATGTATTAGCTTCGAATTGGTTTTGTTGCATTTTTAACTTGGAATAGGAATATTATAGAGACAAACAGTATGTGTGACATCGATTTTTTCATGTCAATGCATTTATTTCTGTTGATAAACTGTCTGCCGAATAAACATAGGTTTATCACGTCATTGCAAGTTAATCAGGCACATGACGTCATTATGTATACTTCATGACGTCACTATGTATAATTATACATTTTAATCTGAACGGAACAACTTTTAACCCGACTTAAAATTGAATTAAAAACTACAAATATTGACATGATAAATATAATACCATGTAGGTGTCTAATATTATTAACCTTATCAGGTTCGACACGAAAAAAAAACACACTCGGCAGAGCCTCGTCTTGTTTTTTTTATCTAAGCCTCCCTATTTACACGCTTCAAACCTATATTTACAGCTATAAAACTATAACCGTATGAAAATATTTCTCTCCAAATGATACTTTTCTCTGTTGTCATATTTTTTAGATTTTGTTATAAAATTTGATATGCTGGCTAGTGAAAATATGTGACCAAAAATTCTTTAAAAAGAGAAACAAACTTGTCAGTTATTTGCAGAAGGACGATGGTTTACTCTGGTTCATTCGGAGGTCTTCCTTTACCAATAAAACTGTATTTGCAATATATAAAAAGAAATATGTTACAAATGGCGTTAATCCCTATTCAACCATTTATCGAAGTGTAACTATTAATTTTAGGCGCACAAAGCGAAGTATTTTCATGGTGAACGAGTAAATAACGTTGGAAAATGTATTATAATTCTAGAGATAGTATTAAAGTGAAAATATACCGTATGTCACTTTCATGTTTATTACTTCTTACATATTTGTCTTGCGGATGTTGTTTATTATCAGTGTATTAAGGTGAACGACTACGTATACTTAAACTTAGTACCTTTTGCAAGTATCTTCGAGACGCTTTATTCCCGGCGCTTGTTTTCGACGTCTTTTGTCAAGCTCTGTTTTTACATCTTTCAGTGTGTTTTCGACCGCATCTCTCAGCTGGTCCTCAAACATTGACAAAACATTTGCTAAATCTACAGATTTCTTCGTTTCTTCAAGTAGTTTCGAATTTACACTGTCCTTAATCTGAAATAATACATTCAGTACGTTATCGGGCTGCGGCGAAGGAGTGGTTTCCGGCCTCTGAGTGGCCTTAGCGTTTAACGAAAATGACATATCGCAGATTTATTTGTTCATAATCCAATCATAGAAAATTCTGTCATATCTTAAAACTATCACAGTTGTAACAAATCCATATTATTCAGAATCACTAAAAATTAACGTTGTTTTGATATATTGACAGTGTGTATTTAAATGTTAAACGTTTTCGTTTGATATCGAATACACTGACTTAAATAACGAGTATCTAAATATTTGTAAGGACGTCGGGAGTGTGAAGCGTAAATCCATTGTTTTAAACTATGCGGAATATACACTCGAATAAAATACTAGTATTGGTTTTGAAATATAATACCCGATATTTTAAAGGCCGTTGTGTCAATTGTATTATACTGACATATGATAAAGCAGTCACGTGGTGAGACATTGGCATTTCATATAAACAACTTTCCTTTGATATTAACTTTAAAACGTTTATTTAACACTGGTTAATTACATATATCCGATTGGTCATGTGATCTTTTCTTTCTATCTAAAAGTGTAAAGTCAGCTTATTTAAATCTTTCAACAGTACCTTTTTATCGAATAATAACACGATTAAAGGTGTAAATCAAAAAGCGTTTATATTGTATATTAAATATAAAATAAACCCTATCATTCTGGTCAATGTAAATATTAAATAAAGATGTTATCTTGTAACACTATGTCGTATTCGGTCCGATTGGCAACAGGAATTGTAAAGTAATTTCTCTTTGAACGAGTAAAGGGCGTTACGGTTATAGGTTAAGAGTTAGACGATATTTAAACTACTGCTCTCGAGAAAGTCCACGTTATACTTCAGTGTTGTAAACATTATATTTTATGGCTTCATACTTTGGCTGGTAAAAAGTACTACTATTCGCATTTGTCAATATATTCCCACATATTTTGACTCGTAAAATATATTACAATGCGCATTTGTTAATATCAATGCAATATTTCAGCGCTGGATATATTAACTGGTAAAATAATACTGTTCGTATTTGTCAATATCAACGTAATTTTTCATTGATATATATATTTACTGGTAAAACAATATCATACGCATTGTTCAATGTCAACGCAATATTTCATTGCTGCATATGTCAACTGGTAAAACAATTATGTACGCATTTGTCAATATCAACGCAATATTTAATTTCTGCATATATCAACTTGTAAAACAATACTATACGCATTTGTCAATATCAATGTAATATTTCGTTGTTACATATAATAACTTGTAAAACAATATCATACGCATTGTTCAATATCAACGCGATATTTCATTGGTGCATATATCAACTGGTAAAGCAATAATGTACGCATTTGTCAATATCAACGCAATATTTAATTTCTGCATATATCAACTTGTAAAAAATACTATAGCATTTGTCAGTATCAATACTATATGTCATTGCTGTATTTACTTGTAATATTTTTACTGTAGTTACCGTAGTTACACATATGTCAATATCAAAGTTATCAATTTGACTCATTTGCCAGTGTCAATTTTATTTTCCACTTTATTCATCTTAAGCTATTATAAGTCGGTCCAGTTTTCAAATATTCGATTCTATTTCAATTAAAATATAATAGTTGTAAGTAGATTTTGAATTTCTTTTTCTATTAAATTTGTTATATAGATATTTTTTTCTTGACATCGACCTTGCCTGTTTTAAGCAAACTATTATCTGTTTCAGTGTACTGTAAAGTTTAAAATGGGTATTAATACATTTAATATAGTAAATCTCAAAATTACAATGCTATCTGACTGTCATGATTAAGCGCATTGACTGCCATGGTAAACTAATCGGAAGTGGTCGTATAGGCTCAGTTCCTATTCATATTGACAGAGGTTGAGTCATATTTGGTTGCAATAGCAAATCAGCGATTGCTTGCAGATTGTAGGCACAGCGGTACTACACCATGTTTCGGCCTTCACATAATTTTGTACAGCCTTCAATGAACTCACGTTGTAAACACCTACTTAATGGGAGAATATCCAACATTTCTTATAAACGAACTATACTCGCAGGAAACACTTTTTTAATGACCACTACGCTTTCCTCTTTGATTATTCAAAAACCGGAATAAATTGGGACTGGCGAGTTCTGTCTGAATTTTAAACAGACGGAAATGCTGGTTACTTTTTACTCTATCCGTCGTTTAATGATCTTTCTGTGTTGGAAGTCACCGAGCACCGTGTATATCCGTTTAAAATATAAGTACCTTACATATATTCACCGGGATATATTTGTATTTGCGTTATATACTAGTGAAATTGAACAAAAATGAAATAAAATAGTTTAGAAGATATTTGATTTTGATGGTGGGGAAACAGCAAGATCAGCACAAACAGGAAATTAGTTTTAAACGCATACGTAATTTTGTCACTGATATTTTATGGTGGTAAATTCTACATATTTTACTACCCGACCCACCTACGATTAACATTGTATTGTTTTTGTTATAATTGGTACATGACTATTTTATTGTAAGCACAATTAATTAGTAAAACTATTTTCTAAACAATGTTTGATATATGGAATTTTAAAAACAAAATAACACCAACTGTCAATACTTATAGAGGTGGGATGGGGAGGGGGTGAGGTTATACACTTAAAATTGTTAATAAATACTCATGTACCTCTGTCTCTCTCTCTCTCTCTCTCTATATATATATATATATATATATAATATAATATATATTTATGTGTGTATTTAAGCACGCTGAAGCCTGACTGATAGATATAGACCACAGCTGTAAAGTCACTCCTACTGATATAAAAGTCGCAGATGAAATAAAAAATGAGATAAAATAAGTGTCTTTGTAAATACGTAACGAAACGTATCATATCATGGCAAGGTTTTAAATTACAATATACTTATATCTCGTTTAAATCGAATTGTTAAGCAAGACATTACGAGTATTTTACTTATAACATGACAAATAATTGTTCGCTAAAAAGAGAGTAAAACATACAAGGTTCATTTATTTTATCATTTTTTATATAGTATAAGTTTTTAAATCAATATCTTTTATTATGACTGTGTTAATGCAATGTGTGTACAGTCAAGTTTAATATGCATCCTTTAAATTTTGCTAGACGACAATGTATCGGAGTCCGAGAATGAAACTGTATACGTTTACCGAGGAACGTGTCCCGCAACCACTTGGGAGTCAAAGGGACGAAACGAATGTATGTTTATGTTTATCAATTATATTTTGAATGGTATTTTAATTAGATGTCTTCTGTAAATAGTTCATTGACGTTAAAAAAACATAGTCCATTACTCGGAGTTCAATTTTATCGTTTTCGATATGAATGCGACCTCTTGTCATACACTGAATATAATCAAATACAATAATTATGAGGAACAGCAAAATAATAGCATTAATTGAGTAAAATTAAAGCAAGTAATGATTTCAAAATTGAAATACAAAATATGTCATAATAAACAAGAAAGACTTTTTATGCAACTGCCTTGTTGCTTTGTCAGTTGTCACGTGATGTTAATCTAAAATGTCGTGATAAATTCCATTACATATACACTGACGCCATTATCGACAAGTATGAATTGCGTTGTAATTTGCTAAAACAGTCAAGTCTGGAGTCATAATTAAACAAACAGTTGTTGCTTCCAAACCAAAAGCATTCAAAAGTCTGTATTCAAATATCTTTTTGCCGTATATACAATACAAATACTTTTATTCAGTAATCAACCATAATTATAAAACGTGTTTAACCTACACAAAACATGAACATATGAAGATAGAGGTTTTCGAAAATGCTCTAATATGCTCATATATGAGATTTATGGAAAGGGAGTTGGCGTTCTTGCTGAAAATGAGAACCTAAAAAGATGTAGTCTGTCTAAATTGCCGACTTGAACAATCTTGGCGCTTAATTGTATAATGAAATGAATACAGTTTGCTGCAAGAAAGTTAGTCGATATTGATAATTGCTGCGTTACCGTAATGACTGGGGAATCAAATATCAGTTGACGAGGAGAATGGAGTGCTGTTACATTTCATTTGTATATTTGAGACATATGTTCTTCAGATATAATAACAGTCGTGTAGCAAAAGCAATTGCTTGAAAGTATGATACGGCGGCGTTAAAAATAAAACATATATTTCAGTGAAATAAACTTTTGCTTAATGAATTCTGACATTGACTTGCTAACTCATGAACAAAGCCATACCACCTTAATGTTTATTCGATGAAATAAAACTGATATTTCACAAAAAACAGTGATTATTCTCTGTAACAGGCTGCAACCACACATTTCCTTTCAATTAGGTTGTCAATTAAAAATATCATGAGTAAATGCCTTGTAGTACTGCTACTCTTATCTCCATTCAAAGTATTGATGGCAAATTGTTTATTGGCTTCAAATCATAACTATGTTCCAATACACACCAGTTGTGTAGTTTGTCTTGTGAGACAACTAGTGTCAGATAAAGATTTACAAAATGTGGGTGATTGTGTGTTTGAATCCCTTATGAGACAATTTTCTTGGTCGTTATACACATATTAATATTGTATTTTCCCCACAATGGTGATGAGAGCGGCGGGCACACACAGCGGAATTTAACAAAGTTCGAAATAGGATGTCTAATTCTAATTTCTGGGAATGTCATCTATCTAAATATATAATTCCCAATTCCCAATCCGGTGGTACCGCCGCCATCTGTAATATTCTCGCGTACAAGGATTCGCTTTGTTTATGCTAACACATGTTTGCATTGGCTATTCCTTGAAAGTTGTAATATGGTCCAGGATTATTTACAATTTCGTTGTCAAATTGTGTTTGAAGTTTTTTTTATTACTGACCGTATCCATCATTACTTATAGAACCATATTTGCATTTAATGTACATTTTAGATTATGTAATAAATGTGCCGGTAGTTTTAAAGAAACAGAATACAAAGTCATTTAAGACCATTGTTAATAAATATTCTTACAAATTTAACACAGTTTAGAAAACGGTATCAAAGAATGCTTTTATCGATTATACTTCTAGAGACAATATATACACATTTACACGTCAGCTGTGGTGCGACCACATTTCTATTGATTACTACGGAAAATGATATTTCAGGTCATCGAGATGGCATGCATGGACTACCAAATGAAAATTTCACCTAACCTTCCGTTAAAAGAAATTACACTTGCATTGGATTGGTTACGTAGTAACTGAATGATTATCGTAAATACTAACTGATATGTATGCTTGAGAGAATGTATAATTATGTTTCTCCTATTTTTATCTTGTCAAGGTTTTGTAGGTGTTACATGTAAATAAGACAATGTAACTACAAGATGAGTTGCGATAGATATCTAGAGACAGCGTCTGTCTGTTGTATATTTATTTGGCGTTACAGAGTAACTTCTAGGTGATTTGCTATGATACATGCGATTGTATATTTATTTGGCGTTACAGAGTAACTTCTAGGTGATTTGCTATGATACATGCGATAGTATATTTATTTGGTGTAACAGAGTAACTTCTAGGTGATTATTTGGCGTTAGGTGATTTGCTATGATACATGCAATTGTATATCTATTTGGCGTTACAGAGTAACTTCTAGGTAATTATTTGGCGTTACAGAGTAACTTCTAGGTGATTTGCTATGATACATGCGATTGTATATTTATTTGGCGTTACAGAGTAATAATTTCTAGGTGATTTACTATGATACATGCGATTGTATATTTATTTGGAGTTACAGAGTAGCTTCTAGGTAATTATTTGGCGTTACAGAGTAACTTCTAGGTGATTTGCTATGATACATGTGATTGTATATTTATTTGGCGTTACTGAAGATCAATGGTTTAAATGTTACAATTCACATATCTTCTGAGAGGGGAAAATATATAGACAGACAGAATACTGAAGAAAAATGAATTTATAAACAGATTGACAATGATAATTAGCTTTTATACATATATTGGTACAAAAATATAACATAAACGTAAGGTTTCAGTAACATACATCACTGTTAATAACATTTATTTCCGGTCTTACTTACCAATTACATCCCCTTAGAGTTGAGTAAATCGGTTACATATGCATCTAATGGCCATATTTATTTGTACATATGAGAACATCTGAACTTTTGCATTAGTTTTGCCAAGATTGGATGACATTGTGTACTTTTGTATGAAGGTATAACAATTTAAATATGCGTAGTGATAAATTGCAAAAAAATGGCAGAATTGTAATTTAAACTAATGTGGTGTTATCAAACCATCGAAATAGTGAAAAAAAACAATCTGTTTCACCCCATGTTATTCTTGCGTATTTGTACTAATAGAGGACTATATGTGGAAACAAGTCACAGTACTATCATGATGTTTCGTAAGCAATTCCGGGTCGCTGTCAGGTGTTTTTATGTGATTTATCTCAATTCAATATCCGTTCAATATGTTCTGTTGGTACAACAGATCTAACAGTATTCCTCCTGAATATCTGATAAGCATTTCAGTTTTGTGAACTCAATTTTGAGTGTTTTTATATTGATTGACGATTTCGCTTCCAAACCAAACCTTTACTTTCTATAGTCATTTGGGAGATACTTTCCTGTTGCTGTGTAACATCTTTTTAATTACCCATTTCGCTTCTATATTAAAATGTGCTTTTGAAGTTCCAGTGTTGCGTTGATATCATTATCTTGCTATTAGTCTCCTGCCTCGTCGTCACCTATCATATTGAATAAGGAATTCATCCAGATTACTGTATGCCGTTCTATAAGGCAACGGTGCATCTAAATGAAAAATGTCGATGGTAACTGTTTTGTAACTGCCTGTTACTTTGTTAAGTGTAATTGATAAAGAAATATCATTACACTCCCGAGACTAATGAAAGCTAGCAAATGGAGGCTTTTCTTCTGAGAATTCCATATCAGAAAAAAATCACACGTTTGTGCTCGGTAGTTAGTACAAGTTCCATTGTGGCTTAAGCGAGCTTGTATATTCCTATATATTTACTTGGATGACAGTACTGGTGCAGGGAGATGTATTGTTGAGACATAGGCATAGTGTGTAAGTCAAAATAAGTATTTAAACGTGAACGTCATTCAGAAAAGTTGAGGCTTATCTTTGTAGACCGCGTACCATTTGTTTTGTAATTTGACATGTTTTACATATTGTGAAATGAGTAAAACTACCTAAGTATTCTACACATGCTTTCACTTTGACATTAACCAAGACATGTTCTTCTTAATGTGTGTCGATAATGCTGAGAGATTTAGCCGGTTTATTAGCAAGTTGTTTTATTTTCCTGTAACAATTCACCATTTTTATTATCATACTATCGTCATCTCTGTTTAGTTTTATATCAGTTTCTTCTCTTTCCTTAGAAAAACGTTATTTGAATTGTTGAATTCAATATACCTGTGAAAACGTTATATGACAAAATAAAGCGTTGTTAAGACAGGTTGTATGGTTAATGTTTGGCACACCGTTTCATACTTATATAGTTTTGAATTTCAAACCCTAGTTTTTTTATAATACATGAAAAACATTTTTTCTATTAATTGTACCCGTGTTACTTCCCTTGTCGAGTTAGGTGTTTACCTATCTACTAAATGCTTTCTTTCACTCAACCAACATTCTATCGAAATGGAACTGATCGATGTCAACCGTTATGTAATTGTACATTTTAAACTGTTATTAAAGGCAATGCATCATTTAATCTTCAAGAATCGTGATGAGTAGGAAAATCGAGCATCATTGTTTCAAAGTCGGTGGTATTTCCTTTCTTTTTGATATTGTTTTGTATAATTCTTATATATAAATGGGGACGTTGGCATAGATATGTGTTTTGGGGTTTCATCTCTCATTACACAGTTTTGCTCCTTTCTATGACGGAAACATTGTTCATGTTCTAAATAAGATTCCTATGTAATTTTGTTAAAAAAATTCAAAATAGTTTATATCGAGTGGACAAAATCTGCAAAAGCAGCGTATATTTTGATAAGATAACACAGGTGTTATACAATGGATATTTATTGAATTTTAACAGATGAATGTATTTTAAAACATAAATATGGGTGTCACTGTGTCAATCGACTAGCATTGCGCAATTTTATTAGCGGATACATTTCTGCTATGACAAAAGTACATTAAAAACGTTTCTTTGAGGATTCATCTTTACCGTGAAAATCCTATTCCTTATTGTATATAGAACAAAGAACAAACTTCAACTGAGACTTATATTAATCATGTTTTGTACTGCCGTGAGATATATGAAAAGGTGTACAATCATGTTTGTATATGAACTATTTCAGAACATTCCTGTGAACTAGTTGGACGCATCCAAAAACGACTACGGCGACTCTTCAAATGAACACACGTTATACATGTATACAAATTAAATAACAGTAGAGTGGATGATATTCAGGGAACATAGGACAAATAGGTGACATTATATCCATTACATCAATAATATCAAATGGAGTTTTAACCTTTCGCAACATTTAAAATATTCAGCGATGGTCCCAGGTGGTTTAGATCATTTTGCTATTACACCATGTGGTCATTTCGAGATAAGATTATTTGCTTTTGGAATTTAATAGATGTGGTGTTGGTCCTGACCCCCTGCGCACTCCAAGTCTTACAGTGATATTATTCATAATCTAAATATAGCCATAAGTCTAAATGTATATATGTATTTTACACGTGTATCATCTGTGTGTTTGGTGTATGACACTGATATCCAGTCTGAAGACCTACTATTTCAAAGAACTAAATGTTCATACCTTAGCGTATATATTAAATTTTGAACACAATCGCCAGAGCACAGTATCATATCAGAACTCACTATTTCTATTAACTGTTACTGAACTGATTTACTGCTATACATACATGAAAAGAGACTAATTCGCATTAATTTAGTTAATATATCGTGTAGTGGCATGAAACCAGACACTGTGTGGGAGGTGATTAACTCGTATAGAAATACACATGAACAAACGACTTCCATGATGTACCAGTCTATCTCAGAATGTGATATCGCCCGAATTAGGACTATAAACCCCAAATGAAAAAGCAATGATATGCCTGTCCCATAATTCATAGATATTGAACGCTAACTAACCTGTGACATCATTAAAATTTTCTGCTGAAGCAATGACTAATCAACGTACTCAAATATGGGTTTTCTCAATATTGCTATTTATCGATCCTTATCAGGAGAGCTGGGTCCGATATACAAAATAATGATGTGCTTAACTCAAACAAATACACAAAGAGCTTATCTGAACTGTAAATATGGAGGGGAATCTTATATTCATACCGGCTCACTTTGTGATTTGATGACGCGGGAAGAGCAACATTAGATCCACATGTAAACCAGTTTTAAGCTTCATATGCACCAGTGGTGTCAGTTATGAAGGATGTTTGTAGTTACTTATTAATATGATAATTAGTATTCTATGTTTTCATTGCGGTTGTAGTGGATGTGCCCATTCAATTATAAAAATCCTGTTGAATATTATGTTTTTCTTATTTGTACTTGAATTAAAAATCTGACAAATATTTCGTTTTACTTCGGTCTTACAGTGTTTTGTTTTACTATTGCGTCGTATTATCGTTCTGTATTTGGTATATTTATTCGCGCATTGCGTTTACAAACATATAGGGAAAACGATTTACTACATGTATTTCGTTTTCGCCTATCACATTGGATTGCTTATTTATGAATGAGAATTTTATTCAGATCACATTGTTTCTTATTTACTTTCAAATAACATGGTGTTTTTTTCCGAGTTCACATTAATTGGTTAAATACTACTCCAACTTTATTTGAAATTTATAAAATTAATTTGCAAACATTTTTCATCAGCGCATATACTGAATGAGATGTTAACTTATTTCGCTGTGTTTAACAACACTAAAACAGTAGTCGAATCAAGTAGAACATCTCTATGACAATTAAATTTGACAATTTCACAGCGCGTTACTTGATTTATTATAATTAAAAATTGATTGTCATCATACACGCAGATATATTTGGTGACCTCCTTTGGGGAATGATAATCAAGCGAATCTAATTCCATGCTCACAAGATTTAGTAAATTAATATCAGATTTACTGTGTAGCTTAACGCTAAAGCAACTTTTTTGTGGGAGAAGGTATCATTGTTTTGTAAATAAGGAATATGCATGAGCTAACAAATAGTTAGCCGGGTTTTAGTATGACGTTACATACAGGGTGTCAAGGTAATCCGTTGTCTAGTCACAGACTGCCTACCTCTATCTGCTTTATAAAATAAAAAGGCAATATAGTTATTATGTATCATTATAACTTTAAATGAAGTATACTGTGGTAGGCACCTGAAAAAAACGTTCTTAAGTACACGTAACAAATACATTATTCATAAAAGGTTTGACCATTTGAAATAGTCATCATAAATGCACAGGAAGTGGGCTCGCGAGCTGTTTATAGCAATCGAGCTTAAATAGTTTAGTATAAACAAACGAGCATGGCAATCATGAACAAGTGTATTGATAGAAATAAATACACATGTAAATATAAAGATACACTTAACTGGTAGTGTCTTTTTATATATCTAAAATATACGTAATAAATTTATTAAACCATATTACTGAAAAAAACTAACATACACAAGTTTGTAGATCTACTGAATAATGAAAATGTAAGTATAACTCGTAAGCTATCCATGTACATTTGTGAAAGCTAAAAAAAAAAGATAAATGAATCATTTTTTTCCACTTGATCGTTTCTCCGCTACATTTTAATAATATGTGTATTTTCAGTAGCATGTTTTAGATTTACATATTTAACATCGACAGATTATTGTTGTTTATAAATTATAGAACCAAGATTTTACCGTGATACAAAAAATAGATTTAACTGTTCGATGTGTTAGATATGTCTTAATTTAAATTTGTATTATTTGTATTATGTAAAGACTGTAAAACTTTGCCATTGATAACCTTTGATAGCCATTGATAGCCTTTGGTCTTTTTGTATAAAATAAAGT
The DNA here is from genome assembly GCA_029582155.1 of Panopea generosa. Taxonomy (NCBI): domain Eukaryota; kingdom Metazoa; phylum Mollusca; class Bivalvia; order Adapedonta; family Hiatellidae; genus Panopea; species Panopea generosa. Next base: position 77,800,360 of record CM055897.1, on the reverse strand, counting down.
TATGACATATTTATCGTCGCTTTCAAAAACAATTGTTCCGTTATATCACGATGTCTACTTGAGACAGTCGTCCAAGCACTTCCACACTGGAGTAACATACCCAAGACACATGGTATGTTCCTCATCCATCCACATTACACTGACACCGTGCTGACCATACCTAAATTATTTTCTAAATACTGAGCACCGAGCACGGAAGCGTCGTGTCTTTGGTATGACCCGGCCGGATACATATTTCAAATTGACGTTAACGTCGTTAAATCGGAGAAAGGCAGATAAAAATATTATAGCAAATTCCTTAAGCTGTATATGCTCCATAGAAAAATAACAACTCTACTTTAAAGGACCCATAAAAAACCTCATGCTGATTTTGTGATTATTCTGAAATGAGATTTTGTACACTAGACTGCCTACCGGATGTATGACATTGAATAGTCGCATTAGAACTTTCGAGTCATGTAACCTAATCTTAACAGTCGCTTTTATTAAGTAAAAAAAATAATCTTGGATTATCTTAGTACGGCTTATGCGCAATCCAATCAAAGTTGGATTTTGTTTCGATGGCTAATAGACTGCCGGACATCATGTCATTACAGAAATAACTGTTTCTAGACATACAGAGATAGAGTGCATCCAAGTTGTTATGCGGCTCAATGGTATTCAAACATAAAATGCTGTCGTACATAGATTTACTATTTTCCGCGAGGATGCTTCTTTCTTTATTTTAAATATAACGAATGGTAACCGTAGATTAAAGTTCATGATCTATCAGAAACTGTCGTATGACTCTATAGATTGTTATACAGACGGTTTACCGACTAAGCTAGCCATGCTCGAAAGACTGATGACGTTAAATCGGTAATTCTGCTATGTATTATAAAATCGTATTAGGCAGCTACACATTCCATTGGTGCCAGCAATATCTTGAGAGTTGGCCTCTTCTTTAACAACGGTCAATCAGTTTAGCTACACATGTGTACATTGAGCGGAACTTGATCTCATGTTGTCATAGGCACATAGTAGGGAAGAATGCAGTTTGAAACCCAAGTCTATTTTGTAGAGGGTTTTAAATAACACATAATTCAGCTTGAATAGCGAATCATTTAGTCACTCGGTGTTCCTTTGTGTTTGTTTAACGGGCACTAAAATTTCTACCACACAAAATTTTGACAAATATATACAAGTGTAAGCAAAATTAGCGACCGTTGACCGTTGGTATATCAAATAATGATTAAACGTACCATTTAGAATGCTTGATAAAAGTGGATTTGTTTTGTTTACGACAAACGAATCAAATTTGTTAAATATTTGACATAATTTGGAAAAAAATCATTCACCTATAGAAATGTATCGTTAGATTTCTCTATGCGTTTTATATTCAAGGTTTTTTAGAGTTCGAGGATTCACAGATTATGATAGTTTTTGTTAAAGATACAAGGGAAAAAGGAATTCGTGAAGTATAGGGCAGATCTGCTTGAAACATTTTGAAATTATACATGGTTGTAACTCATTTGTGCTTTAAGGTCTGACCCACCCTTGAATTTTGTTTTGTATGCTTTAGTAAATAAAAAAGGGTTGTCATTAATAGAGAGACCCAAAGGAAAGAAGTGAATCTTGCATTTAATTGCACTAGAGAAATATGATGAGAAAAGTTAGGGTCATGTATTATATAATACAGTATACACTGTTGACAAACTGAAAGTAGATTTCCAAAATCATGTTTTCATAGCCCAATTGCCAAGCATCATTATTTTTCTAAATAATGGCAATTCTTTCAATATGTTCAAAAAACATCAATACAGCCATTCAAATAAAAAAGAGCATTGAAAATGCATGTTTAAAGAAAAAGAAACAAGGATTATTTATAACCTCTATTATGCGACTTCCTCACGAGATCATTTCCTGTTTCCAATGGAGTTACTATGCTTTAAAGTGTTTACCCTGAAAAAAATCAAAAAAACCCTCCCCCCCGTCCCAACAAACTACGAACTTTGCATCACTAGCACATACTGTAGCGTAACCTAGTTTTTTTCGGACTGAGTATAGAACAACGCCTGAAAACAATGTAGACCACTATAGCACAATACATATATTTTGTATTTTGTACATGTGTTTTATACTGTAAGTTTTCGCAAAAATGTGTGCGTTTATTCAACATGTTGGCAATATCGATTTTCAAACATTTACATTAAACTATTTAGAAGCACGAAATCCCATTTTTAATTTCTACAACACAATGAGAAAATGCTTAAACACCAAAAAAAAATATTTGAAAGCATGAGACAACATGTTGTTTAGTAACACAGCCATGTAAAAGAAATTTGGAAATTATTCTAAAGATAAATAAACGATAAATATAATTCAACAATTTTCTTAAATTGAAATATATTATAAATAGGCATCTAAAGTTTGTCAAACTTATTTATTTCAGTTAATTGTGAAATAAGTTATTGCAACTTATACAATCGCTCTCAATATTTTGTTGGGTAGAACCAGTTCATCTGCTAAGCCTATGCAGAAAAAGTGTCTCACTGAAGGACACCATAATATAAGACTAACATTTTTTTTTTCTATTTAGCGTACTATGATCCTTAAATAAAGTGAGATTTCAAAACAAATTGAATAAGTTAACTATTGATCATTCGTATATTCTAATTAGATGCTGGTTATAGTCAATTCAAGATTTGTGTAAAACATCCGCCACTTTAATATTTATAGATAGCGAGGTAAATATGCGCAGAATACTGCAAGGCGTTTTTACTGATATTATTGACTGTTCCTCAATAATTGATAATGTCTCGCTAGAGACAATAATGTCGTTAGCATCTTACCATATTTTCTATGAAAATGTTCGCAGCCATGTGATTACTGTGACAGACGTGTGCAACAGACGTAAACCAAAACTTTATCAATGTTGATGCTGGATGGGGAATAACAGACATTATCGACCTTATACACAATTCTGGTTCAATCTTGATCAGAAATATAAGTTTGTGGAAAAAATGTACATATAAAAATGATATATTCAAATATAGGCCATTCTAAATTCGAAATGCACAAGATACCAGTTCATAGCTACCATGTGATATTTCTATCGGAAGATTTCTCCATAATTAAATTGAGGATCTTACATGAGTGCTCATTAATAAATGAATTTATTTAACAAGTTGGCAAAATTGTATTATATAAAGCTCTACCGAGCGTAATGTAGTGTTTGCAAACAAGTTTAATGGATCAAATAATAGATAAGCAAGAATAATTGATTCGTTTTATCACATAAATAATACAGTTACTATTTATTAAACATGTCATCTTTATAAGGAATTAGAATCAGTCAGACATTTTAGTTTCTGTCATTCGTCGTATGACGTAGTGTCCCAAAATAACGTCATTCTACAAAGAAAAATCGACGTTATTTATATATTCGGGGAATGTCGGAACGCAGTTCGGCATTTAACGATCACGAGCCGAGTTTAACGAAAAGCACCGAACAATAAAAATAAAATTAAAATATTTCATAGGTTTATTACACTCATGCATCATAAATAATGTGATAATGCGAAATATTAGTACTGCCATCTAACTACACTAATGTTGTGTCTATACCATCATTGAGTAATGCTCCTCGAAGGAAAGTCAGCAAGCATAGAGTTTCATTTAATGTGCAATTCACCGTTGATGACGCAGGGACAGCACGTAGATTTAACTTATCCTTAAACCACTGTAAACAATAACAATTTGATATCTGCATGTAATTTAAACTCTAAATGGATGCGGTGCCTAGAAACTCATTAACATATTTTAAAAATGCGCTCAACAAATGTACAACTGGAATCTGCGCAGTAGATGCACAAGTTCTCGCGAACATCTAATGTACAAGTGAATGCAATTACGAGTTGAACAAGTTGTGTAATGTATGTTTATTACACTTCTCGTATACGGATCACGTTTTTAATCAACTCTAGTAACACAAATATCTAATATAGATGAGTATTTGTAGAATGAACACGCATGTGTAAGCATAAGTAATAATACATAAAATATATTTTATAGTCTTTTCAGGTCTAGAATATATATGTATTGTAATGAGCCAGCTATATATAATAATTTGCTTCACAAACTTTTTGAAAAAGGGGCAGAAAATTAACTAAAAATTGTCGTTGTCAACTACCTTACCGTTCTATATGCTTTTATTTTTTATTAATTAGTTAAATCGTTAATCATAGTGTAAACACTTTGCAGCACTGCACCAATAATACGCATCAGTTTCATACTATAGAAAAGAATAGCATATAGAATATTCTGGTACAGATAAATATATTCCAAATGTAACAGTATCTATAGAGCGCTTATTAGAAATGATTGTATGTTACATAATATGCTGTTAATACTGATCGCTTGGTAATAAAATTTCACACCGGTATGACGCAATCGTCCCTCTTGTTAGGTATATCAGATTTATGAGATTAATTTCATAAACTCCTTCCCAAACAATTAAAGTATCTGCTTTTATTAGTTGTCTAAATTTGTATTCTCATACGGAGTCTTCGTGGGAATGAACCGTGTGTTTTGCAATGCTGTATATCGCATGACTGCTGTGCTTAAGCAAATATGGCGGTTGGCACTGCTGTAAGCTCTGTTATTTGAACTGTTAGCTGCGCTCTGAGTGGATCCTATTTATCCGTAAATATTTATGATATCCAATATATCTGAGAAGAAAAGTAGTATAAGAACATAACAAAGCGTTTTCAAAGTAAGATTCTGACAAATGACAACGATACTGCTCTACACATTTTGTAATTGGTTGTATGTGAGAATTGTACTGCAATTAATATAGCAATGCTCATCCAGGCATCCTAAACGTAGTTGTCTTGCGAAAATTGCAATGTAGAAGGTATAAAGTTGAGGCATTCAGGCTCTTACAATATCTGTTGTCATTGCTATTGATGCAAAAAGCTTAACAGTTAATTTAGAAACAGTTATAGCTGTTGTATGATTTTTAACGTCGCTTTCGACAATTGTTCAGTTATATCGCGATATTGCTTGAGCAAGTTTTGTGAACGCTGCCACACTAAATTGTTATGCCGCAGATACATAGCATGGTACCCTTACCCGGTCACATTATATTGTATCATTGCTAGCGCCAAGAGGGGAAGATTGTAGTACCTAAGTCTTTGGTATGACCCGGCCGTAGATTGAACCCTTGACCTTCAGTATGCAAGACAGACGTTCTACCATTAGACAATCGCAGCGGTTAATTCAGTTAGTCATGTGCATTCTTTTTTCATAACAGTTTGTGTGTTGTGCGTTCATGTGTCCTTGAATTGCTTTTTGAGAAAAATGCAGCTCATACAGTTTTTTGCATTAGAGTTTAACCGTACGATGGTTGGCATTATTGCTTGTAAAACGTTTATTGCAGTTAACATAATAGTGTGTATTCAGGATTTTATATGTTAAGGTTACCATATTTGTAAAAAATGCATAACTGGCTGTAAGTTCACAATCGGTGTTTCCATTAACGTTTATGAAACCTGATGTATTTAGTATGCCAATGTTTATGATTGAATGTGTACATTTTGAATAACTGTTATAACATTTTTTTATTTTATCAAGTTTTTGTTTAAATAGTAAACACAATCTCCAATCTTCCCCGTGGTTATCATTTATGTGTTTAGGTTTCATAATCGGTTCTTCCCAGCATTGGTGTCTTTGAAAACTGCTGTTACCATTATGACTGATGAAAACTGCATTGCAGTTAATATAGTATCAGGTTCTATAACGAATGATATGGTTATCATATGAAGTTTCTTAGTTTACAAGTTTATAATTATTTTAAAAAGTGAAAAACGATGGAAAAGGTGTATATGAAAAATATTTTGCGTTTATTTCTTTACAAAATATTAAATTTTGTCCTTTTAAGGTGACCACAGAAAAAAATGCAATCTAAGGACACTTGAAATGAAAATAAGTATTGTAAAACTTGTATTGTATAATTAGCTTATTATAAAACGGAAGAATAATTTATCTGTTTGCAAATGCTAATATAATAATTAAACATATCGTTTGTATGTAATTTGGTATGTTGTAAATATACATTATTTAAAAATTACATGGTTTTGCAATTGGTGCATGAACTGTGCTTGAATAGAATACTCTTCGAGAAAATCTATACTGTGTAATATACCGAAAATGGTATTTTTTTAAAATAACAGTTGAGAAAGGTTGTAATTTGTCTAACTGAACATTAAGTGATTATTTGAAACGAAAACCTCCAGAAAACAACTTTTGAATATCAAATATATTTAAATTATTTTGATACTTAAACACAACTTACGATACGTTAGTTTCATATTAGTTTCCGTCAGTCACCGTATGACGTTTTTTTCTCAAGATATCATTATTATACTCTACGGGCACCATGAAACGATATATAGAAAGGCGTCATAAGACGTCAGTTGACGGACTTAACTAGTGAAAATATACAAAGTAGTATTGACTGAATGCTTTTTATTCACATTTTTTGATGTGTTATCACACGTTTTACTTTTGACTCTAAGCATATCATATTTCATTGAGGATTTCAATTCTATGCGAATATATTTTTTCGGTATAATTATAATTATACAAAACACATAAATATAATTATAAAACATAATTGCAAGTATGTGTCATTTTAATTTATTCCTGACATTTTTGTTGGCAGCGATTCAGACTTTTCGTCGCATGAAACGCGTGCGCGACATTAACATATTCATTTAGCTACGCTGTTTCTCGTGCGCATGTGATGTTAGTTTATTATGTAATAATAAGTGTAAAGATGAGTTTGTGTTTTTCATATTCCTGTAAGATAATTATCTTTATAATAGTTTAAAACGCTGTACACCAATATGACATGCATGCAGGTAATATACATGCACCTACTGTGAAATTTAATATACTGATGGATTCATTCTCATTAATATTCATAGGCCGTCATTTATGGGCTTGTTTGAAAATACAAACTTTGAGATATTATTTGAACACATGCAATTTAACCATACCTCTACCGGTTTTATATAGGGTAATTAAATGCATACGCACAATAAGGTACCCCATGAAGCAGCTTGGATTGATACGAGTATTGAAGCAATGTTGCTTTAAACATCCATGGGGAATACAAAATATAACATGCATCTTTATAAAGAGAAAGTTGCACAATACACTTTCATTATTTTACAAATTACTTGGTAAATATATAGTTCGGCTGAAACGTTTCATTAATCTATAAATCACCTAGAAAATATATTTCGAAAGAAATATTTGATTATTTTATAAATCACCTATTAAATAAAGTTTGGCTGAAAAATTTCATTATTTTTTTAAATTACCAAGTAAATATAATTCGGAAGAAACGTTTCATAATTTCATAAATAACCTAGTAAGTATAGTTCAGCTGAAACGTTTCGTTATTTTTTAAATTACCTAGTAAATATATTTCGGAATAAACGTTTCATTATCTTATAAATCACCTAGTAAATATAGTTCGTCTGAAACGATTCAGTATTTTTTAAATTACCTAGTAAATATAGTTCGGAATTAACGATTCATTATTTTATAAATCACCTAGTAAATATAGTTCGGCTGAAACGTTTCATTATTTTATAAATCGCCTAGAAAATATAATTCGGAAGAAACGTTTCATTATTTTATACATCACCCAGTAAATATAGTTTCATTATTTTATAAATCACCTAGTAAATATAGTTTGGATGAAGCGCTTCATTATTTTATAAATAATCTCGCACGTATAGTTCGGCTTAAACGTTCACAGAATAAAATTTATCAATTGCAAATCAAGAGGAACAATGTTGACTTTAACTTGCTGTCGAATACAAATGATTAACATCCATTTACTGATATTATGACTATATATATTTTTATTGTTCTAGCTAACTGTTTGTATGGTTGCAAAACGCGTTGAGATATGTCTATAATATATACACAAAGTTTGAAAATGTCCTATATATTGTGTATCAAATAAATACAAGAAAAGAGAACAAAAATATATATAGTATGACATATATGTAATATATTAAGTATAGTATTATTTATATATATATATATATATATATATATATATATATATATATATATATCATTAAATAATTCACATTTCTTTTGAATGTTTAGTTGAATACTGGACATAACTTTGCAACCTTTATTTGTTTATTTATATTTGTGTATATATAACTATTAATTTGTAAGGAATTCGTATAATTTGAATTAAATATGTTTACTATTATGTCAATGTTTAAATTGGGGGAAATGGAGAAATAACTGTGCTAAAGAACTGATACAGATTCCAAATGTTACAGACAATTGCAACCTTTGTGGATGCATGGATGAAGAAGATGATTTCGATTTGTTTAGCAAAAGCGTTTTTGTAAATTCAACCATGTCTTGTGATGTACAAAAATGTACTCTTTGTTATAAAATTCAACGAGTGCAACGGATTTTAAAAACGACATACTTGATGCGTTGGACAGTACCCGCTCAGCAAATACGAGACCATTCAACAACGCAACTTCCTCTAAGTGAACACAGATTAGAAACAAAATTTGAAATTCTCTTTTTCGGGTTACATTCCAACTGTATCAACTGGGTTATCAGAGAAAAATAATTTATCCATTTATTCAATCACAAACTAAATACAATAAGGTTCAATAGGCATTACATCCTACAACGTCAAAGAACAAAACACTATAAACACTATAAAATATATGACATATTAGCCTTCCTTAATTTGGAACGTTTAAACTAACTCACTTTACATGAGCAACACATGTCATTAATTATGAGCAAATATGGCGAAATATTTTAAACTTTGCTTTTTTTAAATTAGAAAATTTAATGTTTACGTGGAGCGGAATCACGTGCAGAATGTTTACTTTTAATGTAGAATGTTCTTCTTTTTACGGGCGCAATAATTGCACTCTCATGACTGTTATATATATCAAACTATACTGTACAAAATATTCAAATGAAGTGATAGGCAAGTGATACATAAACAATTAGTTACATTGTTTACTGTTTCAAATTAGTATCTTAGCATTTTCCCCTTTCCTTCCCTTAACCAAACATTTACACCAACTAAATAATATGTAACACACATCATCCTTTTCCCACTTTTTATGAGACAGGATATTACACAGTCGTGTCCTAAACATATCCACGGTCATTAAACAATACCATCTAAAATGTAAAACCATTATGTAACACACGTCCAAACGGAAACGAGCCTCGCACTGATCTTGAAACGTGAAGCCAGAAAAGATGTCGATAACAGGAAATACTAGCCACCGTAGGTAATACATCCTGTGTTGAATTATTCATAATGTTTAGCTGGTAATAAATGTGGAAATGAGAAAAACATATAAATCTGCCAGATTGAATACTTAACATCATATTTTAATGAACTAATAGAATTATCTTTATGTAACACTTGGTTTTGATTTATGTTTGGTTGATAACACATGAAAATAAAAACAATGGTTATTAGCGTGTTTTTATTGTTAGCCACGTGTTGATTGATGTACTCTGGCAATCAAACTGGTTTAGATTTAACAAACAATATCCAGGTAAAATAATGCTGAGTATAATATTTTGTTAACCTTTGGTAGGTTAAGTGGTATTGGTGTCAGCTAGATTATTGTACTGTGTTTTTTAAGGTCCGTCAATTGAGTGTATTGTTTTAACTGCTACACAAATTCTTCTAAATGAAAGGCCAATGTCATATGATTATGTATCAGGAAAGCATCTGTAATGATACATTATGGGCCTACGAATGAATAATATCTATGAACAAAACAAACCGATTGTATAATGGACGGTAGTTATTACTGATGAATATTGACTGATAGGTTTGTCTAAAATATAATTATTTTGTTTAATAAAAGTAGAGATGCCGTCAGTGTTAAAATAAAATGCGTTCAGTAATTTCAACTAATAAACGTTATTCTCTCATTTATTAAGATAAAAAGTGTGATATATGTTATGTGTTGCTATTTACACGTATGTATATATATATAAGAAATACAATATTTAAAAACAAATAAAAATCAAGTCAGTAAGAAAAGTTTGTATTTTTTTTTATTTTCATTCTCCAATACATGTACATGAAATATTACAATATGTATAGTATTAACATATATAAAAAGCATATCAATTTCTACAGATAGTATCTTATTTTAATGATGTTATTTAGTTTAAACGATATTTTATTTACATAAGTACAAATATTTAGCATATATTTAACAATAAAGCATAAAGTGATACGTTTTACAAGTTATGTGGAAAGGATACAGAAAACAGCTTTTAAAGCTTAGAGTGTAAATCTGCTTCAATAACAGTTATTTTACATTTCATATAGACTTTATCATATTGTTCTTTAGTAATTTCAATTTATATGATAGATGAAATTATGGTTTATTCAGAATATTTCAGATAAAGAAAGAATATTGGTTGAAGAGAAGGAAAGAAAGAGACTTCGTTGGTTTTATCTTCTTTAATCGGTTCATTCGGATGCAGGGGATAGGTGTTTTGCAAGTTTATATTTATAAATTCAATTTATTCAGTATTTATTGTTTCTTATTTTCTAAGATCAAATAGAGACGTGTCGTATAAGTATGTAAGTAAACGTAGCATCAAATATGATAAGTAATTATCTATCTAACTGTGTACGATACTCAAAATGTTTGGTTTTTATAATATAGTTTTGAACTGCCATAAAAATCGAGGTATTGTCAGTTAGTGTAAGAGTTCCATTGCCATACAGAAGGTCAATTCAATCTTACCATATGGTGCTATAAATTGTTAGTATCAATTTTAAGAGGCAGCAAATCAATTTTTTGAGTTTGTTTTTTTCTCTTAAAAAATATAATAAAGAAAACGAAAAAAAAACAGTTAAAGAATAGCGAAAATCGTAAGATATTCTTGTTTTTTTTATATTATTATTGTTCTTCTGATTAGATTGCTATATACATTTAACAATTTAACAATGGAATGACCAAATCTAATTCATTAGGAAACCTTCATAATGCATCAAAATTCATAAAATTAAAAATTATCGTAAAGTTTGAACTTAATCCAATTAGAGTGTTTAGATGAATTAATGTGCTCACTTCAAATTTTTAATTGAAACATAAACTAACCAAGAAACACAGGTCTCTCTGGGAATGAGGTATAGTTTTACACCTTTAAAACTTTATTGTATTATGTATTATATCTTCTTAAACGTTTAACATTTTTATTAAGTACTCCATTCCATAAATGTAGGAAAAGTGATTGAATCATTACGTTTCGCATCGCCGGGTATTAAATCAAACTGCATTTTATACATATCCAGTATTTTGATTGGATGTTGGGTGAACCACCAAATACGCAATATACCGTTGCAAATTCGATGAGGACGAAACACTAGTTCCGTTTAAATGCTGAATTCATATATTTGACATGGAGTGTACCCAATACAAACACATTTGTTTTACAAAAATACAATTTTTGACTTAGGTAGCTTTGCTTTGTTTAACACTGGCTGGCCTCATTGAGAGTATTTTTATTACGATTAATGTTTTATATCAGCACCACGACTTTGATAGGATGTATGTTAACAATGAGAGATTTTAATAGGATGACTTTAGTTTTTTGGTGGTATAAATCAAAACATGGTGCCCTACATAAAGGCATGTATTTGAATTAAAGTTGACTGTCTTTACAAGTTTTTTTGTTGTTGTTTCTTGTACTGCATTTATAGATCAATGTATCTTATACATCATATCTAGATATATATATATATATATATAAGTACATTATAACATGTCTCCATTGCACATACGTTCAGACAATTAACATAACTGTGTATGCATGTTTACCACAAAATGGAAAATATCAACTTTCTGTTTTTCATTTTATCCAATTTAACCAATTAGTTTAAAACTAAAGACTGATTCTGAAAAATCAAATAAACCAAAATATTAGCATTAAAATGTACTTCGGGTTGTCAATCAATTATATTCTAATAATACCTGATAAAATCACATAACGCAATCCTTAGATGATAAAACAAAGTAGCTCCATGGTTCCAATGAATCAAAAATGATAACCGCAAAGTACGGCCGTCCCGCAGCACGTACAGCGTATGCTGTAATAGTCAATACTTTTTGATATAAAGTAATAACTAATTAAGATGTAATTTATATGTAATATAAAGTATTTTATGCATGGGCTCGAGGATTTGTGTTCTGATAATATTGGAGCTTGTTAGACAGTCATTGTCTTAGTTCTACTACTAGTTCTGTAATCTCGAGGAAGCTTGATGTTACTTTTTCATTTTAAACCATCACCACCTTAATTTCTCATTAACTTCCTTTTCGTTAAGTTAGCCTAGCCTTAATTTATACATACTTTAGGCAGATCAGACCACATTAGCCATTTGCGCAAAATGCAACAAAGCGACATCATGATAAATTCACTAGTTTAATTTGTTCCGAATACTAGGGAATAATCTGGGAAAGTATTCGAATATATTCCCATCTAACTGGCACTTTTTAGACAATTGTTCGCTTATAATGGATTATTAATAGTCAGATTGTCAATATTAAGCACGTGCATTGATATACTGTCCAGGACAAGAGATAACTTAAGCAATAGCCTTTTTTCCTTATAAAGAAATAAAGACTAAATTAAAGCTATATATCTTGATTTCCTCAAATTAACGTAATCGCTTGCCGGAAAGTCTGCGTCCATCCTATCCTACTCTATTATCTAACATCAAATGCTTTAAGTCAGCATTACAGACACGTTATTATAATAAAACACGTATTGAAGTCCGATATTACTCATTTTATAAACATTGCGTGTATAAGATATGACAAACTATTAGACTGTTTTACATCATTGTGTAAAACAAATCCACAGACGAATGGTTGTGTTTATCAATAAATGCAGTAATTTAAATCGTTCAAGGCACTGTAACCTTGAATGTTTTGCAAAATGTTTTAGTATTCTTCCTGCGTGAATACATTGGCACGTCTTTTAAATTTAAACCGTCAAGACTTCTCTTTTTGTGGTTTCTTTGTAGAATGTGTTGGACATCCATTTTCTTTAAAGTAAAGATACATGTCCTCCGTGTTGGCCGAGTGATCTCAGGCGCCGTCATAAAATTACTTACCTATCACCGCTAAGGTCGAAGGTTCGAGTCACGCTCGCCCCCAAAAAAAGCTTTGATAAAGTTTGCCAGTTACTTGTAGAAGGATGGTGGTACTACTCAGATTCCTTCTGAGGTGAAGCTTCCTGCACCAATAAAACTAGATATGGATAACCTGAAATGTGTTGAAAATGGCGTTTAACCCCATTAAAAAGAATGTACTTTGTAAAGTTAGAAGTAAGACATGTGTTTAATTATCTAACTGTGTCCATGTATTAACACAAAAATAAATCTCACAAAGATTGGATTAGGTGTACACTGGGCAATACTTTAAGTGAAATGTGTAAGTGATTGATTAAAATAAATCACATTTTGTTATCAAAATAAATGGGGATGTATACATGCGTAAATTAAGTTGAAAAAAGGCCGTACACGTTTTACATATATTATTATTCATAATTATTGTCTGTTTAGGAATTTAATATGATATCGTGATTCTATAAAATAGATATTTAAAATTTGAAAAGGTCTAAGCGAATGTCGTTATTGAAATGCTCTGAATAACATAAAATTGAAAACTTGTATTTCGTTTATGGTGTTATAGGGACAACAGCTTAAAATATCTAACGACACCTTAATTATCTTTTCAAATAGTTGTCACTGTAAATTGTAGAAATTCACAAGCTAGCCGCACAAAAATGTGCGAAATAGCATATTATCCTTTGTTTAATTGTTTTACATTATGTGTCTTATGGTACAGATAAACAGATGTTGGCCAGTAATAAAAATACGTGCACGTTACCTCAAAAGTTGCGCAGCGAAGGTGCATATTGAACAATGACAAACTAAGCGAAGCCAGATATTGAGTATTATAACTATTTTCTATGTTTTACAACCCGTGCGTCTAGATTGTATACAATTATTTATAATTGTTTAAGTTCCAAGTTCATAGTCTAAATTAGCCCGGTCTTCATAGACGGAATATTAAATAACTAAAGCAGATGCTACAGATATATACCTGAACGATGAAGGTTTAATACATTAGATAATAAAATCGATCAAAAATTACTGTCATGATGCCATTTTCTGGTGGAAATTAACGTCGCCTCATTTACTGTAAACAATTGTATTTAAAAAGTAAATTTCTACAATCATAAATTATAACAAACAAAACATTTTTTTTTATATTAAACCTTTACACAACAACCAATTGTTCATTTGGAATTAGTTGTCTTTGGCATTTAAATGTTATTCCCTTTTCGACATTATAAATGCCTCTTTGCTGCAAATTTCTTTCATGTTTACTAGATAAATTGGTGTGTTGAGTTTCATATAATTGCTGTTACCTGTCTCTTTCTTGCATACCAGATTAGGATACATGCATTTTTAACGGGTGAGATATTTCGCCCTAGGGCAGAGATGAAATTCTCGCGCTGTGACTTTAAAACCATTCAGATGACGTAGCGTATAACATATATGACATAAATCATATAATTAAACGTCTTAAATATGACCGTTGTAAAATATATACTGATAAATTAAGTTGAACTATTTATTCAATGTGTTTTGTATTCAAGAAAAAGAATCATTCGTGGCTTTTTCGGTTTGGATAGAAAATTCCGTCCATTTGCAGAGCGTCGTTCCCGCCAGATATCCATCGGGACGGAATTTTCTACCAAAACCACAAACCTATGTGAAATTCTTATAATCTCGTATGTTTTGGGGTGCGCTTATAAAACGCTGAACGAAACAACACAGTTTTATGTTGGGATGATTTAGAAATAATGTTACCCATGCCAAATAACATTCCTTTCAAAACTTTTATATGTGATTAATATATTACTTAATCAGATACTATAAAATGGGTTTACGAACAAGATGTTCAACAAGGAATGTATACGACATGTGGGCGTGTTTTCTTTTTATATCATTAAACATTATATTATGAAACAAATGTGCATCAGCAAGTTTTTGAATATCCCAATTTCTTTCTTTTGAGTTTGTTCTCGTTTGAAATTGAGACAAATGTTTTAAAACAGATTGATGACTTTGCCTTTTACATTCCTGTTGATATTGTTGTTGCTGTTGTAATAGGGCAGTAGAAATAAAATACTTCAAAACCAGATGAATTAAGATTTTAACTTAGTTAGTCTGCGACAGTTTCCAACTTGCCTATATGCACTATAAAGGGTATTATTCATTAATGTCAGAAGATGTGGTTTTAATTCAAATATAAAATGATACTGTACATTTTCAGGGCATATTGAATTCGTGTACATTTTCAGAGGTTATGTTTTATTCAATACACGCAGTTATATTCGAACTGTTAACCAGGACCCGGTTTCGCTAAACATCTCAAGCGGAGATTTTCCTCAACTCATTAATTTCATTTTTTCTAAAATTAATGATTATTTGAGCTCATTATATATCAAATGATTATTCAGAATTGACATCAGAGCACATCTTTACTAATTTATAAAGGATAACATGCAAAATGGTCAATATCAAAGAAGTTTTAACAATTCCAAAATTTCAGTTTAGGAATATCTCAAGTTGAAATGATGAAAATCTTTAGCTGAGATGTTTAGTGAAACTGTGACAAGGTCATGGAAGTAGTACACAAACATAACCTACATATACCTACAATCTTCAAGACGAGTTTTGTCGCATCTGATCATAGAAGGGATTACCTCAGCCCTACTGTCTGATTGAGTTAACATAATGGGTACATTTGAAAATTATTTATATTTAGGATATCGCTTTTGAGATGTAAACTCAATTTCCCCGCAATATTCAATTAGAAAATGAGTGTGTTTTCTCGTTTTAATCTGCTCATGAAGTCAATTTATTTAATGCGGTGTACTTTTGTTCTTTTCTGTAAGGTATTTTGAAATGACGGTCGAGTTTGTATTCCTCGTTGATCTTCGTCATATTTCAGCGGAACATTAGTTTATCCAGAACCTGATATCTCCCGAATCAGGTCAATCAGGTCTATAAACCTCCACGAGAAAGCCGGGCAATCTACACCAGTGCAATAATTCAAAGCAACGTTTACTTAATTTTTTAAAGGACCCATTCGGGAGAGCTGTGGCCATTCTGCAGACTAGCGAAACAACAGTTTAAAGGAAAAGTTTGTCTTTCCAAACGGTTTCAAATGATGCTTAGATGCAGTTGAATCAGATTAAGCTTCCGTCGGAAAGTTGCGAGTATTGGCAGCTACAGCTATAAAATACTAGTATATTGTTTTAATAACGTATTTACCGTTCGTATTTTCAATATGTTTTTATGATGAACGTGTTATTTGTATGGTATTATTGACCAATTTTAGACCATTTGAAAGTATTGTCATGTGTGATTTTGTGAATTTAGAAGAAAAAATACAGGTTAAAATGACACCACTTCGTAAATAGTGGGCATTTAAAATAAAAACAGGTTGGAGAAAACTTGAAAATACTTAAAATACTCGTCAGTGTCAATTTAAACAGATAATTTAATAGTAAAGCTTATATATCAACGTCTGATGTGAAATGACTTTTAAGAATTTAGCGAGTCAAAACTTTATGATCGGAGTACGGATTTATAGATGTTTGGAAACACCAAAATCAAACTGGAAATATCAATTCATTTTTAGCTTTTTTTAAACAAAACGTTCAAGATACTTTTATTCAGTTATCGTTTTCTGATATCGAAAACAGTCATAATTGATTGTTATACAAAACTATTAAAACACATTTTGGTTATGATAATGTTTTTAAATGGTATTACAGTACCTGCAAAAAGGTACATATTATATTGTTTAACTAATATTCGTGTTTCCGCACATAATTTGAAAATAGAAACAGAGTATATGCTAGACAGATATTAGAAGACTGTACATATTATGATGAAAACGTTGCGGATATTATTATTGACTGTAAAGCGTATAGTGCTATACTACAGTAGTAAATTTAAAAAATACTATACGAAAAGCAGTAAATGTTTTATTATCTAAAGTTAATGAAAGCATAAAAAATGAATATGTTGAATATCTATGAATTCATCGCAGAGGCATCTAAAATAAAAAAAAATGCAATATCGCTTGATAATTCACTATGACTTCATCTTCAAACTAAGAGTAAAAATTACATTAGTTATGTTTTTGCCTCAATTTGTATATGACTTTTAAGTAAGAAACGTAACTGTAACATAACATAAGACTACGATGTAAAAATTATTTTGTTTGAAACGTATATCACATGCATTTGTATATGTCTTTAATTTATATTTGTATCTGATGAGAAACTGTATACAGTTTATGTCAATAAAATTATATTTTGTTCTGTTATATTGACAACATAGATTAGGCAAAATAGTTATGATAATGTACCTACATTGTAACGACATACATTTGATATAATTAAGGTGAAAGTTAAGATATCCAGAAAAGGAAATTAACAAAATTTATATTATCACGCATGTTGTTTAGGGCGAACGATATCTGTCAGTTAAAGTTTTAATTATATAATTACAATTTTAGCGATGTGTTTATACATCAGATATCAATTTGCATTAATTTTTTTTTTTCGAAAATGTTCACGAACAAAATCAGTTGTATGCTGTCAATTGAACTTTAATGGACAATAGCAATGGAAATAGCTAACATTTAGTTATTTTCCAAAAGCACTATATGGCTAAAATATTATATATTTTACGTTTTTCTTGTCTTAACAATTTCAAATATTTTCTTTCAAGCTTTAACATAATTATTAAACTTCTGAATATGTTGTTTTTTTTCAAAATAAGGTTTACGCAAATATTTGCATTGAAATTTGCCCACCAACATTATCATTTTGTGAAATATTTCTACAAGTAGTTACCAATGTTTAAAAGCAGTAGTGTAATTGTATTTAATACTAGAAATATTGTTTGATTGATAAATATTGTATATATTTGCTCTATTCTTAGTGTTAAGATAATACGAAATGCCGTTTGCTAAAACAAGCGCTTTAAGCAATAGTTATTTAAAGCGCTAAAAGACAGTAATAACATGCTTGTCTTATAAAACTTTACTATATACGTTTAAACAATCACACTGGCTATAAATACTACCCTTGTTCATGATTGTGTTATCGTTTTACATTTATTCCTGATAATTTGGCATTTAATGTCTTTGTCCCTCAGGCTGATAATCTTATATCTATAATTGTCACCAAGGGGACGGTTATCCAGCAATAACAAACGAATTAGTAATACACGTGATAGGACTACGCAATTCTCAAAGTGCTGTGTACAATGTTATCTGGTGCAGCTGTTTGTTACTGATGTTTTGTTACATCTTTCAACAATGCATTTCTTTTATGTTCTTTTATTTTCTTTCAATTAGAGTTATTTCTTTGTTTTCTTTTTTTTTAGTATACTTGTTAGCTCTTTTGTCTTACTACAATGCGTATAAGCACTATCTTATAAACATTTACTAACATTTACTAACAGTTAACTGTAGTTTTCCCTAAAACTCAATTAATGACTATAATAAGATACACTCTGTTATGTACTTTGATTGTCTTTAAATAGTTTTTTCGTATACGTTACATTGCATAGGTTTTCAGTAGCACAACCGCAGAAACAACACTGTCGAAATTGTGACTTACGAGTCAAGCAAAAATTGATTGATTGATTGGAATATTTAGCGTCATTTTAATGCCATCGAGGGCTAACAGACGATCAGTTAACCTAACCACTGTTTCCTGGTATCCTGGACAATCAACCAGTACTCGAGCACACCCTATCTCCGAAAGTAAGTGATAACTTTCCCACTTTAATCAGCAGTGAGAGACGAATGCTTATGAGACACAATGTCGTATATCAATCATCACGGAGATTGTAGCCTAGCGGGGACTCGAATTCCGGACCCCTGGGTAAAGCAAAGATAGTTTACTGAGTGTAGTTTACCCTTGAACTGAACTTATTTATGGCGCTCAATAACGAGTCCTCCGCTGTGGAATAAACTATGATGCATTTTCGGTTACTGAAAACTGATTTAATTTGGACGGAACATAAGAATTAAAGCATATCGTTGAGATAATTATATGCTTATATATGTACACGTATATGATGTATATGAAGACGTTCAGGACTCAATCGTTCTTATACTACATTGTTAGTTCATGAACTGTTATACGAGTATGATGCAAAAGAGGACGTTAGCGACTCTTACGATGTCAGATTTAACGATGCTTATACCGACATGGGTGTCTGGCATCAACAATAAATAAAAGCAAGATGGCGGTAATTGACGCTATATTGATCACTAGCGGAAACACTATACCAGCCATTTCATCAAGTTGTAGACGTTTTGAGAATATTACCTATTTATAATTGGATTGTTAAATGTAACACGGTCATTTAATTTACTTTTTTGTCTTTTTTAACACTAGCGTTAATATTCTTTTATGCATACATAAAGAATATTAACGCTCGTGTTAATATTGGCATTAACAATCGCATGAAATCAAACAACATATATTGAAATTTAATTCTGCCTCAAATATTAAATGCAGTACTTACATTGTTCTGTTAATCTTTGTCTCGTTTATTTAGCATTATGATGTTATCAAAAAGTTATTTGTTCTTGTTATTATATATATATTACTGTATGCATTAATATCTATTGTTACACTACTGTTTCCATTTTAACAAAGTCCTCTGTATCTGAGTGCTTCAAGACTTGTCTCCTCTTCAAATAATAATGAAAGAAATAAAGAAACATTATATTGTAAAAGTGACGATCAACAACACAGCAAACGAATTCCGGTTTTGTATTGCAAACACAATATAGTCCGTAATCATTTATTCAAATACGACCAGAAATGTCAATATACAGAGAATGCCATTTCTCTTGAAATGCCTTTATCAACTTTGGGCATATTCTGCAATAACAACACTGCTTCTGAGACATAACGGTGTTTTTACTGTGGTACAATTAACACACACCGGATATGCTCTGGACTTATAACAATAATCCGAGTTAGAGTGTTATCGCATTGCATTAAAAACAATTTCGAAGTCCCTGTAATCACATGGTATTTCCATTATGACAAATATGTACGTATGTCAAAATTTATATCCAAATACACTTTCCAGGATTATATAAAAAAAAAAGTGTACACATTTGAGAGAAATTTTATTTAATAAAAATATTAATGCAGATTTTAGGTAGAAAGTGTAACAAGCTTTACGATTTTTTTTGTTGAAATCTCGAGTTTAGCTTGGAACAAAGTCTTTGTAAAGTCGGACCTGATTTATTTAACTAGACCAAATGTATAAACATTTGTTAACTGTTTGTTTAATTTCAAATAGTATTTTTATAAGTTATCATTCTACAAAATACGCTCAATAAAACAATAAGAGTCATTTATGTTTTGTTTAATAAATAAACACTTATAAACAATTAAATAATTTAAGGTCTCAATAAATGTAAAAGTCAGTTTTTGAAACCTCGTGCATTAATATTGCACTAAAGAGAAGTTATTCTTTAAAATATCAACTCATATGTATCAGTCAGGTTTAGTGTATACTATTTCACTGTTTTTACACGTTGTTTAAGCAATCATTTTAGTGGATGTGAAGTTTTGCTCAGGGCAAGCACATCGTACATAAAGTGTACAAAATTCGGTTAAAGTAACTGATTTCATAAAATTCACCTTAGAGTTATGGCACATGTTAACTGCATGCAGTCTCATTCCGCCTTGTAAATTGTAAATATACAACGTTATAAGCAATATCTGAGAGGTTTTAAAACACAATACATATATCAGTCATTAAATCATTTATTATCAAAAGTTTAATATAAAGTATAGAACAATGGCCATGTTTCAGTAAAATATTGTTCTGTGTTTAAGGTAGTTCGCGGCGTTCCTATCGGATATTTTGACATCTGGCTTAATTTATTAAAAATTTGTACACTTGATCTATGAAACCTCAGCTTTCGTTTAAGCTTTTTTTTTTAAATAGTACCGCAGTTTCTCATAAACAGCGCCCCCTTGCGATATGCACTTTTTTGAACGATTTTCGCCGTTTTTCCCTTGTAAAATAATCAATATTGATTCAAAATTGTTTTCAATAACATTATTGAATTACTTACTTTGTTTCCTGTGATAGGGGTATAACTTTCATGCATATAAAATACAAATTGTATTACTTTTACATCTAATCATCACGCCGGGGTTGATATCATTGCGGTTTTAAAAACAACGCATTTTGAACATTCATGGCTAATTGTGCGAAAACGCTCTGGTACAAGTTCTTGAATTTTATATATGTTAAACTTTATTAATTTTACTTAAATATGACCGAATAAACGCTAATTTTTTTCATAAATGTGAATTAAAATAAATAATGAATCACTTAAAAACACAAGACGTTTGTTTATGGTTTCTGACGACGTCAATAAAACGCTATATAGAATACGACGTCGTCTGAAATAGCAGGCAAACTACGTGTGTTTTCAAGTGTTTCATTTTTAATTTGAAAAAGGCGAGAACACCCCCTCTTTTTATTCAGTCATATTGTAGTGAAATTAATGAAGTTAAATGCATGTAAAATTCAATTTGTTTGATTTGTAGAAAAATCAACAATCAAGTACAAAAAACAATGATTATCTTTACGTTAAACAACAACTTATAAAGCTACTATGATCCCGTCCTACTCGCCTTCAGAACAAATACAGATAATGACAATTGATAAATGGCAAAACACAGAATAATGGATACATATATCATATTAACGCTTCACTGCAGGCATTTCCGGTGTTTTTATCGCTATTCCACCCACTCAAATCGATAATAGCAGATATAAATAGCAGGTTTGTTGATTCATCAGGCAGTTAATGTACATTAATAGTTGCGCTTAAAAAAGAAAACAAACGTACGCTCAACAAGAGATATAACATTCAAAGGGCAAAGCAACTCAATACTTATGTTTGTAATGTTGGCATAATGCTATGCCCTTATCGTTTCTACTTTAATACCCTTCAGTTTTTCATAGAATAAACTTCCATTGTCAATACTTTTAGATAACATTTTACTCCCATTTTATTGTTATACGTCTTTTTACACGAACGAATTTCTAACTTAAGTGTTCAGCAGGACACACAAACAGTTCGTAATTATTCCCTGGGAGTTACTTTTTTGTTAATAAAGTGTCCTTAACTTACGGTTATGCTACTCATTACAGGATACGTACATCAATTATTAACTGATTCAGGTTATTTCCATACTCAATGCTGCGATTTATGTTTTACAATGGACCAATAAATGGCTGCACGTTATTGTTTCTCTTCTGATAATGGGCACACTATTATGCATAAAATACGTATACGTTACGTAATTATATTTTCTGTATCGTATACTTTCACACAGTCTGATATCTAACTCACTTTTAAAGAATGATATAGTTCAATCATTCATTTAGATAATGAAAATGTATGTCAAGTTTAAATCTGCTGTATATAAAACAACAATGCATTAAATATTATCGAAATGGCGACAATTCATTAAAGATCATCAAAAAGACGACAATTCATTAAAAATTATCAAAATGACGATGCTACTAATGCACAAAAATGCATGTCGAACAGAGTATATTCCAAAGCCACCACTTAAATACGGTTGACCCTCTCTCTTCAAAATAAATCATTGGATCTCCTGGTGTATCCAACGTCGTTTTTTTTGAAAATCAGTTACTCTTGGATTCGATATGATTTATTACTTAATACTATCGATTGTATTATTATATATATTGTAAAGATATACATGTAATTCATATTTGCGTTGAAAAAAAATTACAATAATTACTTTCTTTTTAACTTTTTCAGTAGCCAGCTTGGAACTTGTGGGAATAATAATGGGCGTGGTAACACTGGGCGTGTGTTCATTCATCATCATATACGCGTGTTTGCGTTACCCAATGATCAGATCAAGAACGTTCTGGGATAGAGGACTTAAACGATTGTTACGACGGTTATACTGTAAGTATTTAATTTCCATTATGCGTTGATCACGTTTTTTGTATATATAAGTCAAACTGTGTTGAGAATGACTTAATGATTATTAATACCAAGAACTTCCTCGTGTAGGACTTCATTTAAACATGAGTGAGTGGAACTGCCTCTCAGTTCATGTCGACGTCCTTTACAGGAGTTATACAAATGAAAACGTACATAAAAAAATTCTTATCAAAAAGATGCCTTAGGATTAGTAATCAGCTAGCTTAGCTAGATTGTAAAACATTTCATAACACAGATATATAATTACTTCTAACACGTCATTTAAATCAAATTCAAAATCTCTTCAGAAATCTCTTCAGGAATATCAAAAATGAAAACATACATAATCCTTTCATATCAAAATGATACCTTTAGATAATATAATTGTTAAACAGTTCATAGCACAAATATATAATTGCTGCTCGAAAGTAATTTCAATCAAATTTCGAACTTTCCATAGTGCAGGTGTGCAAAGTCTTAATACATAATCGTGTTTGGTGAACAGCACAAGATAATGTGTCTTTGTGCTTTTGTCTCCATGCTTTTACACAGTCAATATAACGATGTCGCATATCATATCTCCATCATTTGTCTGGAACAAAATAAATCCGACTCACCTTGAATATCAAGACATGTTCAATTCGTTTCTTTTTGCTTATTAAAAAGCAGGATGCAACTATTCATTTAAAATCCATTCATTAAAAAAACGACAAACATCAGACAGTAAACATCGCAGTATCGATTCATTAAAGCAGTAAACCCCTATGTGAATTTATGTCTCGAATTATTAATTATCAAGCTATTTTCGGTCTCCGAGGTGGAAGTATAGTGTTTGACAGGGAAATTTCTGCTGTGTTGGGAGATTAAATATTTGGCGTGTAAAGTAACCAAGAGATGGAAGTCATTAGACAAGTAACTGGTACGTTGTGTACAAACTATACGTATGTGTATCTCTTTAATAAGGACTGGGATATATATGCATATTAACCTAGTATGTAGAACAGACCCAGCTCTCTCAATTGTGTTCGTTACATAGCTAGCAGTTTGAACATGATAGTTGGGTTAGTTTGAATTGCGTCACAATTCCCTTCTTTTTTTTATTAGGAGTTGAGTGTGATGTGGGGCGTGGAGGTGGTAAATATACCTGATTCGGGAGATATCTGACACTGGGAAACATTAGTATTCATCCGTGCATTAATTGTATCACACCCATACTCGAGCAGATTATCACTGATTGCCTCATTGTCTAGGCAGTTATTTTCAGGTTTAAATGAATAAATGAAGAATATACCTTAAATCATCTGCTGCATTAGCGTCTATTGTGTAATCTTTCATAGCAAAGGTATATAATTGTAGCTGGTATGTCATATGCATTTTCTTCCCATAATTCAGGTGTCTGTTACAATTTATCAAAATATTATCATCTTTAATGAATCTCATGTTTGATACACCACACGTTTGATACACCTCCTCACGTTTGATTAACCTCATGTGTGATAAATCTGTTTGATAAATCTCGTGTTTAATTATCTCACGTTTGATAAAGCTCACGTTTGATAGACCTCATGTGTGATAAATCCAACGTTTGATAAACCTCACGTTTAATTATCTCACGTTTGATAAAGCTCACGTTTGACTGACCTCATGTGTGATAAATCCAACGTTTGATAAACCTCACGTTTAATTATCTCACGTTTGATAAAGCTCACGTTTGATTTATCTCACGTCCCTGGATCGAACCAGCTATGAGTGTTGTTGTCTTTAAACAGTATTGTGCCGAGATAGGAATAGAATCGGCAGCTCCCTGTCTGAGTGGCCGCCGCTGTACTCGCTACTTTAACTCATTTAATTCATTTCTGTTTGCGACTTAAAACGCTAGAAACTAATATTCACTTTATAATCTAGTCTATCAAGAACTGCAAAACATAGGCAGTAATCACCGCTATATCGATTCATTAAAATAAAACCCCAGTATATGGATTTATATCTGGATTTATGTTCAGTCTCCAAGGTGGAAGTGTGTTGTTTGTCAAGAATATGTTTGCTGTAATGGTAGATTAAACATATTGCATGTAAAGTAAGAACGAGATTGGTGCCATTAGACATATAACATACATGTTGTGTATAAACAGTGTTTTTTCAGGACTATGAGATAGAAGAAGGAGAAGAAGAAAACTATTTTATTAGCTTTAACTATTTTAGTTTCTCGTTATACATATTTATACATTTAAAACATTTACACATTTTTTGTCATAATATTAAATATGATATACAAAATCACAGAAAGGTTATTACGATAAATACAAAATTAAGGCAATTCATACAAACATTGATATTTTTTTATTCTTTCATTAGAATATATAGCAGAATGTTTATTAATGGTCATAGCTATTAATTTTGCCAACGTGATCAATTTTACCTAATATTTAGCATGTGTAATAGTAAACGGTTAGATGAGACTCTGCACTGACATTAGTATCCGAATAGTCCATATAGTTACGCAATACGTAACAACCGCAGGGCATGCAGACATATTTTATTGCATTGCCCGCTTTTCTGCCTAGTCTGGAGTCGTTAATAGTGTTACAGTAATAGCAGAAACAGTGATTCCGTTAACACTCAGACTGTAAGCGTCGGCTACATAACAGTTTTATATTTCATTTCACCGGAAATGGACAATTTGACTGATGTTTCTGTGACTACATTGTCTTATTTTTAAAGATTTATTTTAAAACAATTTATATATTTATAGTTAAATGGGATACATGCTAGTTTTGAATCTATTTTCCTCAAATGACCATGAAACAATCAATCTTTACACCACGGAGAATATTATTATATGAATCAGAACGCTTCATTTTAACGCCTTGTCCGTCAAATCAATACCCAAATAGTACATTTACGTAATATTTACAAGGGCACCGAGAACAGATATGTTTTATCACATCTCACTCATTTTCACGTGTTCATTTATTATCTTAATTGTATACGGTTAAAAGCACCGTAAACCTCATGCATTATTATATAACATACAGTCCAACCTGTATTAAGCAGCCATTCAAGGGAAGGAGCAAAAGTGGCCTTTTAAGAAAGGTTGTTGCTAAATACATGTTAATTTGCTCTGAAAACATAGATATGGGAAATGGTAAAAGTGGCTGCTTAAGATATGTAACTGCTTAATAGAAGTGACCGTTTACACAGGTTTGAATGTATATATAATAATCCTAAGAAATAAAACACGTGTTTGGTATTACTATCTGAATTGTTTATTTATAACAAATATATAATCAACACGAAGTTCAACTTTACATACATAGTATATAATAAAACTACTGGCAACAGGGATCACTGCCATGGAATAATCGGTTTTAAAATAGTTCACTGAAAGGTTAAACATCGTTAATAGATAATTTTGGTGTATGGGTTTTAGCGTCGCTTTCATCAAATGTTCAGTTATATTGCGACGGTCTTTATGAGCTGCCACACTGGAGTATCATGCCGCAGACACACGGTATGTAGCCCCATATAGTCACATTATATTGACCAGACCTAGATCGAGGAAACTTCTAGAACCATTTTTCAAGTTTTTGGTAGGATCCGGTTGGGGATCGAACCCACGACCTTATGATATATAAAAATGTATAGCACTTAATTACTTCTTAACGACTTCCTAGATGGATCAAGTTGTACAACTTGTTAAACAGAATGACAGATCCATTCGAAATCAAAATGATATCTCACTTGACTCAAAATATATCATAAGGGCAAAACGGTATACGTGTGTAGATATATAGCCGTGATGATTTGGACAAACTTGTTACGTGAATCAAAATGTTAACAAATCCTGATATCCTTAACGAATAACTTATTTGGTGAACAATACTAGTGGTGCTATGATCAATTTGAATGCATTTGTAAAATAATTCAGAGTGTCTTTCTTATTTTTTCTAATATATCAAGCAAATGCAACATCTAAAATAAAATACTTTGGAGATTCGAAGCCCACAGTCCCTGCGGCGTCAGCGCCTAGCACATTAATAACGACGTCTCGACCGACTGCGCCATCGCAACAACGCCAAAAGCGTTGCGCAAATAGCGTATATTTTGGCGTCGCCATTAATGTACACAGGACATAGGCGGGTATTATTATATTTACAGTCAATATTTTGTATTATTGTTACTTTAAATGACCCAGTGGAGAGGAGTGACACACTGTGCGTAGTCATATAAATGAAGCTTCCAAATATATTAGACCTCTTCAATAAAATATGCAAGTGAAGCTGTTGATCTCACAACGTAATTGTTCGTTTTTTTTGCACAAGGTGTATGATGTGATGAATAGCCCGCTTTCAGCGTTCTTATCTCAATTCCAAATAAAGAGTATATATAAAATAGAAATCGACATAATCTGTGTTTTATCAAAATATTTTGTAAAAAAGTGAATACTGAAGCCATTCGAATGGACAGAATTTTAGGTTAAACACATAGTAGGACAACAGAGGCAAACATTACTGAGAAAAATGAATTTGTATTATAATCATTAATCACTTATTGTATTCAATTTATAGCTGTCAATAACGTATACTTAGTAAAACATGTATCGAGAGCGACTTATTTACTCCGAAACGAAAATATGATATTGAAACATTATAAAAATGTCTTCCGTGGTCAGGTAATAGTAAACGTTGTGTCAAGAGCGCCGATAGGATTGTTGGTTTTTAAACCAGAGTGGTCAAGAAAATATGTGAAACAGTATGCGAGTTTATTGCAGAAGGACGTATGTTCTACTCAGATGTGTGCTGAATTCATTCTACAGCAATAACACTGTATGCCTGATATAATATCAACGTGTTGAAAATGCCGTTAAAACATTTTTAAACACATAGCAAATCCCAAAACAAAACAAAAACAACGACACAGAAGCACTTAAAAAGGTGACATTTCCCAATGTTCTTGGTAAAAGTCCTGTAGAAATTATTTGGTACACTAGTATCGGAAGTTTTAAAGTAGGCATTATCTTGGTGACTTGTCATGAGTTTTCAGTATTTTGTTGGGAAATATTTCTTTTCTGAACATATTTCTAAATTTAACTATTTTCATCAAAACGTGTATGTTAAAATCATGTGTCAGTGCAACATTAGTGCTAGCAAAACACTACAAGGAAAATCTGAATATTTTGAGCTGAATATATGATAATGCCTAATAAATAGCATTTGGAAATATCCTATTTTGAACGATTCAGCGTGTCATTTTCACTTAACTTTTGGCATTGTTTTGGTAACGTGCTTGCAAGGGACCCTTTTTTCAAAATAGAAATTAATGTTATTGACTTTCACAACATAAGTCGGTTGTTATAAACGATTTCTGTTACTTTATTCAGTATATCTAGTTCTACGCAAGCAATGAACCCTTACATGTCTCACACACCAATCAATGTTTTACTGTTCTACATATCGTGACATGCGCTTCTGAAACACTGAACAAATTGCCAAGGGTGCTAAAAGTGTCTTGTTTCCATATACAGTTGTTAGTAAGTGAAATATACAGGAAAAATTAATGTCCTATGTCCATATAAATATGATCATTTCAACAAAATGAATACCCAACTGATTTACACAGCTCTAATTTTCTTGGCGCAATAGTCTTGCTACCGTTAGCAAGACGAGGGGGTGGTATGTAGTATATAGCTTAAACCGACACTTAAATGCTGGCTGTGTGCCTGAGGGTGTTGCATATTTTATAATCACTTAGATTCAATACAACAAGGTCTGGAATGTTTTATTCTTTTGGTTTCATTCTGTGCTTAACATGGAAAAGCAATATCTTTGAAAATATATATTTAGTACCTTAAAATCTTGTACGAAATGTATGAACATATTTAGCCAGACTTTTTACTTGTATTATTGCAGCAACACATGATAATTGTTTATAGCCTTTTAATTGAAGTGTATACGCCGTGGTCGATGGATTACCATGGGACGAAAATAACTTGTTTCCGTCTTATCCTCCCATGATATTATCGAGAAAAGTTGCAACTATCCGTGTCATACTGTAATTGTCCTGAATACATCAATAACAAGCCGCTGAAGTCATGCCTTTCAGGAAATAGGAAGGCAAATATATCAGTTGTCAATGCCACAGTAGAAGGATAGGTCAACACAATTCAATGAGTGTTTATAACTGGAACCATTGAGATTTTCAGATAAAGTTTTGCGTGTAACGTTGAAAGTCGATATTCTTAGTAAATTTAAAGAGACATTTCATATAGTCTACTTAGAACCTGATATCTCCCGAATCAGGTATATTAACTTTCAACGAAAAAGCAGGGAGTTCTATGCCAGACCCACAATTCATATGCAACTGAACACTAACAAAACTGTCACGTCATTTCAATTTTCAGTTAAAGCAACTGACCAATCAGCGTGCTCAAATGTAGCTTTCCATACTTTGTTTTTTTAACGGATCCAATCGGGTGAGGTTGCTCCGTATTACAAACTACATATTCATCGCATAAAAAGCCGACATGAATGGGAAAATTGATATTTCTTATTGAACATTTTCGGAAGGGAATGGTAATTGTATGGACTAACATATCAAAATAAAAGTCGTAGTTTTTCAATTCATAAATCGTATCAAGCCATTGCGAGGACTCTTACCTCGATTTCTCCTGTGAGTGATCAAAGGATTCGTCTCAAGATCACTGATAAGGTCGTTGTTTCGACTCCCGCTCGTTCCAAAACTTTTATGTGAGAATGTTTGCCATTTACTTGCAGAATGGCTTTTGTTCGACTCAGATTTATTCTGAGGTCTCCAGTTTAAACTGGATATGCCACATATAACTGAATTGTGAATTGTGTTGAAGATGGCGTCAAACTAAATTCATTTATCATGCACTGCTTAGAAAAATCACATCAATGTTTCTCCATATAATTCATTTAAATTCTTATCTGATCTAAGCTGTTTTCCTCCTGAAGTGATTTTCAAAACGCTTATCCTACTCATCCCCATATTATCTTTTTACAGCTCATCAAAAACCTGTACAGTATCTGATCTCAATACTTCTGCAACTGTTTATAACATCCTACTACATTTTAAACCAGTATATGTCTGATGAACACACACGTAAGGATAAAAAACATATCCAATTCAGATATTTACAAGTCGAAGCTGCTTTGTCAAAACAAAAGCAATATAGCCCCAGGGACTAGAGATTTGTCTCATAAACATGTCACCGACATATGCATTTCTTTGTAACTATCGCAACTAGTTTATCTTAGATAAACGTTGAGAAGTTTCGAAGTGCAGCGGTGATGTGCACAATACCGTAGACATACTTAATATTGTGTTATAGTTCTTGTTGTCGCCAATCATATGTTGAAGTAGCCGTAAGGTTTTATTTTAAGAATACTACGTCCTGTAATGTGTCTATATAAATGACAAACAAATTCTATCTTGATCATACTAATACGCAATATTGTACTGAGTATCTAAGTCAAATTTAGGAACTTTAATCACCAGTGTAGATCGATAATTAAAGCGTTCATATTTGTGTGAACGTATGCCTATCATGCATAGCGGAGCAAACGCAATTTGTGCGACTTATCTGGACTGTACGATTACTCCAGACTCGACCTGTTTGCCTTCTCAATACAAACCTCAAAACAGGTTCTACCTAGGAAGCGGTCGTGAGAGCGCTTCATTATTTACTAATTCTATTGTTTTGGATTTGTTTTCGAGTCAGATCATGACGTCATATGATGCAAATTTGGTCAATACGATCTGAACTCGACCAATACGAAATATGAACCGGAACTGGACCCGAACCCAAAGTTGCTCATTGAATCAATGGAAGGCATTGTTAATTTGAGGTTGACACGTTTGGTTTGAAGGTATCGATCCATATTTTAAATGTTAAAGTGCACTGAAATCTATTTTATATAGTATTCTATAGTGTTTATTTTAATCTTAAACAAATGTTTTTATCATTACAGTCACATTACAATCACATTTATATCATTACCCACAATATATCACTGGCAATGACTGAAATATATTTCAGCATTTCCAATTCTTCATTGGCATACCTCCTATGAATTTTAGTTCAAGGCGAATGCAGAGTTCTACATTTAAACGCTTAAAATACTACATTTTGCTAACCTGCATCTGTTTCCTAAGTATACTCTCCATTGCATTACAGTGAATATCGTAAAGTTAGTCTGGAATTAAAAATGCATGACAGCTTGTATTGACTGCATTTAATGAAACAAGCCAATCTAAGCGGAACTCGATATATTACCATTAAAAAGGAATGTGCTTGATTTACTTTCCGCTGCCCATTTATCAATCTGATTGTTGTACCAAACTTAAGCACTACATGTCCTAGAAATCATTTAATGGATTACGCCGACGCTGTTTCGATATTGATGTGTTTATCATGAAGTGACATTATCGTAATTATAATTAATGATTATGGTTTCTAAAACCTAATCGTATTAACCTGAGCCTAATTGACACGTGCGTTAATTACCAGGACATGAGCTACACTGAATAGGTGTTCTACTAGTTCAACGTTTAAAGTTTCATTGGGTCAATGAAACGTTTATTTAACCCTTTTTATCGAATTTAACATATTATTCATGTAACTTTAACATGTTTTTAGTCACCTTAAATACAACTAGTATCAATTAAAATGATTTTGACGGATACTGGTATTGCACATTGTTATGAAAATGGCGGACGGTTTTATCATGCTATTTTAACGTGGTCTTTTATTTTTTTGCCTCACTCAAAATATTATCAAAATAAGTTGTTTATACCAAAAAACTAAATTTGGCTATGTATCAAAAATGACTATGAACATAATCGACAAACCAATCAAATCATCAATCAATAGATTGATTTATCAGTCGGTCATTCAATCAATCAATTAACAAATTAATCGGTATAATTAGCTTAACTAAACAACAAATCAATAAATCAGTAAAACAAGCAAATAATCAATCGACCAGTCATTCAATTATTAGACATCTAGCAAACAGGATAAATCGTTCAAACATCAATAACTTTCAAAATATTTCTTGTGTTCATAATCTTCCCTATGTTGATATACAGAGAAGAACTTTTGTTTCCTAGCAATACTGTGTGGTTGTTTCGATTGATAGTTTACTATATAGTCATGGTCCTGCAATTTAAATTGTGTCAGAGGCATTCACCGTGATAATAGATAACTGCGCTATTCATCTCTAGGGTTTTTGTTATCAACTTGCTGATGTGACAATAACAAAAACAACAGCTGTACTATAAGGATGTTTTTCTCATCAAGTTGCGAACAATATTGACTATTATTTTGAAAACTAAAAACGTGCGATATATCAAATCGACCAATCTTTACGTCAACCGAAACTAGTAGGAATTAGTTATATCTGTGATGATTTAATTTACTTTGCAAAGATTTCTCCCTTCAGTATCATTTTTGCTGCAAATTATGTTTTATTTAGTTACTGTTTTCAAAAGTGTTACATTTTCGTTTACCACATCATTGTAAAATATATATTTTGTTATAAATACTTTGAATTAATTAGCTCCTCCAAATTTAATGTTACTGCAATTTGTTTCACTCAACAATTAATTTTAAAACACATTATCCTGGAGCATTATTTATGCATCTTAAATACTATTGTACAAAAATTGGAAACTCCTGTGTGTTTTGAAAATGTTCTGATAAAACTGTTACGCAATTATAGGAGCTTAATAGCATTTGTAACTTTATTATTACCACGTGTATTTGCCAATATTAAAACAATTACAATATGACCATCCCAGAATGACGTCATAGTACCATGCCTAGAACACAAGCCATTACAATCAGTTAAAAGCATTAGTGACAAAAATAATGTATAGTATTTGGAGTCATTTGTTAACGTGCTTTAAAATCATAGCATCTTTTATAGTTAATCATTGTAGAAAGCACCGTTTGATTGATTCTGTCAACACTACACTGGGAATGGTGTGTAACGTAATCCAATCAACCGTAACTTAAGACGATGTTTTTTTAAATGGGGTTTAACCCCAATTTCAACACATTTCAGGTTATATATGGCATGTCCAGTTTTGTAGGTGAAGGAAAACCTCACAATGAATCTGGGTACAACTACCGTCTTTTCGAAAATAAATGGCAAAATTTCTCAATTGAAGTTTTTGGACCGAGCGGGACTCGAACCTACGGTCTTACCTTAGTGGGGTAAGTAATCCTGAGATGCCGTCTTGGACACTCGGCCACGGAGATGATAATTTGCTAATAAATTATAATACTGTTACTGAACATACATAAACATGTTATACATATGTAAGTCATGTTCGTGGCTTTATGAAGTTTAATTTTGATATATATTCAAATTTAACTTACATGCTTATGAGTCGATTAAGTGTCAACCTGTCAATCAAGGGGCCAAGGTCTTGAATTCCCGACGATCCACGGTCTATGTGATGACTGATCATGAACTTTGTTGTACGGACACGTAGCTTAATATGAGGGTAGATACATGACGTGACTTGTAGACTAGTCACCCGCCTAGCAGATCCTTAGAACGATGATCAATATGTTGCACCCACCGCTGTTTAATAAATGGTTTGAACTTGTGCATGATACATCGGTTGGGTTCTTACAAATTAGATAAATCACGCTCGAATTCTCCCTAGGTAGAACCAGTACTAAGCATATGCGACTGCAGTTGTCTTGCTCAAGGACACTTCACATAACCGTGGTGGAGAATCGAATCCACGATCAGCTGACAATGGGGTCGATGCTCTACTACTGGACCACGAGCTCCACACAAATATAGCTAACTAAACAACTATTGAAAAAAGTAAAACACATGCAATACAAAATGCTTTTTTTATGATTGACGATAAAAGAAATAATTAAAAAAAAGGACAGTACAAAAAATATATATAAAGGGCTAAGAGCAAAATAGTTCTATCCACCATCTAAGTATATCTTGCGTTAGACTAGTTTGACACTGAGCCCTCGAAGAGACATTCAGATTTTTCAGTGAAAGAAGCTTGTTTACGTGTAAGGAAGCCTTAGTAAATATTCATTTTCCTGTTGCAATGTGCTTTTATTATGTTTTATTTTACAAATGGCTGGATGAATTAATTTTTAAACTTCATGTAAATAGTCTCCTCGCTATTTTCATTTACCATAATTATACAGCTAATATGGCACAGAGCAATACAATATTTATTATCACGACGTTAGCCTTGAAGCCTGTCATTACGGTGTCCTATTAGTGGGATTTAAATCTTTGCGTAATTATTTGCAAATTGTTGATTAAAGAATCATTGAATTGTTCAAGGATCGGCACTACATAATCAACAGTGCAGAATACGATAAAAACATGTCTAGAATAATAGCTTTAATGTTATTTGTTAACTCAGTTAATTTGTCGAACTGCGGTTTTCATTAAAATGCGTCTGGTTGCTTAAGGCTTTATATAGATTTTCCAACGATCCACATGTTTGTGCAACACATTTACAAGAGTAATACAAATAATAACATATAATTATCATAGTATTTACATTACTTAGTTCCAGATGAAGTGACAACAGCATTCACCGCCTTGGAAAGGTAAGTAGCAAAGCATTCGCCGAGTGGTGGGTTTGAATAAACCTGATACACGAGTGCAAGCAACCTCGCTTTTCCACTGCCATCACATAAAAAATAACGCTATCCTCTTATACAGACCGCATTGGTGAAAATATTTCAAATAAAACAAGTGATGCTATGTGTAGATGTAATCAAAGTCGGAGCAGCAAGACAACAAGTATTGATAGTATTGATTGCACGACACAACGGAGATAGGAACAGCGCATTACAACGCTTTGTATGTGAATGTAGCCATTTGTTACAGGGTTTTAGATTAACCCGCAATCACTTCAATTAAATCAAAACATTAAAGCAACAGACAACGGTTTAGCGTTTAGTTTAAAAGTCGACATGTTAATTAATGGTGCAATGATATAAATTCAGGTTTCACCAGATAGTTTTATGTAGTTACTAGGTAATTTCATATATGACTCATATCGTATTTTAAAAATAACTGGCATGTTATCTAATTGTTAATTTTGTTAATAGACAGTGATAACATTTAAACCCCTAACATTTGCACTATGCTATCTGCTGATGGTTAATGAACAGGGATACATGCGTATAGAGTGCATCTCACCCAAATTTCAAATTTTTGGCAGTAGGAATTGATTATACAACTTTTTTTCAAACTGCATATCACAAACGCATTTTTTGTAAATTATTTTTGACAATTAAATGTATTAATCATAATCTAGTAGTATGTATCATTATAACACAAGAGTTTTCGGAGGGTCAACGCGCTCGACTATTCGAATATTAGTCACAGAAGTATAGATTTGATTGAGACCGATGACAAATCCAAGCAAATAAGAGTTATCTAACTTACAAAATTGACAAAATTGAGTAGGTCTTATAACTGAAATATCTAATATGAAGTTTCAATCAAATGCATGCAGTGACTGCTGACTTATAAAATGTCTAAGTAAAACAAAGGCCAAAATTTGCAACAAAAAAAAGATATGGCAAGAGTTCATGACTATTAAGCCATATATAAAGTTTCAATCAAATACATTGAGCGGTTGCTGTAATATGGACAGTACTTGCATGCAAAAACTCAATCAAAATTCTAAATCAAAGAAGGGCAATAATTTGCATTTTATTTATGCAAGAGTTAGTTTACTTAGTTATTGTAGTAGAATTGACGACTGGGAAGACTTATGTAAAGTTTCAATCAAATACACTGAGTGGTTGGTAAGATATGAACTTGATGGTACTTGCATGCAAAACTTTAACCAGAATTACTAAGTCAAACAAGGGCAATAATTTGCATTTTATTCAGACAAGAGTTATGTAACTTAGTTATTGTAAAAATGTTGGTGACTGAGAAGGCGTGTGTAAAGTTTCAAGTCACTACATGCAATGTTTACTAAGATATAGACTTGATTGTACTTGTACGCAAAACTTTTACCAGAATTTTTAAGTCAAACAATGGCAATAATTTGCATTACATTTATGCAACAGTTATCTTACTTAGTTATTGTAGTAGGATTGATTACTAGGAACGCACGTGTAAAGTTTTAAAGTCAATACATGTATTGTCTATTGAAATATGGACTTGATGGTACTTGCACGCAAATTTTTAACAAGATTTTTCTAAGTCAAACAAGGGCAATGATTTGCATTTTATACATGCAAGAATGATTGTAGTAGGGTTAATGACTGGGAAAACTTGTAAAAAGTTTCAATCAAATACATTGAGTGGCTGGTGAAATATAAATTTATTGGTACTTGCACGCAAAATTTTAACCACAATCTCTAAGTCAAACAAGGGCAATAATTTGTATTATATTCTTGCAAGAGTTATTTAACTTAGTAATTGTAGTAGGATTGATAGCAAGGAATGCTTGTGTAAAGTTTCAAGGCAATACATACAATGGTTACTGAGATAGGGACTTGCATGCAAAACTTCAACCAGAATGTCTAAGACAAACAAAGGTAATAATTCGTATTATATTTATGCAACAGTTATTTAACTTAGTTATTGTAGTAGTGTTGATGACTAGGAAGGCTTGTGTACAGTTTCAAGGCATTACGTGCAATTGTAACTGAGATAGGAACTTACATGCAAAACGTTTACCAAGGTGTGACGCCGACGCCTTGGCGAGTAGAATAGCTCTCTTTATTCTCCGAATAGTCGAGCTAAAAACAATGCACTGATGACTGTGAAATTTTGAAAAAGTGTTCTCTGATTTGAATTATGTACTGATCATATAAAACAAGCCCTAGAGCAATATTACGTTTTTTATATGGCGGTTGGGGCAATAACCTTTTGAAAAAACTCTCCTAAACTTCTCTTAAATCCATCCGTCGTATAAAATATTAGTTTAAACAATATTTTATTCACATAAGTACATATATTTAGCATACATTTAACAATAAAGTCATACGTTTAACGAATTATGTGGAAAGGATACAGAAAAAAGCTTTAGAAGCTTGTGTAAATCTGCTTCCATAAAATATTGAAGGTCACTTGTTTTTTATTTAGTTCCATTTCGTTACCATGCAAGCCTACTCGACAATGCCTCGACCCTGCATGTAATTTTGACCCCGGCAAGATATTTCTACCTTACATGGAGTCTCATGATGAAGTGTATTCTTATATTCCTCCATAGAAAAAACCTGTATCATCATATGAGCAAAATTGGGACAAATCACTATTCTACCAATCACTTGAACATAATTGTACTACTGTTAACCCTGTAGTGACACGTAATGCACAGTGTTCAAATCTGCATTAAATAACACAAGGTCAAGTGTGAATCACAACATTTATTTTGTTCATGATTTTTATACACATTTATCGAATTTACCATGTCCCCTCTTCGCCGGAATACATGTACAACAATGATTGGACATTAATCTCAAAGCATATCTATCTGAAACTTGAAAGTACAATAATTTCAAAGTATCAACATATTGTATCATTATATTGTATCATCATATTGAATTAACATTGTGTATCAACATATTGTATCATCATATTGTATCAACATACTGTATCATCATATTGTATCAACATATTGTATTAACATATGTATCGACATTGTTAAGATATTGGATGAGTATCTTGAACTAAAAACAGGATCTTCTTTAATGCGATTGTGTCTTCGCTGGATTAAGCTGTGAAACAGCCTAGTTTGAAACTATGTTAAACAATTTTGTTCAAACTAATAAATATAAAAATTTCCTCAGGCTTCTTGCTTAATGATTAGTAAACTTCAAACAAAAATGATAATTAAATTATTCTGATATTTAGAAATCATACAGACAAATGATCATACCAATCAACTGTATACAGTATAATGTTTCAAACCCTGTAGAGTTGAACTAACTGTTGTTCAACACTAGTTTAATAATGAGACCAGCTGTTCAGACAACGTGTCTGGCCGGCATACGTTTGAGACTTATTTCAAACTCAAATCAAAGCTTATGTCTTGAACACTGCTCAGTTCAAGCATAAACGTACGCCTATATGTTTGAAGATTGTTTCAAACCTAAGTCCTCAAACTAACCTAAAGCGCATGAAACAAAATTAAGTTTCAGCACGAAATTAAAGTTATTGTTTTCAAACTAATAACAAAACTGTATGCTTGGAACAATGCTCAGTTACAGCATAAATATACACTTATACGTTTGGAGACTGTTTCAAACCCAAGTCTTCGAACTAACAAAAAATCCAGTTCCAGCACAAAACTAACCTGTCATGTTTGAGAACGGTTTCAAACTAAAAGCATCAGACTAAATTAGTGTGCATGAAACAATCCCCAGTTCCAGCACAATTATTATTCCTATGAGTTTCAAACACAAACCTTCCCAAAGGCTATCGCTAGAGAGAATCTTTGTCGCAGTTCACTCTCCCCCTAACGCAATTAATCTCCTCCGAGGTTTCAAGTTAACTTTGACGCTGAAAATCTCACGCAGACTTCTTGCAACTTGTGACGAAAGAAACTAGCTAAACGTGGTATTGCTTTAGTACGAAGCAGTGAACCGTCCTTCTCTGAACCATAAAAACTCTGACTTTTATATTCAGGAAAACACCTATTTTAAAATGGTGTCCAATTCATGATAAATGATTGATATTTCAATCATTGATTATAATTTTATCATTCATCTTTTTATGATGAATTATCTTTTAAAACTGATACGTGGTATAATATTGTATAATAAAAGCAAACACATAGAGTTAATTACCTCATTTTATAATAATTGCTATATACAGACATTTATGCTATAAAACAACCACAGTATATTGACAAATATATGTATCAACATATTGTATGAACTTATTGGCGTTACTCTAGTTTTAAAAAATATGAGCCCAAACTGATATCGTTGTGTTATTAGTTTTGGCCTGTTTCGATTTAAATAACACTAAGACTGGAATACACTGTAAAAAGGATATTACAACAACATTAAACATCACTTTATACAAAAGCACATCAGAATATTTCTAAGAGCCATCAGGCCTTTTGGAAGGTTAAAGTGCAATTAGCTAAACATTGTACGATGTCGTTTAATCTTCTATACAAGTGAATCAAATTTTACAAACAAATCACATCAAATACTTATTATATGTCAATCGACTTAAACATTTTGACTTTTAATGACAGTAAAATAAAAAAAGTATAAGTATTATGTAGACTTGAACACAGAAATAATACGAATATGCAAGTTAAATAGTACACTCATTTGTAACAGGGAACATACTATTGAAAAAAAACAGCATATCTTTTTCATGTCACCTATAGTAGATAGCTCTTAAGTATATAAAATTGAATCCATTAAAGAAGATAAAAAATACTTTTGTATAGCTTAACAATGAACATTGCAAGAGAGATATAACTTTTCAAATACTTTAATGTAACATAATATATAGTGAAATTAAACGTACACAATAACATAAATACACTTGCTTTTCATTCTCAAAAATCCGCGACCACAGATTATTAAGATAAACAAATGTTCAGTTGTAAGAATATATATATATATTATATATAACCAACAAGAGGTGTAGAATTCAAAGAAACGAATCACCAAAGCAATATAACAGTATTTAGAATAATTTATTGAAATAAGTACAACATTACACGGATACGAAGTGACAATACGGGTCCACGCCTAGGAACGGGCAGTAGAAAAACACACCGTTTGGAAGCTTAAACCTTGGTAACAGAAGTCCCAAACATCCCTCTTCTTTTATCATCATATCACACCGAGACAGTGCAATTCAATGTTCCCCATCAGACCGAAACACAGACATGTTATCAAAATTAATATAGAATACAAATATATATAGCTCTCGAGAAATAAAACTTTCATTTCCCTGCCTATGTTACCTAGGACCCCTTTTTTATATATGACTATAATAACTTCAGTCCTAAATGATGTGTGACGGTCCTAAAAATATGGCTCGTGTTTTTACTTTGGTTCTACTTCTTATTTCTTGGACACATGGAGCTCATTCAGAGTCATTTAAAAATATAATACGACCTTGTATTGGTACACGGGGGGGGGGGGGGGGGGAGAGGTGTTGCATGTTTAATTGCCCCTCATGCACATAATAGATAACACAGAATCTGCTTATGTCATTTCTAGAACGAGTTCGAAGTTGGAAAGTACTCAAAAACGTTCATTATCTATAGAAAGTGACTCAATAGACACACCTAAATAGTTTTATTACAAATTGTCAAAATATGTACGAGGGTGGTCCCAAAACAACGTGACATGTTCTATATACCGGGAAGTTAAATTTTATAAGATTCTCACATACATTTCATACATCATAGTTGTGCATTATCATACGTTTACAAAGGTTTATATATACAAAACATTTTTTTACATGAATTTAAACACGACTGTAACACACCGGCGACCGGCGCAGGTTATAACGTTATGTACACTACGTAAACATAAAAGTCCTTTTCAAAAATATTCTCCGTTATGCTTCTATGGCATTTTACAAACTTTTCGGAAAAAAATCCAAAACATTCTTTGCCCAGCCAAATTTTAATGTTTCTCTCAACAATTAATCGACCATGTCGAACTGTTGGCTGCGCATATACTTATTCAGTTTAAAGAAATACGCAAAATCAATGGGTGCGAGGTTCGGGGAGTATGGTGGATGTACAAGTCTCTGAAAACCCAGTATGTCGATTTACATTCGAGTCGTCACGGCCTTATGACTCGGGGGACTGTCTTGACACGTTCTAATGCCTCCCAACGGTGTGCATTTTCTTGTAAATATCCACTGAAGTTATTCCAAGCTCTGTATAAAACTCAATAACATCTCTGTGCGCAGCACTGTTGTTTGACGTCGCCATTTTTCAAAATTCTCATAAAAGTTGTCATAAAACGAGTACCGCTCAATCGTGAATATTGAAATTTTTTTCAAATTTTAAAATATGACATCACTTTCTTTGACGTTAACAATCGTGATTTTTTTATCGACAGACATACGTCATTAATATGAACTAAGGCATTGCCTCTCTTTGAGTCAAACTTCAATTTTATAAGTATAGTAAACAGACAAATACTAAATAAACTTTATAAAACATGTATTATATGTTTAGGATAACATTGCAGCTGTTTCCATTATATATTTAATATGTATTATATTTATCATAAATAAATCGCTTATTGCATGATATCAACTTTATTCAAGTAACAATATCTCTAATTCCTTGGTTTGAAAAACAAAAGCAAACGTTATTATTATCATAAATGGTAGTGCAACATATTGCACATCTCTAGAAGCCTTTTAAAGTTTTTACTTATTTTTTGTCTCCCGATTTATGGACAGCAGAAAAGATATCCAAATAATAAAGAAGCTGTCCATTCACGCTTTATTTAATCAAGCTACATAAGTGGATGCTGATCACAAAATTGTTTAGAACCTTTTGACGTTGGTTATTCTTGTTATTAATGTTTCTTGCATAATATAAATGTCACAGTGTGTACCTAAACTGTTAGGAGAGAAACATATGTCAACAGTCTGGTTAGCTCTGTCGGTAGAGCACTTGTCCTGTAAGTGAAAGGTCCCAAGTTCGAGTCTGCAATGGCTGCATATTTTTCTTGTCTTATTACATAAACATAATACATGTCTATACTATAGTTTACACTGTGCATAAAGCCAGTATGTATTTTTACTGGGGTTTCAAAACAAGTTCAAAACAGATCTAGAAGACATAGGAACCAATCTCAGTACAGCCACCGTCCTTCTATAAGTAACCTTAAATTTTCACAACATGTTTTTAGACTACCAGGGCGAGGATTGATCCGACAGCGTCGGAAGTGAGAAGTAAGTGGTTATATGACAACATCACTATGGACAACTTTGCCACAGAAGGAACCATTTGTATAATTCTAAACACCAGACATTCATACTGTATTCAAGCATAAATAGAATTCTTGCATTATATATATATATTACAATTTGACTTAACCAAATGTATATTTCTGGACAAATGTTGGAAACGTCAAGGACACAGGACTAGACTAATTATTTAAGAGAATTCTCTGGACATGGCAGTTATTTGAACCTCCAATTCCTATGTACCAAGAAAAAACAATAGCATTATGCATGACTGCATACATAAACCAACACATTTACTTAAGTTCCCAAATTAACAGCTGAGGCATCCAAATATAGGTTCCCTTCAGTTCTTGTCCAGGCACTTCTACAATCTGGTTGTAATACTAAACAAGACAAACAAAATATACAAAAAATATAGATCATGTATGTTTATAAACTGCAGTCCATGGAAAATATACTTTTCGAATGTAAGGCACTTAAAGGCAGTCAGATAGAGTAAGCATAAATCAGTTTGAACTTATTTATTTTACTTCAATTGTGAACTTAGACAAATCACGCTTGAAGTCTTCCTAGGTAAAACCAGTACAAAGCATATGCAGAAAAAGGTGTCTTGCTCAAGGAAACCACATATAGCAGCAAAAAAAACCTGATGCCCCATAAAATTTAAAATATAAAAGTTGAATTGAAAATGTGAGAACCTGAAATAAAATTTGTGTAATACTGATAAATACATGCAATAAAAACATTGCACTAACATTTTGTCCATGCAGCAGCAAACATTATAAGAACAAATACATTTTTGAAAGAGAATAATATCATTAAAAAAAACAACAGACTTTTCTTTTTTCACCATATCTTAGCCGTCTTTTTTTTCATGTTGTTCGCAACTGCTGGAATTCGAACCCAGAATTTCTATAAAAGTGTATATGTGTTTGCCAGTTACACCACATAAGCATATCATGTTGAACTTAGAAAATGGACTTAAATATTTACCAAATCAAACTATGTAAATTAAAAGAAATTAAAATTTAAAATAGCCCAAATTTCTATTAATAAAGTGCATTCTTGTAACAAAGCACTACATGTTTGTTTTCTAATAATATAAACATGAAGTATAATATCAAATTTTGTGAAATTAAAAATCAGGTTGACTCCTTTTTTATGGGGGAAAATGCTTCAACAATCTGGAAGCTAGTCTTTAATCCAAATATACATGTATTGATTTCAAGTCTGGTTAAAACATCTAAAGCATCAGCTGTGTGTTTTATGATATTTTTCACATAAATATATGTACTTTATCAAATGATTAAATTTCGATTTCTCGGTCCAAAATAAA
The DNA here is from genome assembly GCA_029582155.1 of Panopea generosa. Classification (NCBI taxonomy): domain Eukaryota; kingdom Metazoa; phylum Mollusca; class Bivalvia; order Adapedonta; family Hiatellidae; genus Panopea; species Panopea generosa. The sequence continues at coordinate 77,756,861 of CM055897.1, read as the reverse complement.
TGCCCCCCTTTGTAAAATGAATCACACCTTTGGAGTTGATTTAGGTTATATGTTAAGTCAATAATGTGTCTGTCAGTTCAAAGGTTGTGAGTTCCAATTGATGGTACTTGCGCGTAAAAATTTAAATAGGTCAATTAAGGGCAATAATTTGCATTTAATCCATGCAAGAGTTATCTAACCTATTCAATGTAGTATGTTTAATGACTGGGAAGTCTTGTGTTAAATTTAAATCAAATCAAATAGGTTGAGTTGTTGTTGAAGTATGGACTAGATGGTACTTGCAAGCAAAACGTTAACCAGAATTTCTTAGTCAAACAAGGGCAATAATTTGCATTATATTAATGCAAAGAGTTATGAGTTATCTAACTTATTAATGTAGTATGTTTAGTGACTGGGAAGTCTTGTGGTGTTAAGTTTAAATCAAATCAAATACGTTAAGTGGTTGATGAAGTAAGGACTAGAACGAACTTGCAAGCAAAACTTTAACCAGAATGTCTTAGTCAAACAAGGGCAATAATGTGTATTATATTAATGCAAAAGTTATCTAACTTAGTTATTGTAGTATGTTTGATGACTGGGAGTGTTGTGTTAAGTAGTAAGTCAATACATGTAATGGTTATTGAGATTGGGACTTGCACACAAAACTTCAACCAAGGTGGGACACTGACGCCCGGGTGAGCAGAATAGCTCTCTTTATCCTTCGAACAGTCGAGCTAAAAACAATTTGAAAATTGTGTACGGTAACAAAGACAACTCCTTCAGAATTTACAATGTATTACCAAAACTCTAATGAAAACAAAGCAAAAGGCCAACTAACAATAAATGTATGTTATAAGTACTGTTCTCTGATTGAAATAATTACATCATGATATGAACAGGGAGGTTACTGACTTATATTTATATAATTATATGAGTACATACATAGTTGGAAACCGTAATTTATAAAGTGTTTTTAAACAAGAGGCCCATGGGCCTTAATAGTCATCTGATTATCAAACAAAACATTCACATAAATCTATGTAGTCGTAAGAAATAACTTCTTGTCAATGTCTCTTATAGATTAAGATAAGTAGGCTTCACTCCAAGGGCAAAATCGTGTGACCCTGGGACATGCAATTCACAATTTTTATAAATGACCCATATATGTCCATAATCATCTCACTATTTGTTTCCCAGTGCTTCTCCTGTTTTGAGAAAAAAAAGATTTTCAAAGTTTACCTTACTTTGACCGTTTTCACAATTTTGATTAACCCGTGTGTACCAAAGCTGCATAACAATATATCATTACAATTACGTTACGGTTTTGAGAAGAAGTCGAAAAAGTCAATTGTTTACGGACGCATGATGATGGACAAAAGGTGACCTAAAAAGAACAGACTGAGATTAAAGTTGAGGGCAAAATGGTAGAATGAATGCATTTAAAGGGTCTTCTGTGGCCGAGTGATCTAAGCCGCCATCTCAACATCACTTACTTCTCACCGCTAAAGTCATGGGTTCGAATCCCGCTCCAAAAACTGTATGTGACAAAGTTTCCAGTTACTTGCGGAAGGACAGTAGTTGTACTCAGCCTGAGGTCTTCCTCCACCAGCAAAACTGGATAAGCCATATATAATCTGAAATTTGTTGAAAATTGCGTTAAACCCGATTTAAAAAAAGAATGCATTTAAATCACTGTTCTCATTAATTAAAGTTTTATAACTATTATATCAACTACTATATGCCGCACCATGTGTATCAATACAATTGTTTGTTATCATCAAGACTGACCAAGCTCATTCGCCATATTTAGCCAGGTCACTCTAAAAAATGTTTGTTTGCTGTGCCTCGACTCAGTATTTTAAAGAAAATGGACAGATATCATGAAAAATGAAAATTATAGGTTTGAAGGGCAATAAAAAGTTTAAGTAGCTGCAATTTTAGTGAGTAGGTAGGAGCACAGTAAACACATGCCCCAATTGTTTTATTTTGATGCCGAAGTTCAACCATCCATTACTGAGAGCACTTCCGTGCTAAAGATCACGTACCTGTCACATGTGATGTTGTGGTTCAAGTCAAGCTATATACATACAATTTATTAGAGTTAACCAATTTCTCCTGAAAGGTTCTACGTAGACTTATGTAACTTTTTGGAATATACAGGGGACCTTCACTACAAGGCAATGTCCACCCATTATTAACATCTACATGCACACTTTTTCCCCCATGCCATTAACAATTGCCCAGGGCTGTTATCAAAATTAGGACTCTGGGTAGTGATAATGCCCTGTCTAAATGAATTCTGAGTAGTGATTACGCCCTGCTCATCGGAATTATGCAAGGAATGTGAATATGAGCCCAATATAACAGTGTTAATAGACAAAATACTATAGTTAGTTCCAAGCGTAATAATGTTGTTAAAATACCTTCCTCTGACAGTGCTGTACAATTCTATAGCCCGATGTTCTGGCCAAGTAGAAAATTGTACAAGTCACGCTTTACAAAAGTTTAGTCTATTTAATAACTTTAAATGGTGCACATACACATGGAGTTTAATTACCACTGACCAGTAGATCACTACTCTGGATCAATTATCATTCAATTATCTCCAGGCGGTATTCAATAAGATGTCCAAAAATGAATAGCTGTTTTGATGGCAGCATTTATAACCAGTATAAGCTGGTTAGCCCCATTAGCTCAGTCGGTAAATCACAAAACTTCTAGCATCGAGGTTGTGGGTTAGATCCCCCGGGCTGGCCAATTAAAAACAGTCGTTCCGATGGGACTTTAAATCGAGGATCCGTGTGGCAGTGCTATACAATGAGCACACTGACGAACCAGAAGAAACATACAATGGGTTTCAATCTGTATCCTGCACTATCCCCCTGGAACCTAAACAGATGAAAGCTCTTCTTGGGTAATTGCCAATATGGGATGTTTATGTCCGTAAAATAATGTAGGTAAGCTTCTTTCGCACCAAACACCATGGAAACTACAGATATTAAAAAAAGTGTTGATGATTACAAGAACTTGCATCTCCTGACTAAACTACAGATATAAAAAATGGTTGCGGTTTATGTTCTCTCAACACACTGCGAGTTTGGGTCCGACTGTAGCTATAATTTCACATGCTTTGGCCCACGGGTTCTGGTGGTTTCGTCAACCTACCAGTTCATCTACTTTAATTTTATGTTAAAAACAGGTAGTGGTTTCGTCAACCTTAATTTAGTATAGTGTTACGTGGCACGCAAGAACACTGACAATTGAGGATAGATGAGAACCAGTTATGGTTTGTTGAACTAACTAGGGCTATAATTATGCAATTGAAAAGTTTTAATGAGTAATAAAATATTCAGCATTTAGTTTATTTTAACTTAATTAAAACAATTTTAGGCAAAACACTAATCAATAACATCAATATCACCAATCTTACTGATGAAACAATCAACCACGTGGATACTATTTGTAAATATTGCCAATTGTGCAGGAAATTAAAATACATACGCGATGTTGTGAAACTGTGAATGAACATTGGTCACTTACAAAATTCTTGCTGTTAAGCTAGCTTTTACAGCAATGTGGTTAAAGTGCGCTGACTGTATTGGAGTAAAGCAACGATGTAGTGTTAGTACTTGGATGGGTGACCGATGTTACTTTAATGGCGACGTGGATTAACTTTCAAACCTGTGCCTGCACGAATCTCTCTTTCTTTGGAATGGGGTGGGATATGGCCATGAACTGCGGAAAGCCACAGGCTGTCTGTTGGATAGAAGCCCTAAAGGTAAAGAGAGGAAGAGTGTAGCGAGTGTACAAACAGGTCATTTATAAGTTTCTCTGTTAAGGTAGCTTTTACAGTGACATGGTTGATGTGCACTGACTATATTGGAAGTTAAGCAACGATGTACAAGGTAAGTACTTGGATGGTTGACCGATGTCACTTTAGCGATATTCATAATTCTCAGAAGTTTAGAAGTGATCGTATTCAGGTCATGTTCGAAAATTTATACTTTACGACACCATAAAGTTATAAACATCAAACTAATGTTCATTTATTTTCTGCTCTGTAAGCCATTTCCAAGACAAAAATGATACGATACTACGCAACAATTACCTATACATGTAGATCTATATTTACCTTTGACAACACCAGCGAACTGTTAAAAACGCACAAAATATATCAACAGCAATCGGAATACTTTTCATTTTACCCGCAATAACTTTGACCGAAACTTTATTTTTATTATAACAGTAAATTTTTTGAGACAAGACTTTTTTATCTTTATTTATAAGGAATAATAGTTACGAGGCAACGTATGGGTTAAAGGTCGTCGTGTTTTTTTATTTTTTTTTAAATGCACAACTTCTCACTGAATTCTAGACGTCGCTGGAGTGATACCGTAACGGGTTCGTAAACGAACTTGCCCTTTGGGCGATTTCGGTTTTGGCCCCTATTATTTAATTGAAATATACATTACCGACATGGACAAATGAAATTGAGACTTTTAAGGGCTACGCTGGTCAAACATATATGATATGAATCAATCGATTGTAGAATCGATAAAAGACGTTTAATATATAGGTAATTGCGAAATTTTGCCTAACATCAAATAAGGATTACATATGCAGAACATAAATACACTGAGACGTTGAAAAGGATGTTTACCGGTGTTTATCACGCTATTTTGGGACAACCCTCGTATGTTGTACAACAATAGCAAATTGAAAAACAACGTACTACAAGAATATATTTATATATATACACCAATTAACGTTATGGAGTTCTTTATCAGATAAGGTACTTTTGTAATCAACACTTTACGTAAAATAAGCGGATACTCGTGATAAATAGTCGCACAACTATCAATTTCAGACTACGGTTTCTCTAAGGTCTGTATTAAGCCATGTGTTATATATCAAATAAGACATGCGTGTACTTGTAGTCAGTATATATAAAATATGTGTAAACCACAACATTATTAAAATTATAACTATATACCAGGTTTAGAAGATTATAAGGGGGGAAAGGAATATTTGCCAAGGGGGTGGTATTCTTAATAAAATTCAAATAATCAAATTCGGCATGGTAGCCTCTTTTGTGTTTATTATAAAAAAGGGCAATATGGATAATGTCGATAATTATATGGCTTCTTCATTCCCTATTTGGCTAGTCTATCCTACAACCTTATATCTCCCGAATCAGGTCTATTAACCCCCACCCCCTTACGCACACACACCCTCTCCCCCTGTAAAAGTAGGGAATTCTATGCCTGTCTCACAATTCAAAGCAGTTGAACGCTTACGTCATTCAAACTTTCAAGTGATGCAACTGACAAAGCAACGTGGTCAAATAAGGTTTTCCCAACACTGCTATTAAACCCAATCGGAAGAGCTGGGTCTGTTTTACAGCCTTAATTTAAACAAAGACAGTCTGCATAGTAACTTCTGTCCATTGTGGTTTCTTCATTCCCTATATAACATACATTACATTTTCTGTCATATCACCATATGATACGCCTTCTTCTTCTTCTTCTTCTTCTTCTTCTTCTTCTTCTTCCATATACTGAGCTGGGTTCTTGAAAGAACGTACGTAGCTCAACGAAACTAGGCGTGGTGGTGGTGCACAGAAGTCTCAAATGTTTAAAACTATATACAGTAGTCATGTCTGATGAAGATAGTGTCAGGTTACTCCACAAGGAGTGACCTGAAGGCATCCAAGGTAAGCGCATATACCGTGCTGGCAGGAAGAAGATTCCATTCTCGCACTGTCCTTTGGAAGAAGGAGCTCGACAGTATCTGGTCTTTGATACGCTCATAGAATAACCTATGTTGTCCTCTGGTACGCGCGTCGCCGCTTTGGAGGAACTTGTATGCGTTGATGTCTACAAGATTTTTGCGGATCTTGTACATCATGGAGAGCCGGCTGTGTTTTCGACGCTGTTCAAGGGGATCCCAGTTCAGTTCTTTAAGCATGTTGGAGATACATCCTGGGGTCTTAGTCGAATAGTCGTTAACAAAACGGGCCGCTCGGCATTGAACCTGCTCAATAGTGTTTACGTGTTGGTATGGGTATATGGTATGGGTCCCAGACGGTGGCGGCATTTTCGAGTTGAGGGCGGACCATGGCTTTATAGGAAGCTTCCTTGACAGGTGGCGTTTATTCCCTCAGGTTTCTGCGAATGAACCCCAGAGTCCGGCTGGCCTTGCTCGTGATGTTGCCTATGTGTTTCTCCCAGGTGAGGCTTACTGTGATGGTGACTCCAAGGTATTTACCACCTCAAGTGTGTGGCCATAGAGACTGTATGTGGTGTCGATGATTTTTCCGACATCGAGAGGCGATCCTGAGGACAGTGCACTTAGTGGAGTTGAAGCTCATCTGCCATGTCTTTTCCCACTTTTCCAGTGATGTGAGGTCTTCCTGGAGGAGCTGTCTGTCATGGTCGTTCTCGATCACCTTGAAGACTGCGCTGTCATCAGCAAACAGTTTGGAGGATGACGACTTGATCATATCTGGGAGGTCATAAATGAAGGCTAAAAACAGTAGCGGACCAAGTACTGTCGCCGGTTTGATTACCTTTAGAAATCAGAAACCCGACACCTCTCAAGACTGTTGACTTGACTTTTTTCATATATTTCAAGCAGACAAGTAATAATATAATGATATAAAAACGTTGCCACCTTCTAAGGATTGAGAATAATTATTGTGACATTTTATAAAAATGTTAAAATTACGTTTGGCGTCATTTGATTGACCCTGGGCGGAGCTACGATGAAAGCTGAGATGATTGATGTTTTAAAGATGATGTTTGCTAAGGCCGTTTCTAAGCATAGCTCGCGCGGCTTTATAGTATGAACATGGTTCGTTCAGAATTTAATCAACGTATGTGCAATGGCATTCACGCATACGCAGTGATGACGAACTTCTTAAAACTTAATAGTTAGATTATGTGTAGGCTGTTTTAAAGCGTTTCCATTGGTTTTCAAATGAGGTCAAACACTAACAAACTAAAGAAACACACATAATGAAAGAGCGAAATCGTTTACTCGAGTTTTCTTGAAAACAACGTACTTGCTTCTTTTATATTTATTATAGAGAGGACACCCAAAGTCTTTTTTTAACAAAATCGTATAAAAGTTTCAGCAGTTATAAAAACTTGGTTCGTTCAGAATTTAATCAACGTATGTGCAATGACATTCACGCATACGCAGTGATGACGAACTTCTTAAAACATAAATAGAATCTTATTGAACAAAAGAAAATGGTTTCGTGCAATATGAAGACGATTTCTAATGTGTGAGATAAATATAATTTCAGGGTTTTCTGTTTCATTACCACAGTCATTGTTTTTCTGTTTTTCTTGTTAATGACTGTAATTGTCATTGTTAGTGCATTAATGAACTTTTCCTGGGGTAAATGGGTATTTCGACGTACTCATTTATTTACCTGGTTGAAAACTTCTCAAAACCATCCCCTTTTTTCAAACTTAGAAGCCGTTAATGATTATGACAATTGCATGTATTTCCGTGGCTGTATTATAAAAACACAGTTGATGTACTATTTATTTGTTTAAAACTGCATAAAACAAACACTTTTGGATTTTTTTTTTGCCAATTAAAATGTATTAACAATAATCTAGTAGTATGTAACATTATAACAAAAACAATGCATTGATGACTGTGAAAGTTTGAGATTTTAATCATGTACTGAATTATATAAAACCTGCTCAAGAGCCGTCTTGCGTCCTACAGGAGACGAAGTAAAAAGGAAGGAAACAATAACCAAATTCACATAGACACATTTACTGTAAGGAATACTTGTAATAAGCACAACATATGAAGTGACAAGAGGGGTCTCTTTATTGGAACGTTCAGTACCGAATGACTCTACTGGGGAGCTTCAATCCGGTTAACGGATGCGACAAACTTGTTATTGATAACCACAGCTGTGAAGCATCAACTATATCAATATACGGTATATATTAGAGGATATGTACGGGCATCAGGGAATAAAGATGCGCTTTATTTAATGATTTATTTAAGACTAATGACCTCATTTTTTTTTATTTAGTATAACATTTATTAAGTTTTACTCTTCCAATGGTTTCAGACTCGCTTTTTCCTATTTTTCATTACAAGAATTAAGTTTATGCAGTTTCACATGCATATTGATAAAACACTCTCCCATTTTTTTTATTTTATCCATTAAATATAACCAGTATCATATCGAAACTGTATTATCAAAACCGGGGTTTACTACTAACGTCAGCCTTAACAGCTACGTACATGTAAATGTTGTCTTTGGCGAAATTGTAATGTTTTCCAGTTTTGACCACCAACATTACTAAATTATTTCGGGTTATCTTTTAATGTTTCATCAACGATGAATGTATTGTCAGAATATTATTGGGAATAAATGAGCGAGACTGTGTATATCAATGCCGTTTCTGAAACGTTGTTTTATTTGTTAGTTAGATGTGTGAGAAAAAAACATACTGCGCAGTACTAATTTGTCTTTTATTTTCTTAAATTGAACGACTTTTGAAATAATGAATAAAATCGGATCCAGTGATAAATAAGTCATTAGAATGTTTTATATGTGCATATCAGCCGTTAATCGAATATATACACAGGTAAAAATGCCACACATGTTAAACGCACGTTTAACGTAAATTTAACATACGTGCCAAAACGTATGTTTCTCATGTAAATAGTACCGTGCACGTTTAACATGTTTTTCTGTAAATGTATGTTTAACATGTGTATCTGGTTATCATATGTTACTTTACTTATGTTTAACGTACGTTTTGAAACGCATGTAAGTTAAAATGGATGTAAAACATACGTTTAACATATGTTTAATAAACTGACTTCGTGTAAGCTGTGTTAAAATCAAACATTGCCTTCTTTTAATAAAGAACCTGCGACTGACATTTATCAATTAGTTTTAACTCTTTGTGTTGTAGATTTTCGCAGTTGTAATCAGTCAAACTCAGTTATAGCTGTAACTGCAAATGACAATGGCTTTAAATCAACATAACGATAAATGTATGGCTGGAATATTTGACAAACTCATAATCTGGCAAAAACTAACATTAATTTTATGTCTTAATAAGATAAATTAACCAATTTTCTCTATATTTTATGTATTAAATATTTATATAATATCGAATAATTACTTTCTTAAGTGTGGAGAACTGAACAGAAATCAGAAATATTTGTTCAGCTATACATAGTTACTGTAGTAAATTGATCTTCAAAGGTTAGATAAATATTCAACTTTTGCACAATAATGAACAAACCGACAAATAAGAAGTAACTTTCATACAGTTTTGCTTCATAAAATTGAGCTTTGCGGAATCAAGTAAATTGTTCACCACTTTAATCATTTTTTTCCCAGTATTTACTACTACACTGACCCAAAACAACAAACTTTACACTTGGTATGTTTGAATATTTCTTTTGTTAACATACATATTCCAAAACATGTTATACATGGCTATAAGAATTTAATTGCGGAAAATCATTACTTTTATTTAGCGATGCCACGTCTTTCTGAAACTGAGAGAAATCAGGCTCTTTGTATGCTCATGGCCGGGTCATTGGTTAATACCGCTGTACGTCATTTTGGCTGTTCCAGATATACTATTTATATTCTTGCGAACCGGTACAATCCTTTTTGATATGTCAGAGATCGCACCAGACTCCGTCGCATACTTGCAACAACGTTACGTTCTCATGCCGCTATTACGTTGACTCACTGAAAAATTGTTGAAAGCGACGCTAAACACCATACAACAACAACATTTACTTGTTTGGTGAATTTGATATACAATTCAAGAAGGCTTTTATTTATCTAGGATAATGTAGCCATGCTATTTTAAGACATTTCTAGCGTTTTCCCCGATTAACTACCTTTAAGTCTGTGAGAAATAGCACGTAACTCTTTAATTGAGCTATATAACTCGCATCAAAACTAAATCCACAAATAGACTTTAATGCAACGCTTTCTCCTAAAACAATGTTCAATGCCTTATATTTTATAATGACCAGACGAACGGAGTCTCATTTAATTAATAATAGAGAGAAATAAAATATATAAATGCATTTCAAATTGAAATAATTGAATGCGATAATGAAACAAATGTTGCTGTAATGTACAAATAATGCAATTGGGTCAATTCTTCACAGGTAATTGAAATGTTTCTAAGATTATTATTACCGCAATTTGAACATCTCTGCCATGTTTCATGGGATTCTTAGTATTAAAATTACGCCATATTTCTCAATCTTCTATTAAAACCCGAGATAGTCCTCTTGTTTTAAAGTTTTCAAGGCTTATCCAATTAATTAAATTCATCAATAATTTGCCATGTTTTATGGGATTCTTAGTATAAAAATTACGCCATATTTCTCAGTCTTCTAATAAATTCCGAGATAATCCTCTTTTTTTAAAGTTTTCAAGGCTCCAATTAATCAAATTCATCAATAATTTGAGTCTGACAATCGGATCCATGATCAAACCTTACATTGTTTATAAAACCTGGTAAACACGTAAACACTTATTGATAAGAAAAGTGATTATGAAACATTTTTCTGTTAAAATATCATTAAAATACTTGATTAATACAGCAAGTTAATACAGCAATTGTCTTGTTTAATAGACGTTGTATAATACTTTTGTCAATTTGAGTCTTGAGTCTAAATCTCAGACTCAGCCAATTTATGAATTTAGGTCCCGGTTTTCAGGACCTTCCAAATTAAATACCACAATGAAGCCTTTGCCCGAATCATCAATAGTTGCTGTTGTATCCATATACTACGACTAGTTACTTGTTTTGTGTGTTCTTATGTCGATTGTGTTGTCCATTTTAATTAAATGGACATTGTTTACATGATAGTTTATTTGAACAATTTCTAATCAATGAAAACGATATTTCATTGATGACATTGAGTTTTCGTCTAGAATTTAGGAGCGAACAAATAAATGTTAAAAAGGTATCATTAAAGAAATGCTTATTATAACTGTTTTATACTAAAATTTCGTATCATGTTCTAGTATCGGTCTAAATGGTGATACTTTTATTTGTACTGTCTAGCTTTATACTATGAGGACGGGGAAAGAGCTATATTTGGTGAACCCGATAACCAGATTTAAGCCACCGCTCCCCAGTGGGTGATGTCTTTAACTACTAATAGTAAAAGACCCATATTATCAATTCATGTTTGTGTAAGTATGCATTGTGTTTATTACAGATATTAATTGTGTTTTTGTTACTTCGATGGCAGTGAATTTTGAACGCAACATTTCCTATTGTTTATTTATGTTTTCCTTATAAACTTTATACCAAGTGGCTATCTTCAAAGTATCATTATATACGTTATAGTACACACTTTTCTGTTGCTATATTTATTTAAGTCTGAGCACACAACTGAAAGTATTATTCTGTAACTTGGAGCACACAGCTATACAGTATTATTGTATAACCTGCAACACACAGCCTCACAGTAGCATTTTATAATTTAAGCACACACCTTCACAACACTAACATATTATATCAATTTGAGAATACAGCTTTACAGTATTATTATATAACTTGCAGCACACAGCTTTACAGTATTATTATATAGCGTACAACACCACACAGCTTCACGGTAGCTTTTTATAATTGAAGCACACAGCTTCACAGTACTAGCATATTATATTAATTTGAGCACATAGCTTTACAGAAGCATTATATAATTGGAGCAAACAGCTTGACAGTACTAGCATTATATCAATTAAATCACACAGCTTCACCTGTTTACAATGTTATTTTATAACTTGGGAGCACAACGCTTTCATCACCACACCTGACCACTAAACCCAAGTAGTTTGACCTATAATTTACAAGCCTAATTTTAGTACTGAGAATACCCAAAGATAAAAATTGATTATGCATTATAAATACGGACTTCCATACTTATTAGAAACGTTTTATAAGACAAATTAATTTAACTATACAGTTCTAAGATATTTAATTTACAACTGATTTATAAACTGTTATACTTATTTATTACAATTAAAGAAGCTAACCTCATAGTGTCTGTGTCTTGAATTTATCTTCACACCTCTAAAGTGCAACCACATGTATAATATATGTTACTGTTGAATAAACCTAGTCCTATACATACCCGTCTAGTTTACAGTTCTACAGTTCAACCAGTATAGACTAATTTCATATTCTGACATTGACACGCATAGCTCTTTTATATCATTCTGAAACACACATTTAATTATAAGAATTTTCCGCAAAGTTGAGCCAACTGTAGCATACTTTATTGCTTAATGTTTTAATGCAATTATTATTCTTGCGTTTGACCTTGTACATAAAATATTGTTATTTACTGCTTGTATACACAAATGATCAAATTACAAGTAATTACATGTTGACATTTCTGTCCATTGCTTTTTATGATTAAATAACACGTCAGTAAATTTCAAAGAGTACGGCATCACAGGAAATGCGTCCGGAATTTCAGACATGGCAGTATAGCATTTGCACAGATTAGAGACAAGGTTGAGCATTACCACATACGTTGCAAAATTAAAAATATAAATATTTTATATTAGCTAGTATTTACGTGTGTTTAGATATACTTTTTCAAGAGCCATTGTATTAATGTAAAGGCAAACAGAAGAACACTTACCTATTTTTACCATTTAAACGGTACATGAGACAATTACAGCATTAAATCATTTATAAGTTCACCTATAGTACACAATTTTGCACATCATAATATGTTCAGTAAAATCATTGACCAAGTGATAATATAGTATTCGAACGTGTTGCATGTATCTAATAATGTTAACGGTCATTAATTAAGAAAATAAAACAGTACCAACATGGCTTCATATTATTCATTAGGCTTTTTATGAAAACTGTTTTGGTCAAATAGGAGATATTATCATAAAACTTTTAAGGTTCACCAGTTACTTTCGCATAGGTTATAGTACCAGATTGTAGTAAAATGACCAAGGGCCGACAACTCACGAAGGTATAATATAAGCATACACAAAGTAAAATTTACAATTTTAATTTTACATAAATAAAATTACGAATATACAATTATACAATATAAACAAATTAAAGATAATTACCTAACAAAAAAAACAGCTGGTTTAGAAAAGGTCCTTTGATGGTATTAAAACTGTATTTGACACAGTTCTATCTCCTACACGTTACATAATCTACATCGCGATCCAAACTGCTTATAGTATTTGAATGTAAAAACTTGTTTTTAAAAACGCACTAGATACTACTACTGCGTCCGGATTATCGTAGATTAAGCATCACTCGTCCCTTGTGGCGGTGACTATACAAACTGGGTTATCTTCCCTAGAACTCTATACTGAGTATCTGGCTTTACGTCGCCTCGTACCGACTGTCGACCGTACTCCGACGCCAGGACCATCAAGTCGTCCACATGACGAGTATGTGGGTTGCTGTCCTTATGCCGGTACTACCACCCGCTGACTTCCTGTCACGTCTAGATACGTCGTTGACGTAGCGGACACATACCTTGCTTACGTCTTAAAAATGGCTACAATATATATATATATAAACTCGGATTTACTAGTTACTCAAATATGTAATGAAATGGCGTCTATTACTTACCATCTATCAATTTTTTGGTATTTTTATCAATATATGATAACACTGCATTCATTTCGATTCATCTAACAGTTTCATAGTAGATTTATCAACATATTATAACAGTGCAATAAATTTTTACCATCTAACAGTTTCATGGTAGAATTATCAATTTATGATAACAGTTCATTCAATTCTTACTTTCTGCAGTTTCATGGCAGTTTAAACAACATCTCATATACGACCTTCCGTCAATCTCAAAATACCAATTATATCTCTACATAACTTCTTATTTATAATATGAACAATTACAGACCAATTCTGTATCTATTGTGATAATCAGAATAAGCATCAACAAAAATTTAATTACACATATCAATCAATTCTAACATGGTGAATTTCATTATTTCATCGTAAACACAATATCAACAGCTCAAAATACGTTCTCAGATTCATCGGCATATATTCAAACATTACGCTTCTCAAAACCGTGGATGTGTTTTAAATTACAGACATTATCGTCGAAATGGAATTGAACAAATTATACAACTATAGTCGATCTGATTATGTCAAAAATATATATATCAGTCATTTAAATACACCATAATATAAAATTAACATACCCATCTGCCGTTATGTACTGGAACAGTACCCTGCTCAATCTTTCTCGTCACGCCACTCCAAAGATGATTTTGCTAATACTGGACAGTGCTTCCATAATACAGTCAGCATATATAACAAAACAGCCCACACACCTTAGTGAATTTCGTGTAAATTATGAAACAACAAACTTCCAAATATTGTACAATGTGGATTTTACGCTATCAGGCCAATGTAAACATAAAATAGTTTTATGACAAATAAACCCGTTTAACTATTTTAACTTTCTTAATACTTAATTGGAATTTGATGAAATAAACTTCAAAACGATTAATTCTTTAATCAAAGAATGAAAATGTATAACGATCTTAAAAACGTTACTCCTATCGATCTATCGGTACGTTTTAATAAGTCCACGGTACCTGTTCTCGATATAGCCTATATCACTACAATTGACACGTACAAGCTGACACTACTAAATTTGGCCACAACAACCTAACTTTTTGTTACACAGATATCAGCTATCTTTACGAGAAGTGAACTAAAAATAACAGGATTGTGTCTATTTTTTCTTTATAGTATGTACTAAATTTAAGAAATACATTCCGCATGATGCCAATTCTTTGATATATCATACCTAAAAAGTGCAAGACCAGGGCTGGCTCTGTCTCAAAATTATAAGGGTTAATTATATTATATTTTGTATGAGCTTTTATATTTTGTAAATATTAAATTCAGTTTAAAGCACTTATCTGAATTAACTCATTACAATGCTGTTAGATTTTGTGGATCTTAATTAGAATTAAATTATTGATAAGCCTAATAAAAAATAAGAGATAATATATAAATTTAGCAAATACTGAGGTTAGTTACATTAAATATTGCTATGACGACCATATTCGTATAATTACAGACACAAGTCATCTCAGGCAGAAGAAGCCGCGATGAAGGCTATTTAAACATGCTAACTAAGTTTACTATAGTTAAAATGTCAAGTGATAAAGTAATCTGCTACAAGAAAACGTTACATAATATAATTAACTTATTTTCGATAGATAATTTATAAACCAGTTATTAATCTTATTTATCCTTATTATCGTCTTAAATCGATATTTTCATAAATGGGTTTTATTATTAATTAAAAAAGATCTGGTGATAATTGTTTCGATAAAGTAACAATAGACTGCTATTAAAATTGCTCCTAATTATTCTCTGATTATAAACAAAAAACATATAAAGAAGAAAAATAAATTGTTGTTTGCTTTATTATTAATTTTAGGCTAAATTGTTCTAGTATTGTTTTTCTTCTTGCGTGCCTGTGAATTTCAATGCAATGTTTTCAAATTACTTACTACTCACCGTTTAAGTCAAGGATTGAGCTAAACTCGAACCAAACTCGCAATCGTTTGCATTCTATTGATGCATGCACTACACCGGAATGTCACCTTGTAAGAAGTTTCGCGTGACGTTTATCGTAACATGTTTTGGAATCACTCGGCATGTTTACAAACAAAAGTATTTCTAATAAAGATAAAAGCATTGTCATTCGATGCGATACTAACGCTTTTCACTCTCAAAATGAGGAACTACATAAACTTTGTATCTAACATAGTAAATATAACGTAAAGCTTATTTGACGTATTAAATTTTAATTACTTTATTACATTTATCTAGTTTTATTTTGCACAGACGCCCCAGTACATTTCAAAGCACTTCTACAAATTATTGTTATCATGTTTCCTTTACCAGTTTCTTTTGGACGGTTGTTAACATACTACATACATTTTTTTTCATTTATGCTATCAGTCAATTTTTCTAAACACATCGATACATCTATCAAAAATATTGTACTATTGTTATCTACAACGTACTGCATGAATAATCACGTACTTGTAATCGGCTTGGTGAAAAACGCAATGGCTAAGCTTATAGTGGTGAACATTAAACCTTAAAAGGGCATCATATACCATAGACGATATATTCTTGGAAACCATAGATATATTTCAGCTGTGTCTAGATACTAGTATGTATTAATATAGGACTCTTGTGTCGTGTAGAAGATATCGTGCATAATAGGGAATTCTGTGACGGCCTGAACCACTTTTATTTACTCCATCTTGTATTTATTGCAAATGGATAAGTGTTTGTATAATGAGATGCAACCGTAATTAAACAAGATTTCAACGCCGTATCGGCATTGTTGCCACTGTCGTTTAAACTCTGCAGCTACCGTGAAGACTTTTACGTTTAAACGCTGCAGCTGCCGAGTTGCCACTGTTGTTTAAACTCTGCAGCGGCCTTGTTGCCACTGAGGTTTTAACTCTGCAGCTGCCGTGTTGCAACTGACGTTTAAACTCTGCAGCTGCCGTGTTGCCACTGACGTTTAAACTCTGCAGCTGCCGTGTTGCCACTGGTGTTTAAACACTGCAGCCGCCATGTAGTCACTGACAAAGTCAATGTCATAACACATATATCGACACCTTATGTAAATCTGTATCTTCCCTACTATTGTATTTTGGCTTGATAAGGAAGTAAGCACAAACCCTGAATTGCTCTAGAATAGTTCGCTTCCTCTCTATAATCATTATTGATTTAAATGCCATCGGGTAGGGCCTAGGATTGCAGATAGCAGTGGTCAACAATATATTCGCTGCACTACCATACCGTGCCATAAATCTATGTAGTATTTATGTATGCTAGGATGTGATCGATGTATTAATTTTAGTTATATCTTTGTTTGGGCTTATATTTTTTGACACTTGCTTGATCGTTAACATAAATATCCTATAAAGTAGTCTTTACCATTGTAACAAACAAAATATTTCATTAATTTCACCCAGTCACAGTTTGTTATTTCTGATATAGGTCGTAATTATTTATTAAGTCTTATAATTTGCAGTTATCTTGTTACATAATTAATGTTGTTTCCTGTTATACATCATTTGAAACCATCAGCAACTTGCAATGATGCTTTCAAATCTCATAACTTAAACATTGTGGCATATTGTTGTATGACTACCACAACGGCTTTGATATCTTTTTCATTATAAATAAAACAAGAGGGCCAAGATGGCCCGATATCGCTCACCTGACTGATCTTGATTCACAAAGCTTAAGTAGATTATATAATACATGTACACTCAAAATTCCAGAAAAAACGAGATGGGCGAGCAGTTAGAATTTTGATTTGTTTTGAAGATGTAACAGATGCGTAGAAGAGTTCAAACTTGGTAGAGGTTCACCAATGGTAAATGTCAGTAAAATAACATCGAAATCAGGTCAGTAGATTCTGACAAGAAGGTTTTTGAAGTTTTTACTATACATGTAGCTGTCTATATAGTAAACTATCACCTCACTGTGGCGGTCATGTTATTAGCAAATCACAACGGCTTAAACAAAGGGTCACCCAAGGAACATTTCTGCGAAAATGTTTTAAAATCGATACAGTGGTTTCTGACAAGAAGATTTTTTTAGGTTTTTACTTTAGCTTATATAGTAAACTAACCCCACCCCCTGGCCGCCATGTTTTTTGACTAATCACTACGGTTTGAACAAACTTGGTGAAGAGTCTTCCAAGGAACATTTCTGTGAATATTTTTAAAATCGAGCCAGTAGTTTTTGACAAGACGATTTTTTAAGTTTTTTACTAATTAATCTTGCCCCGCCCCCTGTTGACCATGTTTTTTGACGAATCACGATGGCTTGAACAAACTTAGTAGAAGGTCACTCAAGGAACATTTTTGTGAAGTTATATCAAAATTGGCCAAGTGGTTTCTGACAAGAAGATTGTTTAAGTTTTACTATAGCTTATTTAGTAAATTAACCCCACCCCCTGGCCGCCATGTTCGTTGACGAATCATTACGGTTTAAACAAACTTGGTGAAGGGTCCTCCAAGGAACATTTCTGTAAAACTATTTTAAGTCGACCCGGTAGTTTCTGACAAGAATATATTTAAAGCTTTTACTAATTTAATTTGTCCCGCCCTCTGTCTGCCATGTTTTTTGATGAATCACGATGGCCTGAACAAATTTAGTAGAGGGTCACCAAAGGAACATTTCTGTGAAGTGATATCAAAATTGGCCCATTGGTTTCTGACAAGAAGATTTTTTAAGTTTTTACTAGAGCTTATATAGTAAACTAACCCCGCCTCCTGACGGCCATGTTTTTTGACGAATCAAGATGGCTTAAACTCACTTGGTAGAGGGTCACCCAAGGAACACCTTTGTGAAATTATTTTAAAATCGCACCAGTAGTTTATGATGAGAAGATTTTTTAAATTTTTACTTATTATATTGCCCCGCCCCCTGGCGGCCATTTTTTATGAATCACGATGGCTTGAACAAATTTGGTAGAGGGTCACCCAAGAAACATTTCTTTGAAGTTCTACCAAAATTGGTCCAGTGGTTTCTGACAAGAAGATTTTTTAAGTTTTTACCATAGCTTATATAGTAAACTAACCCCGCCCCTGGCGGCCACGTTTTTGTTTAACGAATCAAGATGGCTTGAACACACTTGGTAGAAGTTCACCCAAGGGTGGTTTCTGTGAAATTATTTTAAAATCGAGCCAGTAGTTTCTGACAAGAAGATTTTTTAAGTGTTTAATTAATTAAACTTGCCCCGCCCCCTGGCGGCCATGTCTTTTGACGAATCAAGATGGCTTGAACAAACTTGGTAGAGAGTCACCAAAGGAACATTTCTGTGAAGCAAAATTGGCCCAGTGGTTTCTTACAAGATTTTTTTTAGTTTTTACTATAGCTTATATAGTAAACTAACCCCGCCCCCTGGCCGCAATTTTTTTATACAAATCAAGATGGCTTGAACAAATTTGGTAGAGGGTCACCCAGTGAACATTTCTGTGATTTTATTTTAATCGAGCCAGTTGTTTCTGACAAGAAGAATTTTTAAGTTTTTACTAATTAAACTTGCCACGCCCATGGCGGCCATGTCTTTTGGTGAATCAAGATGGCTTGAACAAACTTGGTAAAGGGTCACTCAATGAACATTTCTGTGAAGTTATATCAGAATTGGCCCAGTTGTTTCAGAGAAAAAGTTGTAAGAAGCTAAAAGTTAACGACGGACGACAGACGACGGACACCAGACGATCACAAAAGCTCACCTGTGAGCCTTCGGATCAGATGAGCTAAAAAACACAAACGAAATAGACATAATTTCACCAGACATGCAAATGCTTCCAATTTCACATCAGTTAGTTAAATATAGCGCATTCAAACAGCTTAAATGAAACAAAATTGAAAAAAAAAATATCTGACGCCTACAACAGCAAAAGCGAATGCGTCACTTCCCATGCTTACAAGCATTGCCTGATAGAGTAATGTTCCTTCTTTGTACTCCATTTGTCAAGCACTATAAACATCCTTATTTATAATTAACTAATGACAATATGTTGTCTCGCAGACAGCAGCAACAACACGATTAGCCCACGTGATGTATATGTAAAAGCTGTTAGATGATATTAGATGATCGATAGATGGCGTTCTTCCTGTCGTACCCAAGTGGAACTTTTATCAAACAAATTACATATGTGTCAGGCAATACATGTTATTTAAATTCTTTTTTATCTGTGAACAATATAGTATCGATGCAGGAACACATGTGCCATTGTCTAATAATGGAACTAATTTGACACAATTTGAACTGCTCAAAATAATAAAAAAATAAAAAATAATGTAAATTACAAACATTACGGTTATACATGCTAATAAGGACAGGATCTGTCAACCTTGGGCATTAAAAAACACGGAGCTGGGTGATACGGAACACGGCGTTAAAACAATTATGGACACTACGAACTCTCTTGTTTGGAAAATGGGACCGATGTTTGCATTGAGATATTTCTTTTTTTATTTATTATCATTATTGTATTTATCTTGAAACCAAAGTAATGGATACACTTGGTTGTTGGTCGTGGGTTTGAACATCCGCCACGACTAAACGTGTTATCGGTCAACAAGACTTTATTCAGAATTTCGAGTTTGACCTATAATAATTTAAAACATTCTACTTTACAAAGTCTTTTGCCAAATATGAGACGTTGACTTATTAAGATAATTGAGCGTAGCGCAGTGTACCCTGGGAGGGAGGATGGTTGTATACATTCCAAGTAATATGTCCGAGTTTGATAAAAGTTCAATAAAAACTACACCTATTTGATAAACAAGATCGAAAATTGTCATTTTGACATTTAAACGTCAGAAAACAGACTTGTATATTTTCGATATGGTAATATAAATCAATGAAGTTTGTATAAAATCCAATAAAAACACAAACAACGACAGCTGTCGAACAACAGCGTTAATTGATTTATGTGTATGTGGGTTGGAGGTTATGTTAGGTTGATATGGGGTAGAATATTTAATTCAATACAAAACAACATTTTAAAAGAGGTTTGATGATTTAAGAGGTCAAGCAGGTACAAAAGTTTAAAAACAGGGATATATAATAGTAAAACATAATTAAACAATGTGGATGTAAGGGGTCTTGGTCTGGTATCAAAGAATACACAGCCATGACTTTAATACAATAAAACAATCAATAGGGGAGGTGAATATGAAATTGTAAAGAGTATGTAATTTAAAAAACAAAAACAGAAATTTATAAAAACAAAAAAGAAAAAATTTAAAAAAAAAAAAAACATTTTAAAAAAGCTGTTTCTTGGGGAAGCCTTCGGCCGCGGGCTCGGGCAGCTATTAATCTTTTACAGTGCAAACAGACCTTAATATATTTCGATACAAAACAAAAACAAAATCTTAACATTATAAGAACTGTGTGGCCGAGGGGCGTCTTTGGTTGGTAACAAAGTTAAAATAGAGTATTAAGTATTTAAAATATTAATTAATTAAAAATGCAAATCATGATTTAAAACACTTGTGGGTACTCTGGTGAGTACTTAGTTATGTAAGGAATAATGGGGCCATGCATGGCCAAGCAATGACACAAGGTGTCTCCGATAAATAATTATTTTTGTACTGTGATCTTCGCCATAATTTCAGAGACACTGTGTAAATAAAACAAAAATAGCTACAAGCAACGCAATAAGAAAGTGAATGCACATGCTTCATACGAATACAAAGCAATACACAAATTTACAGACACACATATGCTTAAGCAGACACACCTGAACAATACATAAACACACGGGGGAATCAATAATAATTATTGTGCTATAAGAGTTTAACTGAACCTATAAATTAAAAAGTTATAATAGGAGAGTTTAATAACATTTGAACTAGTTCTGAAATTGCTGAAATGCAAATGCATATATTGCTGCGCATTCCGTATGATACAACTCTGCGGAAACAGTTCATGACTCCGTGCTTTAGTACCCTTTTCATATTTAACATGTTATTTGTAACATGAAATTTAGAGTACATGTATAACAGAGTTTGTTGTTAACAATACATTTTCATTGTATTCTCAATTATATCTTGTACGGTTCAAAATATGTCCAATTAGTTTAACTCTACGTTTTCAGTTGAAAGATTAAATGTGAAAACTTTAGCAATGGAAAATTCATTCTTCGCCTTATCGACTGAAATATACCGTAATGTCTGCTCTTTACAATTTTATTGGCAAAATAAACATTTAAGGCGATGAAGAAATTTGTGATAGAATGTTTAATCCCCGGTTATTTTGTCATCAATATCGACTCCGAGTTCATTTTGGCCGCTTCAGTTTTGGGTATCGGTATACTGTTGGTATAACATATCATCAGATAAAACATAAATGTTCATTCCCCTTTTTACACCTTAAATCAATATTATTTTTTTCTCTGAAAATGTGTACGCGTTTTATATATATTGTTTGAACTTCGTCTATTCTGTGACGTTAAATTGAATATATGTCTGATATTGTCATACACAAATTGTTTTAGTAATAGTTAATGTTCATTAAGTAAAAAATAACAATTAAGAAACCCAAAGAGAGCGACCGAACACTTGCTTAGCGTTAAACGTCATTGACTGACAGTTTGACTTCATTTGACTGGCTCTGGGCGGAGCTACGATGAAATTTGAGATGATTGACGTTTGAAAGTTGATGTTTGCTAAAGTCGTTTCTAAGCATAGCTCGTGTGGCTTCAACGTTTGTACATGGCCAGTACAGAATTGAATCATACACGCGTGCGCAGTGATGACGTACTTCTTACTAACTAAGAACGAACTTAATAATTAAATTACTTTTTTTACGTTATAACCAATATGAGCGACACAATTTTGAAAATTGAAGCGATTCCATTGGTTGTCAAAGAGGTTAAACAAGTGAGATTCTTTTCAAAATAAATAATCAAGGGGGCAAAATGATTGTGGATGACAATCATATATTTCCGTTAATGCACGTATTTATTTCCTATGGGTATGTTCATACTCTCGCTTTACTTCTGATTTGTGCAGTTTGTGTTAAATTGGCTTGAATGCCGTTAAACAACATATTTTGAAAAAAAAAGAATTTCATCGTAAAGGTCAAAGTCATAATTGAAGTAAGCGAATATAATTCCCATGAGTTCCATTCTAGTTTAATCCATCTGATTTTGTAGGTCTAATTTAAATTATTTAAAAAAATTTGTTGTACTTACTTAATCTTGTAACTAGGTGACATTTATTCAGCATAGAAGGAATTTTGCGAAATGTTTTGTGAAGTAGTTCTTGCAAAGACACGCTCATTGCAAATAAAGTCCCTTGTAACTTGACCTTAATGTCTGCCATTGCACACTAACGGAATATGCTTGTCCTAAGAAACGTCGCCTGTGCAATAATATGGAATTGTTGTCAACTTTTTTTCTATTTTCCCCCTCTCAAGTCTCGATATCATTGTCAACGTCTGCACCTTTTACGTTGTGTTTTGTTATTTCTATTTATGTCAATGACACATTTGACAGCTGCTACATTACATATGCGATTTGGTTAATGCGCAAAACTTTCCATTGTCAAGCAATCAGGAACTATGACGTATATCGAATATAATTCGTAATAGCCTGTGGATGCTTATGATAATGGTGCACGTGACCGTGGTTTGGCATTTTGTCTGCGATATAATCTTAACTGGACTGAAATTTTGTTTGTAGCGACCATGCGAAAACTAAAAGATGATACAATACTTACGAAGTAAACGTCAGAAAAATTATATAATAACTCCGATTATGCCTGTTCATGAACTGGTTTGAGATTTTTACATTGACATGCACATTCTGGTCAAGTTTGGTCGTGATCAGGTGAACACTAAAGTTATAAAAGGAAATGTTAATGGAGTAACGAATGATCAAACTGCTATGGATTATGTCTGGTTTACCTCTGGGTAGAAGAACTAAAACTTATTCCTTATACATCCTAAGTCAGAATTAATATGCTATTTTATCTTTTCAGCTGGAGTACGGAAGGCTGAAAAGGCAGAAGACAAGCGAAGTTTAGTAATGGGACCAATGCAGAATAAGAAACAGGAACAAACAAAATTTGTTGTGCCTCAGATATTTGTTGACTATGGCAGTCGAAGGCAATCCTATGCGTCGGACTATTTACGGCGTTGTAGTGCTGAAAGTTTAAGTAGCAGACGGACTTCTATAGCTTCAAATGAAACTGATCGTAGGGGGTCAGGCAGTAGTCTGAGTAGCAGACGAACCTCGTTAGCATCGAACGATCGACGTGGATCCGGCAGTAGTATATGTAGTAGAAGAACTTCATTGCTGTCCGATTGCACTTCTAGAAGAAGTTCTGGGAGTAGTCGAAGTAGCAGAAAAGGATCCAATGCAAGCTCAGGACGTTACGATGATACAGACGAACTGTTGGCTGGTAGGTTTTTATTCATTCATTTATTTCATTTTGCTTTTTGAAAAGCACCAATAATATCACTGTTGTTCGGGCTTTGTAGTTCCAAGGGTTCTTTTCGTGAGGTATTATAATTGTTCTTTGTAAGTGTTTCTATAAAAATAAAGTATATGTACCTTTTTTTATTTGAATTTCTAGATATCATATATTTAATTATTATAATAACGTCGCATAAGGCCAGAAGAATAAATTATTAAATTATTTATATTGATATAACACATTAAGTTTTTAGACAAATTTTAGCCAGAAACAAAGATTACAGTAACGTTGCAAAGACAAGACAAATAAAATGAGCTGTATTATAAATCAGAGTAACTCTTAGATAAAAACAAAAGAAAGAGAAAACATGTGTTTCATGTAGTAGACAAAACAAAGGACATAGGCTTTGAACGGATTACTTGTTTCTGTTGCATTTACTGGTATTGTAACGATTTTATTTAAAGTTGAGGCTACCAAACTTTAGCTGTTTACGGATTATATTGTTTATGAGAATAGAGTCTGCTAACATTATATATAGACTTATTGCAGGCAGGCGTAGTCCTGAAAAAAAAATGCAACGCTTGTTTTTCCAAAAGACTTATATAGAAAACAAGCCTGTAAGACATAAGCCGCCATTTTGCAATAGCAGCAATTAATGCGTGAAAACGTAAAATCATCATATGATGAGCTCTGAATTGTACAATTATGTGAAATGATATAGTTAGAAAAAAAGTTTTAACGTCACAATAGTTTAGGTATTATACACAATTCCCATGTAACGATGACAATTATCTATAAGTTATGCATTTATGTGTAGAAATGTATCTCATCGATGTTTAAATTATCAAAAAAGAAAGTATCGGTATCGTATCGGTAGTTATATGCTCTGAGAAACTATCAACATGCCAGCCAAGATAGGTAATTGTCCTTTCTACTTCATTTAATATTATTAAAATGCTGCTTATTGAACTAGTTATATATATATATATATTCTCATTTCCTTTACTTTTGTTTTTACAATTTTGTGTCTTTAAAGGGATTATATTGGCATAATACCGTCAATTTCCTGTCTTAAACACACACGCCCAGTATGAAGATACACTTACAACTTAGAGATATACGTGTTTGAAGTGTCTAATTGCATAAACTCTTTTCTACAAACAACGGGTTTCTGAAGCCACATTTTTGTTTTTGTTTACATTTGCCATTTTTAACGAACCGCTTTCGGGTTTCCGATCAATCATCGGATAACATCGTGAAGACTCGTTCTAGATCTCGTTTTCGAGGCTTTGTTCGGGAAGTTTACGGAGTTCAATGTAAACATTGCGCAATACTTTATTGCGGGACGTATAAAAGTTTTGGTCAATATTCAATTACTGTTTATTTGATAACTTTCAAGTAAATAAAGGTTATACGTCAATATATAAGCATTATTTTGTGCACACTGCATACAGGAAAAGTTTGGATTAACAGCGTGTTTGTATTACTTGCCAATATAATCCCTTAAAAGTATCAACAAGGAAACTTTAACTAAATATTCAACACTAAAATTGATGAATGCTATTCCAATCATATTACACCGCAATGTAGCTGATAAATACTTCCAATGCACAAATGAAATCCGATCTATTTATATTGACAGTATATCTCATCAACGTACGGTTTAATTTCTTTGAACTGGTTGATAAATAATTTAAGTGTAATATTTTAATAAACTATGAGTTTTTTTAAAATCATACACGAGGTTTAGTTAAGTGGGTGTTATTTATTTTATTGAATGTTTCCTTAACAAGCTATGTGACATAAGGTGATGAAGAATAGTAGTCCAATTTTCTGTTTGTTTGTCTCTAATTAATAAAAAAGAACAATGATAGCAAAACTGTAAAAACGGTACGTGGGGTATGTATTAAATTGATTATATTTTGTTTGCACTTAATCCTGATTGACTTGTTAAAAACAAACATCGACCTTTCCCATACACTACCTAGTTTCACCTCAAATAGATTAACTATGGTTTGTGATAAGGAAAATTAGCTATAATTTAGCGCTAAGACTTTCCATCACGTAGATCTTATAATTATTGTTATTATAGACTTTTCCTGGGCACTGCGTGTGCTGATTGCGATGCTTCTTTCATATCAAGTAATTGAATTGACATTTCCATTTGTATAACAAAATCATGTAAGACATATGTCTCGCATATACGTTATCATATTAAGTATCCAGTTCTAAATCAAATGCATATCGCCATCATAAAATATAAGTTGATTAAGAAGAAAAACGTGCGCGTAAACGCAACTAATATAATTATACTTTTGTTATTGACTGATAATATGTTTTTTAAATCTAAAACTGTTGCAGAATTCAACTACTCATATATATTCTAATCGCAGAGTGTTCCGTTTTAAATATTTATTTTGAAGTTATAGATTGTTTCAAAACACTATCCATTTTTGAGGCAGGAGTTGTTTGTTATCTTCTTAATCATGGTATGGTTTCTTTGAGTCCTCCTAGCGAATAGTACACGATTTCCGTTAACCAGTTAATAGTAGTACCGCTTGACACTAGTGCGATTAATACTTGCTCATACAAAGTAAGTTTCTACACATATTTTGTTATTGTATAAGTATTCAAGTTTAACAAATACGGTAGCAAGATTTCCGAAAAATAATAAACTTTAAATTAAGAACGTTAAGCACAGACAGCAATAATCAGCAAAATGTTTGTCCATAACAAAAACATCCTATAGTAAAGGTGGTTAAACGATACATTTTATGTTTGGACATTTCAATATCAGCTGGTACTTTTATTTATGTATTGAATGTTAATTGAAATATGCAAATTCATTATATTCCAGAATAGCACAGTTTATATTAGAAATACTCGTCTGTTCTTGGGCCGAGTTTCACTACACACCTCATGCTGAGATTTTTCCCAACTCAAATATCTCAATTTCTCTAACTGATAATTTGATCTCATTACACATTAAATGACACTACATAATCCAAGTCATAACAAATATTTTCTCATTTGTAAAATATAACATGCAAAAAGATTGGTATCAATTAGGTTATAACATTTCAAAAATTTGAGTTGATGGAAATCTTCCGATAGAGTCGCGATTGCAGTTTCTAATTTTATTGGCCTTACGATAATCCAGTTTGTCTTCAAATAACTTTTGATATTGATAGTAGTTTACACCATGTAAAGTTATTGTATAATAATTCCAATCTCTTTATCATTATATGTATTTAAAGCATTTTGATTAGACTTTGTCAATTTTTAAAGACTTTAATTTTTCGATAAAAACCCCAGGCGTCGGATTACTTTTTACGTATCTCGCGTAAACAAAGAAGCAGCGACATTTTGATGATCGTTTTAATATTATACGGACGGAAATGTCGTGCTCAACGGTTCCACACTTATTTTATTAATACAATACAACAAAATATGTTCGCAATTTATTTGATTTGTGCATTATTTGACCTTTCTTTTCATATGCATAAAACTAGAAGAAAAAGAATTTTATCCTATAATACATTGCACGGTATCCAAAAGACACATCATAAACAAACGCATAAAAGAGTCATAAGTTGCAATGCAGGGTCGAAGTACAATATATACATCCAAAAACAATGTATTCCGTATTAGTTAGTACTTAAGAACTTACAATTATTAAAATTATATTTGTTTCTTTGCAACGTATTAATTACGCCAATTATGTCAAACTGTTTCCTTGGTAACATAGTGGCTCCATTTCAAATATGACGTATTAGTCACAGTACCATCTTTATCTTTGTGTATTTTTTTTTTTTTTTTGTAATATAATCCGTCTAATAGAAATAAATAAGCCACTTAGTCTCTATACTAAACCATCCTTTACTATATCATCAAGATTCAAATAAAATTCTTACAAAGCATACAATAATACTCGTGATGCTGTTTCCTTCTTTCAATATATATATGAATACGATACCTTGAATAAATACATTTTGATACCATTGTGTTGGATTGTATAAAGCACGTGTGTGCTGTATACGAATGTGTAATTCAAATCATAGCTAGTAAATGCTCATAGTTTGACTCGAATTAGTAAACTATTAATTCCCACTACACGATATTTTAAGCGGGAGTTATGTAGCCGGGTCCACTTTGCCCAGTCGATAGCGCGTCTGACAAATCCAGAGGTTGTGAGTTCGATTTCCTGCCAGGCCACAGACTCCGTGATTGATATTCGACATGTCTCATTGTAATTCGTCTTTCACTACTGATTAATGTAAAAAAGTTTTCAGTTGCTTGTGGTGATGGTGTGCTTGAGTACTGGATTCCAGGAACCCAGGAAAGAAATTTAGAGATAAAAAGAAAGAAATATAGAAATAAAGAAACATATATGTTAATTATGGGGTAGAGATAAGAGAGAAAACATCATACATTAAGTTTGTAACGTTAAAGTATAGGGACATTTCCAAACACTGTCACGTCGAATTGCGATTTGCACTTTATCAAGTAATATTCCTGTCAAAGCCTGGGTTCATTGGTTCTTATTGCATTGTCGATCGTACGTTTATTCTATTTTTGAACGATTTGTGGTGACACATATAAAAGCTGTATTAACGTCAAGCTCTCCAGGACTTACTGCTTTGTAAAGACTGTGGCAAAATTTATTTCTGTACGTAAAGGCATAATTGTTTTACTGTGGTTGCGCGGCGTACGTCATCTTAAAAGGGAATTGAACAAAATGACACGTCAATTCTATTGAGGCTTAAGGTTTTTCAATGACAAAATTACATATCATACTGGTATATGAGAGTAAAGCATTTGATTATCATTTATGACCAAAAATAATTTCAAATCAATCAGCAAAACGGATAAAACATTTTGTTATAGAGAAGAAACGTAAATGGAATTCCAATTCTTAAACTTCATCTCGCCATTCGGACTCTTTTTTAAGACGAACTGATCCAAATAGCTCATTCGGTAAAGCGTCTGACCATCAACTCAGGGATTGTAAGTTCGAATCCCAACCATATCACAGTCACCATTATGATTGTCATTCACTGCTGATTCAAGATGGAAAATTATCTGATACTGGCGGAGACGAGTGTTAGTACTGGTTAGCCTTCCAATATCCCAGGACAAAGTAGATAGGTTAACTGATTGTAGATTGGACATCAATATCATAAAAATGACTGTTTAATATTCAATCAATTCAATAAATCAATACAACTTTCTAAGATGAAACACATTACGCAACGTAAACATAGTTTTTTTGTAATTCAACTTTTATTTCATCATTGTATCAATATTATTACATAAACGATACAAAACATGATAATGTTTTTTGATACATTCTGGTTATACTAATTCGCATAGTTCAGTTTTAATTGCATATATATCAACATAGTCTCAATAACAAACAACATCTCCATGTTTTTGCCAGTAAGTGAAAAATCTACTTAAAATGATAATATGATAAAAACAATATTTTTTTTTTGTTGAAAAAAAAAAACAAAAACAAAAAACAGAGGAAAAGAAAGGAAGATTTTGATTTTTTATGACTTATAATGAAAAGAGTGAAAAAAAAATTAAAAAAAATTGTCTCGTCCATGTAAATATCATTAACAACTCCTAACAGCTTTCCCAGTTTTTAATATTATTGTCATTTATAATATTTTAACGGAGATAAAGTCTCCATTTTGCTTCATGAGTTTCTAATTTGTCATGTTTGAGAGCTATTTCTCGTTCTATCTCGATTCTTCTTTCCATATACTTTTTGAACAATTGTATTTTTGGAACTCTTTTTTGTGATTTGCTTACAAATATGAAATATTTTGCACATATAAGAATAAAGTTTTTTAAATTATTTATACTAGGATTGTTTGTTACAATTCCAAAGGAAACTGTGTCTTTGCATATATTTATATTAAAGTTTATATCGTTTAAATATGTTCTTAGCTCAGTCCAGAATGTTTGCACATGAAAGCATTCCCAGAACAAATGATTAGTTGTTTCTATATAACCATTACAAAATTCACACAAGTTTGAATTTACTATTTTAAATTTCATCAATGACTTATTTGTTGGGATTATGCGCATCAAGTATTTGTATTGGAAGTTTCTTAATTTTTGATCAATTGTAGATTTGATTGGAATAGTGTATATTTTCTTCCAGTCCAACTGAATATGTTGAAAGTCTGACTCCCATTTTATTTCAGATTTAACTTTAGTTTTTTGTTCATTTGTCATTTGATACCTATATAAAAATTGATTTGTTTGTTTGCTTAAAATTAGTTTTTGTAATAGGTTTACATAGTCTTGGGTATCGATTGGTTCATCTTTTGATCTTTCTTTCCATTCGTTAGGTATGCTTGATACTAATTGGTTATATCTAAGAAATTCTGAACTAGATAATCTATATAAAGTTTTAAGTTCGCTGAAGTTATAAAATCTTTTTTTTCTAAAATCATATATGTTTTGTATATATTTGATTCCCTTTTCTAACCAATCAATGTAGCATAACGTATGAAGATTTAAAGTTATATTTGTGTTATTCCATAAAATTTCTTTATTTATGTTCATTTTCCTATCAAACTTGTTAATTTTGGTCCATGATATTATGATTTCCTTTAGAAAGTTATCGTTTTTGTACATTTTCAAAACATCTTTTTCTTGCAAGTTACTTTCAAAAATGAGTTTACCACCATACTTATTGAGTTTATTTAGATATATGACTTTCCATTGACCGGAATTACTGTTATCAAGTAATCTTTTTATCCAACTTGATTTAAGAGAGTTTATGAACATTTCAATATCAATCATTTTTAGACCTCCATTTTCATAGTCTTGAGTTAGTGTTGTCCTTTTTATTTTATCAGGTTTTGAGTCCCATATAAACTCGTACATCGTGTTTATTATTGTTTTAATTATACTTGGTGATGGGTTTGGTAAAACTGACAATGGATAAATCAGTTTTGGAAGTGCATATGTTTTAATGACAGTAATCTTCCCTAGTAGAGTAAGCTTTCTATGTTGCCAACTTTTCAAACAATTTTTAAATTCTTCAAGTTTAGGAACTATATTTAGTGCAAACATTTCTTTTGTATTAGTGCTAAACACTATTCCAAGCGTTTTCGTTTTTTCAGAATTCCAGATGAATTTTTTATTTTGACAAAAAGTAATATTAGAGTGTTTCAACGAACCAGCTCTTAATATTGTACATTTTGAAGTATTTAACTTTAGTCCGGAGATACTACTGTAACTATCTAGAACATTGATAAGTGTTTCAAATGATTTTTTTGAACCATCAGTAAAGAAGGTTGCATCGTCAGCAAAAAGACTATTTTTTATTTCACAATTGCCTACGACGACCCCTTTTATATTTTCATTCTCTGATATTTCATATGACAGGAGTTCAATACAAATGATAAACAAGTACGGAGATAATGGGCAACCTTGTCGAACACCTCTCTTAACTGGGAAGAAATCAGTCATGTGACCATTATTTGTCACACTACTTTGTACATCATTGGAGAAGAGTCGTATCCAGTTTATGAGCGTTTCTCCAAAATTAAAATGTTTCAATGTCTTATACATAAATTCATGGTCAATACTGTCAAAAGCCTTTTCAAAATCTGAAAAAAATATGAGTGCTGGTAATTGATTTTCTTCTATGTGATCTAAAATTTCACTTAATACTCTTATATTTTCTCCAATATATCGCCCTTTTATAAATCCGGTTTGTGTATTATTTATTATTGAGTTTAAAACATTTTTTATTCTATTTGCTATGGTTTTCGATGCTATTTTATAGTCTACATTTAACAGACTAATCGGACGCCAATTTTCTAACATAATATTATCTTTACCTTGCTTTGGTAATAATGTTATTAAACTTTGTTTTTGCAAAGCAGTCATGTTTTTAGATTCAAGAGAGTAATTTAAAGAGTTGATAAGAAATTGCTTCATGTCATTCCAAAAAATCTTATAAAATTCTGTTGTTATTCCATCTGTTCCAGGACTTTTCTGATTATTCATTTTTTTAAGAGCAATTGCACATTCATATTCTGTTAACTTTCCTTCACACATTTGGTTTTCAATGTCATTAAGCTTTTTAATTCTGTGGTTAAAAAAATCGTAATTTGTCTCTGTGCACTCCTTTCTTTTATATAGTTTTGCATAAAATTCTTTCTGTGCATTAAGAATTTCATTTTGGTCTGTGGTTATCTCATCTTTTACTTTTAACCTTGATATAATTTTAGATTCTGACTTTTTCTTTTCTAGATTTGCAAAAAACTTTGTATTTCGTTCACTATATTCCACAGTGTCTGCCTTTGAACGTATGATCATGCCATTTATTTTATTGTCAATTATTTCATTTAGTTCATATTTACAGTTTTCTAATTCTGTTTTTAATATTTCAATCGTTATGCTATCAGTTGTTTTTCCTATTTCTGTTTCTAATTTGTTTATTTTGATATTAATTTGGCTTTCTTTTTCCTTTTCCCTTTTCTTTTTGGCTGATGAGTATTTAATTGTTTCATTTCTTACCGTTCCTTTGATAAGTTCCCATAATGTATTTGGGTTTGAATCTTTATTTATGTTAACTGTCTCTGCGATACTTTTTCTGATATTAGTTTGATATTCTTTTTCTAATAGTACACTATTGTTCATTTTAAATATACCTGCTCCTTTACTAAGTTTTATAAAGTCTAAAATTATATTGACTACTGAATGGTCTGATTTATAACCGGGTTTTATTTCACAATGCTTAATACAATTTGTTATGTTTCGAGAAATTAAGAAATAATCTAACCTGCAGAATATTGGTGGTTTTGTGCTAGAGTGCCAAGTAAATTGTTTTTTAAAAGGATGTTTGATTCTCCAAATGTCGCTCAAAGTAAAAGTATCAATTATAGAGTTTAGTTTTTGTCTTACATTTTTATTTGTATCGCATCTACCATTTTTTTTGTCCATGTCAACGTCTATAATAGTATTGAAATCACCAGCAATAACAAATGTTTTATCCTCATTTTCACCAATATATTTTTCTAATGTGTTCAGTAATGATAAGTCGTCTTTATTAGGACCGTATACATTCATAAGAGTCAAACATGTTTTATTTATATCTATATCTAGTACTTGTAAACGACCTACAATTAGCTCGCTGTATTTATTAATTTTGTACGATAGATTTTTATTTAACAGTATAGCGACTCCTTTGCTATTTGAACTAGTTCCACTGAAAAAGGTTTTGCCTTCCCATTCTCGTTCCCATATTTGATTTGTATCAGAGGTTAAGTGTGTTTCTTGCAAAAAGCATATTGCGTTGTTTTGATCTTTTAACCAATGAAACATCTGTTCACGTTTAACTTTATTACTTAATCCCCGGACATTAAATGAACATAGTTTAATATTCATAATACAGTAATATATATTTATCCATAAACTGGGAAAGTTGTTTAAAAATACACGATACAGTTTGAGTAAAAAAAGAGGCAAAGAAGGAAGATAAATCTAAGTACACTAGGTACATTTTGAGTACATAAAGGTCTTGTACAGTATAAACTTTAAACTTGACATAATGATTTTCACAGATCGACAATGTTAACTTTTGTTTATCATTTATAATCTGTATACTGTTATTACAACCACACACAACAGAATGGTTGTGTATTTTGTAATATATTAAAGAAAAGTAAGAGAAAAAACACTATGACTGACCTTTTCTTAACAAATTTAACAACCAAAAAAGAAAAAAAAACAAAAAAAACAAATCGACTACAAAGAGTTTTGCCTATAATACTAGTCATTGGAAAAAATTTCACATTAACTTATAAAATAGTGTTATGATTTAACTACTGCTAGACAGAATGATAAATAATTTGTTTATGGCGAAATTTCAAAACAAAAATAGTATTACATATCAAATAAAAATACATCGCTTACATCACACACACACTCACGTTAACTAACCCTCGCACGAACGCGTACACACATACATACACGCACTCACAAACTCACTCACGCACAAATAAAATAATATTATATACTACAATAACAGTTGTTATGCTTTTTCACATTATAATGACTTGTAAGCTTTGTGATATCCTAACTAAAAACATTAACCAAAACTTTGACAAAAATGATATACCATATTACATCAATTTTAAAAAAACAACAACAACAACAACAACAACAAAAAAACACAAAACAAACCAACACAAACTCAATAATAGTGTCCATAATAAGAATTAATGTTTTGTATTACATTTAATTGTGAAATACTATAATAAAGTGTAATCCTGTTGTTAAGTAAGCATTATTAAACCCAATACAATCAACTGTTATATCTATGTACAACTTTTAAAACAAGAAAACATATTAACCAAAGCTACATCAATATTAGTGTGCCCTCAATTATTCGTACAGTTGGTTGAGATGTTCCGTAATTTAAAACAAAAGGCGTTACATTGGAGCATCTATACTATTGATACACTCTTTTGAGGTATATTTAAACTTAAATTATAAGAAGACAGATCATATAATGTTTCTAATCTGTTAAATGATATGACACTTGCGGAATGTTCAAATGTTTCAAAATACGGCATTGCACTTCGTATTTTCGACCAGTTTGTTGACAACACCTGTAGTAATATTCTATTTTTATCACGCACGTGAAATATGTTAGTAGAACAATATGGAGCATTATATCGGTATAGTTTACTGTTTAATAAAATACACATATTTATAATCCAAAATAAATAGTTAATATAGACTTTTCCCTTCATTTAAGATATTTTTAAGGATTTTATATACAAAATAATAATTGATAATCCCCTATATAACGAAATAGCGAAAATAATGGAGAACAAATCTGTGTGCATGCACATTCTCTTTGTTTCACATGTAAATGAATATGTGAAAAAGATTATTATTGTAGAATTGAATATAAACCATTTCAGATAACCTACCATCTCTCTCTCTCTCTCTCTCTCTCTCTCTCTCTCTCTCTCTCTCTGATATTGATTTATGATAAATATATATTATATTTGATAATATTTCTGTTAGTTGTAAATATATATATAAAAAGATATTCACAATGAATGCTACATAAGTTGTACAGTAATTATTATTTTGTTATCATGTCGTGTGCAAAATCTCCTTAAAGAAGGAAATAAAGAGGCCTACATGTACACTCATATTCATAGCATATATATAAATTTCTAATTGATCGGGTATGCTATAATTATTTACTTTCATTTTACAAACATTTTATAATCCGTGATAACTGATATGCATGTCTAAATTCTAAGTGTGTCCATTCGAGTAGTGTTCTTTGTAAATTGAATACCAATGGTTGTGGCTCATGCTCAGGGTAACAAGTCTATTGTTATGCAACAGTATAACGGTGGCAAATCGTTAGACCTCGTGCTGCATCACTGTATAGGCTATACACTTCATAAAGTACATGTATAGTCACCAATAAAAGTACAGAATTTAATTTTATGATAACACAGACAGTTGGGGAAAAACTATTTTACAATATAGTTTTTCTCTATGCTGCGGGCCATGGAAGGTCTACCCATTTCTGGTATTCGCCATACTTGATCTCATGTTTGTTTCCCACTTTATTCTTATAAAACAAACGCCCTTCTCTGGTCCACACACTGTCCACTTCGTCTGGCATTTTCTTCTTTAGACACGCTAAAACGTGTTGATTTATAGCTGTAAGGTCTTCATTTATAAATATCCCAGTACCTTTAAACTCCTTTTTGTTCTTTAATACTTTTTCTCTTGTCATTCTAGAAACAAATTTAACAATTATTTGTCGTTTTCCATTTTTTTCTTGGCCAGTCGATGTGATATGTCAATGTCTTCATGTTTCAAGTTTAAGCCATTTATCTTTGAATTTAATGTTTTAGTAACTGCTGATGTTGTTTGTTCCGTGCTTTCGTATTCGTTTATTTCATCTATTCCATTTATTCTGATATTGTTACGTCTTCCGTATTGTTCCATATCGTTTAGATTTTCTTGCGTTTTTCTCTCTATATCTGTTATTGTTTTTGTCATTCTGGTGTTGTCTGATTTTTGTTCTTGATTTTTCTGTTCCAAGGTTTTTACTTTCATTTTCAGTTCATCATTTTCTTGATCTTTCTCAAACAATTTACTTTCTAACAGTTCAATTCTGTGGAATACGGATTTCAGTAATTCCTCTTTCATTTGGGTGAATACTGTCTTAATTAAATCTTTAAGGTCGTCGTCATCTTTCGTGATCACTTTGGCCAATTTCTTATTAATGTCTAGTAATTGTTGACTTATGTCTTCCATATTTATTGTGCTCTCTTCTATGCTTTCGATACCTTTTACTTTCTTGGGTTTTGCAGGTTTACTTTTTCTATCTTTCTTCCTTAATGTTATAGGCGTGTTACTTCCACTACTGTCGAGATCACTCACACTGCTCTTTTCGTTACGTTTTCGCTTTTTGTCACTGTCTAATTCTATGTTTTCCTTTTTCTTTAATATGTGTGTCATAACTTTTTCTGAACAGTATACTTCAAAAATTTCTGAGCGTGACTGGTTTACATAATTGTTTTCCAATAGTACATTGTTAAAAACTGTTAGTGTTATAAACGTTTATCTGTATCTGCTATCATTGTCTAATATGTGCTTTTACCACTGTACATAAATGACCTTATATGAAAGTTACATAGTGGCGTCCATATTCTTCAAATATCTCCAGATTTAAAACATTTTAAGGTTGTCAATTTAAAAAGATATAATTACCAGAACTTCCGATATATCTTAATCCTTTTAATTAATTCCTAAACATCCTTAATTCCGAGTAATTTAACTGATTTGTTTTAACGATTTTTTGTTTACATTTTTATTTCTCCTACCGGAAGTTACTTTTTTTTTTAAACATAGTTAGTCAAATTGAAGTCATGGATATAATTCTTTTACGGATTCATGCTTGCAGATTAAAAACCGTAATACTCATTTCAACATTATTGGTTAACTTTGTAAACGTTGCATTAGTGCTTTACATTCGGCAATAAAATCTTGTTTGTTTTCGTCTTCATATTTGCCAAAAGTAGTTATTTTTTGTAGCGTCTATTTTTTTTAAACTATTTTACATTTATTTAAATGAATTAAATGTTAGAGTACAAACTCTTTAATATATACATAATTCCTGTTTTGTAGATTTTTCAGATTCCGAGGTACCTGAGATGGATGAGATGTATACAGTAGAGGAAGAAATACTTCTTGAAGAAAGGCGATCAAGCCTGGAGGAGCCGGCAGACATGAAGGTCCATGAAAAGGCGCGCCGCAAACCACGCCCATATCGCCGCAGTCATTCATTGGCAGAAATACGAAGACCAAGTGCAATATTTATTCCAGAAGGTAATACCAATATCTTTAAATCTCTTCTGGAATTATTTAATGAACTAAATGACAATATTAATACCTTAAGTCTATCCCAGAACCTGAGATTCCCCTATTCAGGATATTAACCTCGAATGATTGAACGCTTTCTTAACAGTGGTGTCATTCAGACTTTCTCTGAAGCAACTGACTGATCAACGTGCTAAAATGAACTTTCCCAACAAAGCTATTTAACGGACCCAATCGGAAGAGCTCGGTTCGTTCTACATACTACGTGCATTCTCTTAAAGGCGAATTCATATATATTTATTTCCTGTTATATAGGAAGTATTTTCATTTAAAATTATAAACAAAGTTTACGTGTGCCAACAATCTGTAACTACGTGTATCATCACTTCGATGTGTGCTATGAGAAAGAATTGCATTGGTGCCAGAACAAATGATCTATAAGTCTTCAATGTATTATGTCAAACAACATCGGTCACAATACTGGCACTGATCCACCCGATAAGATAACAAAAGCACCATTCATTATACTTAAGCTATACGGCATTGGTAGTGTAAATAATTGGTCGGCTGCCACACAAAACTAAGACGTCTGAATATTATAAATGTATCTATGTTCGTACTGTCTTGCACATTACTCATTACTTATTCCAAGGGCATAGACACGCTTATTTCGTCATTGTCAAACTTTTCAGCGTTGATCACCGCCAAAATGATCATACACGACAGGGACTTTTTTTTATTCCTCGAACTTCATTTGTTCATGTATTTGATAAAAGCAAGTAGAAATGAATCAAACAGTAAATTGCATAAAATAAGCAAACCGCTACAATAACATGAATAAAATTAGAAAGGCGTATGAATATTTTTACGTACTTTGATTATTACTTTATCTGCATTTTTTTAAGCTTCGTTTATCTATATACTATTGTTACATAAATGTATAATCTTAACTTTGTGACTTTCCGTCATTTCCTATACGAAACTAGTTAAGGCTCAGAATTCATTTATTTATAGTTTTTATATTAAAACAGTTATGGACTTTTCTGTTGTGCAATATGATGTGCTATGCACCAAAACAACATAGATATTGGCCTACGCTTCGGTCAATATTATTTTTCTGGTGCATAGCACATCATATTACATAGATGAAAAGTCCCTAATTTTATAATATTGAATTTCTTTACACGAAACATACCTTTTTAATGTATTAGAAATATATGATTGTGAAATAAAATATGCACCGACTTTACATTTCTCTCAGTTAAAACATATTGCAAGATACATAATATAAACCTAATTCCTTCTTAAATGTAGACAATTTGCTCCGTACATATTATCAATATTAATAAAAACTACCTCAATGGAATTAAATATCCTCTTAAATTCTGAACACAAACTCTACGAGTTTTGACAGCTAATTTTCCTTTATCTGTGTTTTACTGTTGTATAAAATGAAATTTACTGTATTTAATTAAGTACTAGCTTAGCTTTTAGGCGGCGTGTACATTAGCGGACACAGACAAATGATCTTAAAAGCAGCTGTTTTAACCACCCGTAGGAAAAACAAAGATAAGAGAGTACATAATTTTGCTTTTGCACGATATATAGTAGAATCTAAAGAGCTTTGTGGAGAATGGGAAGAATCAAGATACATAGATACAGGTTTCTAGGAATATTTTGATGTTATATTGGTTGGGTTTTCAAAATACATTTTCAAGAATGGTGGATAAATATCGTCAGACGAATCAGCAAACTATCTTTATTGTCTATTTCAATAAGTACAATGGCCTCATATTAGCAAGTATTAATGTTGTCTTCAGGTAGACAGTGAATGGTTTTACACTTATTTTTCAAATGAGTCAATTCGTGTTTTAGTTGATAATGAGCTCTTGAGTTGAGCATGGCACAATGTTTTATTATCTCAGATCCACGACAACCAAATAGTTTGTATTTAACCTAAATCTATGGGCTAACAAACATCCATTTTGCTATAGTTTTATTTCCGATCTGAAGAATTGTCTAGTCATCACAAAGAATAAGTTCTTTTTAAAAAGAACAACACTTCAATATCCATACGGGGTCACAGTTGTCCCATAAAGTTTAAACAATTGCGTTCCAAACATGTACATACGCTTATATAGGAATATTTTTCTATCATTTTCCTGAAAACAACATTTCAGCTCTAGCATTTTCCTGAAAATGAAAGTGCTAGAGCTAAAATATTGTTTACATCGTAAGCCTATGGTCCCCTTCAAAGTTTGAACGTCAAAGGTCTTCATATGCTTTGAAAAAAGGGACACTTGAGAATCAATTGAGCAACTTAGGCCCTTTTTGGTCTGTTGTTTTTTTAATTATTAAAACACTGTTTTATAACGATGCCTTTTACAACGTCAAACCATATACCTGACATAAAAAATACATTGTGTTCCAATGTCATTTTGTGAAAAGTTTTATCCCGACCCAAGGGTACGATCGGATGATCTCACAGATGACAAGGGCAAGTTTCTTTATCCGGAGTTCGAAGAATGATAATATATAGCTTTTAATGTGAGAACGTTAAATGGCAACAAAATCAAACACATACATGCATACCTATATGCAACAATGCATTTGAATAAAAGGTACAATGTAACACCAACACCATTAAGGTTTCCTTATTGGTATAGTAGTATTTAGACCTTGTACTAGATCAGTTCGTCCTGTTTGATTTAAGTAATTAAAGGGTCTGACACACATTACTCGCGCTATCCAATTCAGTGAGCACATATCACAATACTAGTTGTCAAGATAGTCATAGTCCGACTTTTTCTTAAAAGTCACCTAAGTATCAAGCATAGCCAATAGCAAAATTATGTTTTCTATTTCAGCAAAACAAACTGCACAGCCAACTGGTAAGATGTTGATAAAATCATTCTTTGTTGTTGTGTCCAAGAGTATCTATGAATTTGTTATTCGAAAGATATAGAGTTATATGAAATAAGAATAACATATAAAAATAACAAAATTCAAGTGAAGTCTAATGAGAGCATGTGCTTTCGAAATCTCTCTCTAGTGCATGCAACATACGTATATTTCTTACTCTGGTTGTTGTTTTACAATGATACAATAATATAACAATTCGCAATAGACAGGGTATGATTAGAAAGATTATCGATGTTAAAAAGATACATTGATACCTTTTCAGGGAAAACGCGAAGATAAAATTTCAACAAATTGAAAATACAAAAGTACATAAAACAAATAAAACTGTAAACCAAAACATTAGTTATTGGTCATATTGACAATTTAAACAGATAAAACCATAACTGGCATGTATAAATGCTGAGATTAGAGAGTCCATGTCTAACAACTATGCGTGCATGTTTAAACAGACATATATATATATAGAAAAATTGAATAATGTATTGACTTGGTATTTAATCATTTCGTTGACCTCCGCGAAGTATATTTTACAAACAACTGTTACAAAGTATTATTATGACTTGCAGGAGCAATGGTCCAAGACAATTTGCTAGTAGTTACTGAGCTGTAATTATATATTAGCATATGGATGCTTTATTACAACTAATGTAATAGACTGTCTGTCGAATAATAAATGGACTTTACTCCAACAAATTAATTGAAAACTTTAACAACTCATTTAAATGTGTTTTTCTGTTCAGTTCTTATAAATTAAACACGTTACAACTGAATTCAAGTTTATAAGAACTATTTTAGTTAACCCTTTACATCATAAAGAACCTTTGGGCACCTCTAATATTGAAATCATTAATTCATCACGTAACAGCAATGGGTGAATTATGTTTATATTAACTTACCTGCACTGTTTTCAAAGGCCTTCTGTGATTGGTGCGGGGAAACGCGTATCTATGGAGTAAAGGGTTAAACACAAACAGGATATTATCTTAATTAAAACGTGTTGACGTTATCATTCATCAGTTCTTAATTTTTTAGCAGACATGACAACTTTTCACAAATATTCAGTAGTCAGTGTTTGTTCAAAAAATAAAATAAACTTAATACTATGTTCTTAATACTTGTATTTTGTTATAATAGGGCGGTGTAGACCAGACGGACGGCGGATTACGTTATCTTCCCTTGTTGTCAGTTCCTTAAATGCGTTGGACCATACCGTTAATCCAGTCGCGCCACCTTATCAAAGAAAAAAGCCAAAATTGGTAAGATGAGCATAAACTATTTTATTCTTCTTCTTTCATTTCTATCAGCAACCAATAATCATTTAAGGAAGTATTGGGAGTTTCGGTGGTTGATTAACGCTGAAATTTCAGTGGGATATTTTACTTGTTCTTGATATGACACATCCTGCACACTGGGTCGGTGAATTCACTCAATCAACTTTGGAGAACTGTTTAATTAGGATTTCCAATTTTCACTATATAATGGTTTTCCGATCATTGTATGAATAAGTGTATACCTTTTTTACATGTATTGTTTCTCATATTTTATTTTTAAGTTTTCCGACTTTTGTTTAACTAATTTTCAAGACTGATTATTGTTTGATTAGCGTTTATCTTTTTTTACAAGTATTGTTTCTTATCTTTTATTTATATGTTTTCTGCCTTTTGTTTGATAAGCGTGTCTCATCTTTTATAGAATTATTTCCCGATGCTTACTTGATTGTTGTTTTCCAAAAGGACAAAGCCTTATAGTTATTTTCAGATGTAGGTAAACATTTGCTGGCGATATTGCTTGATGCTTGATTATGTGGTAACCTGTTGATGTGATATCGTGTTGATGTGGCAACTTATTGATATTGCAACTTGTTAACTTATTGATGCAGTTGCTTGATGAGGAGGTAACTTGTTGACGTGATAACGTGTTGGTGTGGTTGCTTGTTGATACAGTTACTTGTTTGTTGATAATGTGACTTGTTTGTTGATGTTAATACATGTCGATGTGGTTACCTGTTGATGTGGCTGATTGTGTTTATGTGGTTATTTGTTAATGTGGTTACTTTTGGTGTGGTTACTTGTTGATGTGTTTTTTTATGATGGGGTTGCTCGTGATACGGTAAATT
This sequence comes from Panopea generosa, assembly GCA_029582155.1. Classification (NCBI taxonomy): domain Eukaryota; kingdom Metazoa; phylum Mollusca; class Bivalvia; order Adapedonta; family Hiatellidae; genus Panopea; species Panopea generosa. The sequence continues at coordinate 77,714,411 of CM055897.1, read as the reverse complement.
GTTTGTTGATATGGTCACTTGTTGATATTGTTACCTGTTGATGTGATTACTTCTGTTGATGTGGTTACGCGATGAAGTGGTTACTTGTTAGTTTGGATACTTGTTGGTGCGGTTACTTGTTGATATCGTTACTTGTCGATATGGTTACTTGATTGTTGATATGGTTACTTGTTGATGCGGTTGCTTCTGAATATGGTTACTTATTGATGTGGTTATCTTTCGGTGTGGTTACTTTTTATGATGGTAATTGTTAATGTGTTTACTTGATGATATGGTTTCCTGTTGATACGGTTACTTGTTGATATGCCTACGTGTCAAAGTTGTTACATATTGATGTGGTTGCTTACTACTTTTTGACACGGTTATTTGTTTGTTTATATGTTTACTTGTTGATGTGGTTACTTCTTGATATGATTACTTGTTGATGTGATTATTTGTTATATGGTTATTTGTTAGTGTGGTTACTTGTTGATGTTTTACTTGTTGATGTTGTTGCTTGTTGATATGATTACTTGTTGATGTGATTATTTGTTATATGGTTATTTATTAGTGTGGTTACTTGTTGATGTTTTACTTGTTGATGTTGTTGCTTGTTGATGTGATTACCTTTTGATGTGGTTACTTGTTGAAATGTTTGCTTATTAATGCAGTTGTTTCCTGATGTGGGTGTGATAGTAAGATATAGAATCCGCTGCAGATATAAAACACTGTTGATGAAGATTCAGCAGTATGTGCATAATGTAGACATAAGATAAAGATTTTTATGAAGGTTTTTGTAGCCTTGAGGCAGATGCACATTCAAATGTAGATGTTGATGTGAATATAGACATATACACATGGTGGAGCAATACGAGAAAGAACAACCACAGTCTCGATAGGTTCAACTCGCGCATAGCTTGTTACAGTTTTAACGAAAGAAAAATACATTCAGATATTCTAGATATCATTGGAGATGAACATATAATCTAATTCGTCTTCATCAACTTATGTCGTGACAAAAAATCACTGAAACACAATATCCACTAGCATGTGTTCGAAATCACGTATTAACTTAAAAGCAATCAGTAATATCATGAACAAAACACGAAAATCTAATTTCACTGCACGTTAGTATACCTCAAGGCTTGAAATGGAGAATATCAACAGGAAAACGTAATACAAATTGATACTTTTTAAGGTCGTAATTGAAAAGCTTTAATTTTGTTATCGATCTGTGTTCATACGTCGAGAACATTTTAGGTGCATTTAAACTTAATTCAATGTCAATTTTAGCATCAAAATATGTCAGTGGCAGAAAATGTACATCGTTTAATAAGAGAAACATAGTATTTCACATTCTTAAAAAAATAAATTTCGTGTCTCCTTGCGACACGGTTGTACTATCAGTTGCCGATCACCTCATAATAGTTAGATGTTTGAATAGTCTACTCTAATACCTGACATATTACGAATCACAAATATTGGCGATATTGACGATAAATTTAAAATCAACGTAAGTAAATTTGTCATTTTCTCCGTTGTGTGTTTAAATTTTGATTGACATTTTAGATGATTTTATTTTCAGAAAATATACAATGTTTTGCATGATTTGAAGCAATCTGGCTACATTTAGATGAAAACTAAAAATATTATGAATAATTTTTGGTTTACGTTTACGACGAATGTTGTCGTTGTTTTGTGAAACGCATAACTGTCTTATAAACATTACTTTAAAAGTATGTAATTCCCTGTCCCAAATTGCATAGCACTCTAATACGTTTAACAGATATTGATGTTTAAGTTCCACTTCTGACATAATAACGTACTGGTATATTACTGTGATGTAACGGTCCTTGGCGAAGGAGAACTAGGACCGTTCTTACAGACTAATGTTTGAGACTAAGATTCATTCTGAGGTCATATCCGTTTTTAGATCTTAATATAGCCGATAATCTCAAACGAATATACATATGATTCTTAATTATCATTTGTTTCTTAGTCGAGTCAGTGAAATTTAAGTAAATTGTAACAATGTTATGTCATAAACGGCCATCTAACAATATATATGTTTCTTATTACAAATCATAAACAAAATACTCAGATCATTAAAATAAAAAAGTGTGTTCATTCTAAATTTTGCCAAGGCTCTGAGATCGCCAAAGATAATATATTGTAGCAATTTAATACCCTGTTAAGACTAAATTTTCCCACGACTCTGAGATCACCTTAAACAATATATTTCAATAAATACCTTGTTAAGCCTAAAATTTGCCACAAGGCTCTTAGTTCAAGATAATATATTTAATCAAATACGCTGTAAAGCCCTTAGTTAACCAAGGCTCTAAGATCACTTAAGATTAAATAATTTATCAAAAACTTTGTTAAACCTGCAGGTTTTCACTTAAAAGCACTTTTAAAATCACGTTGAATGGTGAAAATTATGATAAACATCAATTCAGGAGTTTTTGCAGAATCTTTGTCGAGTTTACCCTCCAGCTAAACTGTCACAGTGGTTTTATATTTTTGCGGAAAAACTCGCTACTCGCTCCTGTAATTAAATTTGTATTCAATACTGTGTTTGTTATCCGTAACTATGGTGATGCAACGTGCTATTAGAACATGTTTCTCCTCAAGCGATTTCAAGAAATCGGAAAAGACGAAACACTTTTAACATAAAATGTAAAAAATGTTAGGTCACGCCTAGTGATTGCCATCATAACCTTAAGGGATTCATGCTTTGAGTTGATATGTTAATGTAGGAACTAAAGTTGACAAAGTGAAACACATTAAACTATTTGACTAACTAACTAGAATGTCACTCAGCCTGTTGCAAACTTCAACAAACAAGAACAAAAAAAAAACAGAACATATATCTCCACACGAAGAGGCACCATTCAAAGAACCCATTCATCGCAACCTTGTTATAGTCATACAGATCTACACAAAATAGATCGGTGCATTCCAATTGTCAGGGAACAACAACAAAATGAGCAGTATATAGGTTATACTTAAACCTTTGATGTGCACTATTTTTAAAAGTGCATTTTATATAACACACCGGTTTAGTTTTGTGATCGAAAAAGCGGCCCTAACATTTTCATGAACTATGTATTCACTGTCGCCATGCGGTTTACACAAATACGCTTATAAAACAGTCTATATCCGAGGCTGTTTCAATTATATAAGATAAGATACTAAATATTATATGCACCAATGATATAGGAGAGCATTACAAGGGCATATGTACAAAAAAAATCAAATATTTACGACTGAAAGTCAGTTCTGCAAAGTTTCATGATTCAAGTATAGGAAGTTCTCATCTTCAGATTAAATATGACGCTGTGTATTTGTCATATATTTAAAAATGACACTGTGCGTGTGTCATATATTTAAATATGACGCTGTGTATGTGTTATATATTTAAAAAGTATGCATTATAAAGATGAGATAAAATGTTTTTACTGTACTAAAAAAGGAGTGATGTATTAAGGTATTAGCATATATTTTAAAACATATATTTAACAAGACAATTTCCTGCAATAGAAAATATCCAAAATCTGCATCAAGATTATTATTTTACTTCGTTTGCCGTTTAAGTATATTACTGTTGAAATAGTATGTAGCCTGATATCATACAATAAGGATAAAGTTCTAGAGGAAGATGATATTTTGTGACTCTGACTAAATCAAAATAAATAGTATCAACCATTTTCAGTGAAAGTTTCATATTTATGTTAATTATTTGATATGTGTGTGTTCTTAATGTTATATTTAGTACGTATTTATGAATTTTTATAAGCAGTGTTGATTTTTAATGATGTGTTACTAATTATATATCAATTGTTGATTTTTTTATGTGTTCTTTCCGCCTGAGTAGTCAGGTCACAGCTTCTTAGTCAACTAAACAAACTTTTTATCACACAGTACGTGTGACATCATTGCCACGTGTTTGTGTCGTCATATTACAAAATTACTTAGTACATTTGTAAAACGACACATAATGGAAATCAACAGATAATCGGCGATCATAAACAAGTAATTTGAAACAGATTACGTGTATATGAAAAGCAATAACAAACAAATGAAAATTAATATTACATGATATAACGTCAACCATATTTATTTGAATTCAACAATATAAATGTGATTTCACGATATAAATATATACAGATGCAATATAGCAACGTTTGCTTAGCCTTAATCTGTGCCACTTTCAGCATCATGTGACAATTTTGTCTGTGAAATAAAATAGTTATTTACCATGAGACCAGTACACGTTCACGACTTTCTGGAAAAAAAACAACAGTTTCCGAAACATATGTAAATAATCTAATTCGTTACACCGGAACATGAGATATTACTACTGGCTGATTGATGTATGTCGCCCAGCTTCAAATCAAATAAATATTAAATGTAATAAAAAACAAAATGTGTAACCTACGGTGACCAATGTTTCCTGTTATCGGAACCTTGTTTGGTCATTTTAAGCTTCACGTGTTAACGATAAATACCATCCTCGTTTCCGTTCGAACCCGAGCCGCGTAATGGCGTTACAGTATTAGAATGTATTGTTTAATTACCATAGATTACATTGAAATATGTCTAGAATCCAACGGTGTTATATCCTGTCTGAAGGAAAGATTGATTTGTTGACGTAATAGTTAGTTGATGTGTTTTGGTTAAGTGAAGGGAAAAAAAGGAAAATAATCTTGATGGTTCATGGACAGAAAAAGTGTTACAGTTTACGATTATAATTAATCTGCATTTATGTAACCTTCATGTGGTCTTATATATTCATAAGTGCAATATGAATATATTAAATAGCACAGCATAAAATCTTTACTGAGAATTTTCTTTTTATATTTCGATTGTGGTCCTTAAGAAGAGATAGTGTGGCAAGAGAAAAGCAAACTAAATCCGTAACTTGAATTTATATAGGATTCATATTGATCATGACACACATGTTACTGTTACATACGTAAATGGTTAGGAATTATTACGTGATACTGTTTATTTAAAAACTATTTCCAGTTGCTAATATATAAATATATATTGGTGACAGTTTTTGTTCAGCTCATAATAACATATATGAATATTGCATTAATCCAACAGAGAATTGAATCACTATTAATTCAGCAGTTTAAAAACATTCTTGAAATATACATCCAGTATGGGCAATTGTTTTTTCTCCGAATATGATATATTAAACATTACCCTAGACCTTTTTTTTTAAATATTTAAACGAATTTCAAAAAATATTTATCCTTTTTAAATCAATTGTTGGAACAAAACAACTAGAACTACTTGCAAGTACCAAAAGCGGTCATTAATACATATACATATGCCTTCCTGATTTGGTTGATATTATTATAGTGTTTGATTTATGCGAATTCTTTTTAAAAGACACAATACAATATATTATGTTTGTTTGATTTGTTTCTGATTGCTTATATTAAATAAATGAAAAAAAAAATGATTTTCGAAGAATAACAAGTAACTGCTATCGAATAAGATAATCTTGGCTGCGACTAACACTGCCAAGGTTGATAACAGGCAGATCGTCGCCACTGGCATAAATTCCGAAATTCTATTTCACTGAAAAGCGCAAACATATTAATATCAAATAACTTTCTATAACACCTCCAAGTTCTTCATTAAGATGTGCTTGAATTTAGTTTCCATGTTAATGCCGTTGTAATGACACCAGTAATTACAACAAAGTAGTGGGCAAAAATAAATTAATCCTAAGGAATCACCACATTTTACACCTGTTTTGGATAAACATCAGCCATTTGGGCGCATTCAGACAAGAATAACTAAACAATGACAAAATTCATAGCTAAGAGACATTTCACTCAGTTTTATTACTGTTTAAGATGTCTTATAGTCTGTTTTGACATAAAATGTCAATAAATATTCGACTAGCATCGTTCCCAAAAGAAAAATCATTATCTTTTTCGAATATAAATATATAAGTTAAATGAATTAACCAAGTATAAGTAGAAAAACTCCACCTTTACCAAATACCAAACACATTTTAAAGCTAAGTTTGATATTGTTCTAATTAATAACATGCAATTAATAGGTATCTGTTTTATTCTTTTTATAGAGTTTTTACACAGTAAAACGTGTTGAACTTGCAGCAAAAAATGTGAACTTTGTTCACCAATATAACAAAATACAAAGCTCATTTATCACATCTAAATCAGTAGGCCTCTTATATCATTAATTTAAGGTCTCCAGAGCAAATACCGAATGGTATCATTACCACAATTTCGGTCACTGAATTTCTGAATTACATGACTGAAGTTTAACAGTAAGAACGGTGACAAAATTCTAAAAAGCTTAATTCAAAACAGTTTAAAACTGATTTATCAAGAATATTTTACATGTCTCATGTTTCTAAGATATGTTTTTTTCTATCGAGTGGATGACGGTAATGTCATGTTAACCTTTTACGTGAAATAGATTACATCGTGTTGAATACATCACCTGCTCAAATACATCACATTATTCCTGAAAACCATTTCACGTGTTCTGAGACAAATTCAGAGAGAATGTCTATTTCAGAAACTACAATTTCCATTGAAATGTTACTCAATTTTCACCTCGTTTAAAAGTATTATTCAAAGCTAAAAAGTTAATATACAGATACAGACTGTGTTTTATTGTTGGTATTTTAAATCAGTATAAAATATTCGTTTCAAATGATTTTAAGCTGTTTTTAAAATCAAATTAATTTGACTGAAATTGCTAAATTGTATTACATTGTTGCACTTTCTTTTTTTCGACTTATTCAGAATACACAAATTTGTTGTATTGCATTTTAGTTGTCGTATTTATGGTAACTGAATATTCATTTTCAGAATACATAATTTTGTTGTTTTGTATTGTAGCTGGTGTATTTATGGTCATTGAATATTCATTTTCAGAATACACAATTTTGTTGTATTGTATTTGTGGTCATTGAACATTCATTTCAATTTTTAAACCTGTTAATAAAGGTAAAGCATAGACGTCTAACACAGAGATGTTAGCTACGTTGATCTTGAAAGAGTTAAAACATGTCACTATCGCGCTAGTTACGACAACTCAGATACTTTTGATACTGAACATTGCACTTATTTCAGAGACCTCCAGGAATCGGGCTCCCAGACACACCTGTTATGATGCACGACCTTAACCTTGAGGAGATGATACCGCCTAGATATTCTGCCCCGTTACAACCGACCGGCAAGCTAAAAGTACAATTACAATTTACAGACAACGCGCTGAATGTTATTATCATAGAGGTAAGACACTATTGTGTTTCACGCACCTCACGTCTATTCTGAGATGTACCCGTATCCCAATGCATCTTTGTTCGTGTAATCATAGAATAATGATATGTTTCTCAAAACCATAGGGTACTGGGACCAAGACATAAAGTTAACCTTCAATCGCTGATAATTCCAATCTCATTATCATATATGTATGTAAAGCATTTTCATTGGACAACGTCGATTTTTAAAGACTTTTATTTTTCGATAAAACCCTGGAACCGGACAACTTTTACGTTTCTCGCGTAAACAAAGAAGCATCGACAATTTATTGTGATGGTCGGTTTAACATTATGTTAACTTAAATTACGTTCACTACGAATCCACGCTTATTTTAATGAAGAAATACAACAAAAACAAATGTTAGATCTAGTCCTAGCTGTTTTCATCGATTTAACCGGGCGTCACAACCACACATAAGTTGTTTTGAGAAACAATGAAGTAGGTCATAAAATGTTCACATTTGAGATGTATAGTATATAATTGAACACAACTCTGGTTTACCGAACGTGAATACTAGTCGTTGACAAAAATTTCCACAGGCCAATTTATTCTACAGGAAAAATGAAATAAAACCATGTACATGTAGTTGAAGTTCAGAAGCAGACGATCGTGTGACAATGTAAATACACAAACGTAAAAGTCGTTTAAAACGTTCCAAGTTCGGATTCTCTGTCAATGAGCGTGGATTTATATGACCTTTGTAAATATTGACACATTTTTTTAAAAACAAGCGTGTAAACAAAAACTAAACAATGACGTAAGCGTCTACTCTGTGTGGGTATTTCCTGGATTTATTGATTTTTTATTTGTCTAAATCGAGAGTAAAAGAGGGTGTTTAATTTTGTCACCGCAAAATATTTCGTCATTTTACAATAAACCAACTAATGTTACAAAATTCCATCTGATGATGGAAACAATAGCCGTTACGATATTATTGTATATTAGATCTCGAGAATTTGATGTCAACAGGGCAGAGGTGATGTAGTCTTTTGCGTCTTTGCAGCGTATAGTTTATTTGTTTTGTTTTGTTTCATTCACTTTAGGAGTCTCAAATTAAATATAATCATCAGGATTGGAATTATAAGGATTAAATTCATTTTTACTGGTTTTTATGCATATGTAAAGAATGTCGACTCACGCACACTTCTGACATAAAGTCCATTGGACTTTACTTGATTTGTGCGTGATTCGACATTCTTTACACATGCATAAAAACCAGAAAAAAATGCATTTAACCCTATATTACATGTAAGCATTTGAATTTAAATTGGAGGAAATACACAGGTTTGTATAATGGACGTGGGAGCGGGGCAGTCTCTGAGTGGCATCGTCGTGAAATTCATGAGATAGACGTTGTTAATATAATATTTATTTTTTTCAAATTAAAAATTAAACACACAGTCATTAAACAGACGACTTTGTATACATTACATGAATAACGACTGCATACATACAATGCAATCGTTTGATAAAACTATGTATGTTCAGTTGTCATTGCTTGAGTGTGTGTGAGCTCATGAAGCTACAATTTGTAAAGACATTATACACATTATCACTCAAAAAACTACCGCTGGTAACAATATGCTTTTAATTCCTTTGAGACATTTCAATGAACGGCTACAGGCAATCACGTTATTGATTAAGCCTCGTTCTGGATGTCAGTGACGCAGTGGAAACTGTGCAAACTTAACATACATAGACCGCAGCCATGGCATCAATACAACAGATGCTGCAATCTGTCACGACCCTACATTCAGGCTTTAAACAAATCCGGTCATTTATTTAATATGTCTACATATTCAGTCAATTTGTGTATGTGTACTATATATAACAATGACAAAAAACAGTAGACGTGTTCGGTAAAAACGTTATACTCTATTCTGATTGCTTAAGTTGGATAGTTAGGTAATTATCTTTATAATAAATTATTCTAGACAATTTAAAGTACTTTAACGCGAATATTGATAATACTCACAGCAACATATTTATCAAGGATAGTCTGGCAGCGGTAGTTTTAAAATTTCATTTTATAATGCTTGTATGGAGAAGAGCGATGTTGAGCGTTAAACGGGGTTCTTCCCCATACCCAGCACCTGGTGGTGGTTTTCTTACTAAGTGTTCCAAAGAGGTGGCGCTTGTTTTAATTGTATTGGGCTTTGATCTATTTTGTATACTTGATGGATGTATCAATTGAATGCTGCATCGCTCATGATTTGATATTGTTTTGTTAAACTCACAACAAACATATGTTTGCATTATAAACATGTATATGCAGGTATGGTTTACACGTTACCTGTCTACGTATGTTCATACTTGTTTTAATACAAGTGAGCTTTCCGAAAGTGAACGTGTACATCGATTGGTATATTTTTTATTTTTACATTACCGCAATATTTTTCTTTCCATGTTTTGTGATTGTTTTAGCTTTTTGCCTATTTCAGTTTTGTTGTTTTTATTATAGGCTGGTGATCTCAGAATAGCAGGCCTACCTAGTAATACAGAGGTCAACCCATACGTAAAGGCATTTTTAGTCCCTGGCAGGTCATTTAAATACAGAACAAAAACTATAAACAAATCACGAGTAAGTACAGACACGTTGTTGAATTTATATTGTGTAGAAACGTTCATGTTAACGTGTCTTCGTATAGAGTAATGCGCCTTGCATAAAATATAAGCGACTAATAATAGGAAAACAGCACCAATAAGGGTAAAACACTTCAGTCATCAGTTTTTGTTTTACCTATTTTCACATGCATTTGCCAGATCCATATTAGATTATCGTAATGCACATGTTATATGTTCCACATTTCAGTGTCATCTTTCACAAGATACTTTGAATGTTATCTTGTCGTCAATGGCCAATTATGCTGCGAGACGAGGCTTTATAAAATTACTATCTCTTGATGTTTGAAAAAAGACCTGTTAACTGACAAAACACATATGTCGAAACAGTGAGAAAAAGTCGTTGTTTTCCCTGGATGTGGACTTTGATATGCAAATCAAAAATATATTCAATTTTGTGAAACCTGTCCACTGCACATCCCTATTCCAGACAGATGACATCTGACGGTCCGTTCATTATAACAATAATAACTGAAACACATGATAAATTGACTCCCTCAGAGCATCAATTTTATGTCAAGGCACTTAGCACCTTACTGCTCCAAGGGACCTATACTAAGTTCATCATTCGTCATTCCGTAGAATTAAGAAAATTGAAAATTAGATTATTAGAACGAGTTTTTATTAACATATATAAAGGTCGTTTTGTGTCTGTCACTTTTTCTTCTGTTTAATTTAACACTTTTTGAAATTGTTGTTTAATACAGTTACATGTGTCATGTATTTATTTACATATTGATAAACTGGTATTTTTGCTAAAAAATACTGATTTCTTACGAGTAATTTATATCAAAATGTCTGTATCTGCATTTCTAAAACTTTGTGATGATGTGATATAACATGTTAATGCCTATATTTATTTAATAGGTCAAAGGAAATCCGATAAGTGATCGGAAACGATGAGATATCAGACTGTCATACAATGCTCAGTCTAATTATGATCGCACCTCATTCTAATTATAAAACATATCACATATTGTGGCCAACATGTTTGCATTGCACGATATGAACGGATTCATTTAACTAGGGAATAAAGACAAAATATTATGTATTACTGTTTGCATACTTGCTATGAACAATTTAAAACAAAGTGATTGATCACAACATGCCGTATAGGGAAATATCGAAATATCTTGTCATAAAGTTTATACTAATCAATTTTAGCTCGATTGACAAGAAAACTCAGAGTTTATATGAATCGCTTTGAGTCAACATCCTCGGTAGAACCAGTACTGAGTGTTGTATGTTTTAGAGGCATCGGGTCGAGCTGGGTATCGAACCTGCAACCTCTGGTATGGGCTGCAGACATTACATATCCTACACTATCTTGTTTTGAAAGGCTTACACGTATTACTGTGGCTGTACCATACTATGGATGTCGTATAGTTTTGCTTGTAATCAATATGTTAACATAACTACTTGCTAACTGTATATCGGATATCTTAGGCAAAGGATTTCATGTTTAGACAGAATTCATCGTCGAACAAAACGAAGAATTATACAGTTGTATTTGGAATATGCGTTTAATGCGTGAAAAAGATAGCTCAGCGTAAATTCAGAAATAAGCTATAGTTTTTATTTTACATAACAGTCAGAAATGGTATATTCTAATATGATTAAGCTGCATACCTCGGTTATATGCTGATCAAATAATTGCTCTCTATGGCTTCATTTGTCCCTCTTACATATACTTCTAAGAACAAGTTTTTAATATAAATCAACAATGGATTAAAACATTCTTATTCGATTTCAATAACAGCCGTAGAACTTCCTTGCGGTATTGTCCTCACTTATATCATTACGATATCATACACCCATAATCCGTAAACATGTGTAACAAATATATCTTGATTGGTATACTAATGCTCACATGTATGCTTAAGTTGTTTACTTTTACGATATACCACAAACCGATACAACATGTGACAATGTCATCAGAAAACTGTTTACAATGTGAGGTTTATACAGTAACAATTAATAGATCCGTGTTGCCTTTCCTTTCTATTCATTAGATCAAAATAGTTTCAATGACATATCGGACAATTCCAATAGTGCTCATCTAAATGCAGATTTCGAGTCTCATTTAAACCGTTATCTTATCTGTTACTTTCAGACTCCTGTTTTTCTCGAGAAATTTACAATACAGGAAATTACAAGGTCCGATTTGACAGAGGATTCGGCGTTGGAATTTCAGGTTGAGTTGCTTTGAAGTCATTGTTTTTTGTATTCGTGGTTAATATTTACATTTTTATTTTAGGATGTTTAACTTACAATCGCTCCATATTGCTTCAGTTTTACTACACTATCAAAGTGCCAATCAATACATTATTGAGGTACTCATATAACAAATTAATTTAATGGAAGTTGAATTGTTGGCTTTTTTAAATAGTTTATAAAGAGACTGCTATATTCACCACAAACGGGTTCGTTTATTACTTGTTTCCTTCCCTAAAATATCTACTGAATTACACAGTTTGGCAGTTTAATTATTTAACCAATTATTTAAATATAAAGCAAATATGTTTTATTTTTAAATCAAACGTGTTTACAATAGAAGCGTCAAAGGCCTAGTCAGTAAACTGACCGTTACGTTATATATATTTAGTATGTAAGTTTGTATAGTTAATTTGAGTACTGTCTCTATGCTGCTTCTGGACTTTTTCTCCTATATAAATTTCTGATGGAGACAACTGGTCTTTCTTTTCCGAATTCGACCTTACGTGGAAAGCGTAAAAAAGAGTATTTACTCTACTATTTGACTATTTTCTGAGAAATGACATTATATTTTTTACTCGGTTTAATTTATGTTGCCGTTAAATAAAAAAGGTTTTATATGAATATAAAGAAATATATCTGATATACAGTCCAGGTCATTCTGTCTTATTGGTTAATAAAATATAAATTTCACTTAAGGTCATTCAGTCTTAATAGTTAAAACACATTCATTTACACTTAAGGTCATTCATTCTTAATGGTAATTACACTTAAGGTCATTCGGTTTAAATGGTATATAAATATTAATTACGTTTAGGTCATTAGGTCTTAATTAAAGTGTTTTTGTTTTTATAGTGCTATATTAGCAGTAGAGATAACGGTAAGGCAAAAGAGGATAGTAATGCTAAATGCACAGCTCTCGAGAAACTTTCAGATCGATTATAGTATTCACTAAAATTAATAATTGAATTATTAAATTTATATCAATACTGTATTAAAATATCCTTTTGAAGACTCAGACCGTTCACCTCTTTGGACTATCTATTTATATGGAAGCAAAATTGCTTTCCTAATTATTTTTTTCATTGTGATATTCTATACATTATTAGATAAAACTATATTTTTACTTTTACAATGAGCAATTACAAAGCAATTCGATACTTTGCTGAATCAAGTAGCCGGAATAATAATAGCATTATCTTTTTTTAAACAAAAAAAACTAGTTATACGACTTAACAGGCATATAGTTATTGCAATGATTATTCGCGTTTATGACAAAATCCATTATCTTCATATATTAAAAGTTACTGTAACAATATACGATGTATTTGTACCTGGCAGGTGTATTCCTCACATCACATGACACGACGTCATTTGGTTGGTATGGCTTCAGTCTATTTAAAGGATGTCGATAAACACGAAAATGGCCTCACAGAGCTTATTATTTTACCGCATAGTGTATACAGGGTAAGTTACTGCTTTCCAGCATTTTAACTACTGTCTATATGCTGCTTCTGGACTTTTTTCTCCTATATGAATTTCTGATGGAGACAACTGGTCTTTCTTTTCAGAAGTGGAGCGCGTGGTCTAGTGGTAGAGCACCGAACCCATGATTGGAGGGTCGTGAGTTCGATCCTCCACCATGACTATGTGCTGTGTCCTTGAACAAGACACTTTTTCCGCACATGCTTTGTACTGGTTCTACCCAGCAAGACTTCGAGCGTGATTTGTCTAAGTTGTAAGAACTTGTTTCACAATCGAAATAAAATAAATAAGTTTAAACCAACTACGTTGTGGATGTCATTAAATCATAATAGAGAATCCACGTGACTTAATGTTCTACAGCTCGGAAAAAGGATAAGAAAATGCCGCTTCAGGTAACATTTTTGCAGATAATTTTCTTGATATTTCATAACGATACACACGAAACAAAGACAGACGCCGCCGTCTCCGTATAGAAATGAACAATCGATGCAATTCTGTCAAGGAGGCATGTTAAATTCGATATTTTCCTCTAAAAGTGCTGCGGCGTATATTGCTCTGATGATATTGTTATCATTAGGAGTGGTGCAATTTACAAAACAAATATATAAATACAATTTTTACACCTCTTCATACAATTAGGTCACGTGGATTCGCCACCGTGAAAATTGCAAATTGTTTTCCTTATCATAATTTCGTTATTATTATCGTCAATTTTATTGTTATATAAATATCATTACTTAACCTAACATGTTACAAATTAAACCAGTATGATTCATCTTCCAGCTTCACCAGGGCGATGTGCACATATCTGGATGTTATCAGCCCGTAGCAGGGAAAATGGTTTTTAATGTTGTCGAAGCCAGAAATCTTCCACGTGTGTCTCTTCTCGGTGCTGTCAGTAAGTGTTATAGTAGAAAATGATATCCGAAAAAAAATTTTTTATTTTTTTGAAAAACAAAAAAAGCAGACATTAAAACGCGAAATTAAATAGCAAACATGTTTTCATTGTGTCTATTCATGACGGAAATGACATTTGCCACACCTCTTATATACCCGAGCACTGACCTAAGCGTTATTCTATTTTCGAGCAACGCTGAATGAATGAATTACTCTCAGTATTGATTAGTATTCGATGCATTTTTTATTGACTAAATTGTTCATACCGAAAAGCAAATAGTAATATGATGGCAATACACATCACCACACAAATATTGAGAAACTTAATTAAAATGCTTACAATTTTTTGCAAGGGACTGCACGGAATGAGGAAAAGTTGCGAAGTCAGTGTATACTTCATAATTATGTTGTTTCCAGAGTGAGAATATTAATAAGTATTTCTTGATATGCTTGACCAATTCATATTATTCTAGTCATGCAATTGAAGTATTTAGGGTTATTATATTTACATGGTGGGCCTTAAGTACGGTATTGGCACACCTATTGGGGTTATTTGTCAGTAATTGTTAACGAATTTATAAAGCAATTTTAAAGTTTGAAAGACAATTTTTACAACTGATAAATGCTGAATTAAATAATATTAAGATAATACGAGCCATCCATTCACTTTGTTGTTTTCAAAAAAATAAAACTGTTGATAATTAAAATAAATAGTGTTGGTGAACTGTTTTGCTAATTCATTTTTAACAGACAAATAATAATTATTACTTAATTTTACCACCCCTGAGTTTTAATTATTTTTCATTTTAGTTCTTTTTTCTGGAAAAGCTGTTGTTTAAGAACAGCATCGGAATAGTCGAGTGCGTTGTCCCTCCGTCATCTCTTGCTTTAAGTTCTGATGCATCAATTTAGGATTTCACTATGTTCTTTAAACATCAATTTTCATTACAAACCTTGTTGAAACAAACCATCTCCAAAAATAAAACGCGTACATTTTCGTGTGAATAATCGTGTATATTGTTTTTTAAATCCCCTAAATCTTACATTTAACTTCAGATTATATTAAAAGAATTTTCAAGTCTTAGCATTAGTTAATATTCTATTTCAATACATGTAAGTTAGTTTTAGGTTAGAAATGCTTTATAAAGGCAACCTTCTAAAAATTATATTTTTCCAAAACATATATATAAAGATTCTATTAAGTTAACTTAGCAAGGCTCAGAAAAGTGTTTTCAACTACCTTATCTAATATTGTCCAAAGAAGCATGGGGCATAGCAATAACTTATATTTTGGAGTATAATAACGAGTTTACAAGCCTTATCGGAAGCACATCCTTTTCAATAAAGATCCTAAGATTTTCTTCTATAGTATCTGAATGTTAAGCTCCGTCATTCAGACACATCTATTCGCTATCTATTTAATCTTCGTATTCCGATTTCATATCTGTTAGAGGACATTACTTGACCTATGCCTAATACTGGTGTTTTGCCGTCTAGGTCGGTTTACCTAAACGCCTGGTAATTGGTCATTAAGAGATGTGGATCAATTTAAATGTCTGGTTTGGTCAATCATTAAACATGATGAAAAGGATATGTGTCCTGTTGTCTAGAAAGTTTCCTGGTAGATGGTTCAGCCTTTATCTGCACAGCCATTAATTGCAATTATATGTCGAATCGTTAACAAGGGCCGTTTACTGAGTACGTTATTGACATTTATTTACAATCACAAGATATACTCGATGACAGTTTACTTACAAATATGCCCCACGATACCGAATCACATAATACAACTGTCAAAGCTGTCTAGACCAGATATAAATCTTAAACCTATCCATAAAGTGAGCATTTCGTTTTCACTAAATAAGGTAGACTAGCGTTTAACGTGTTAATCTGTAATGATGATCTGGATTAAAAAAACTCGACATTGGTATACGTGGTTGATGTGTTGATGGTCCATCACGGCAGAGGATCATTTCCATGCATTGATGACCATCCGCATGATACTACCCAGAAAACTGATTACAGCGCAAATCACAAACGCTCTGTGTCATTCCGCAATCGAAACTTTAAACAATGATGCCTTTTCTTTTTAATTGTATTGATTCTATTATGTTATAAAACTCGGCCGCCTAAGATGAAACTTATTGTCTGTTTTGTGGGTAGTATGCTAATTTCAACGCACGTCTTGAAACTAATTAATATTATGCGTCGCCTCAAATACACCTCGTATGGTAAAGCTCACGCGGATATCTACCAATCGTTTATCCTGTCTTAGAATATGCTGATATTGCCTGGTATAATTGTACCCAGTACGAAAGACAACAACTTGACAAGGTGGTTCAGACAGAATCAGCCCGTATCGTCTGTGGTGCAACAAAATTAGTTTCTATCCATGTGATACATATAACGATGTTTGTTGGGAACCCCTCGAAACTAGAAAAAGAAACACAAACTCACGCAAAGCAAAGCAAGTACATACCTTTCGCCTGAGCATCCCTCCATCTGTTGCTGATACCTCCAGTTAAAAATTAAGAAATTCTGAAAATCTCCAAAATAGTTCTCTCACGAACTACACTTTATTGCAATTCGTTTCCCCTTTCGACCATACGCGAGTGGAATGACCTAATATAACGTTTTATTTCTCGACATTTTACTTTTTGGGAATAGTAATTTATCTTTACAGCAATATAATGCGATCTTTAAATTGTTTCAGAACTAAATTATTAAGAGCAATCGATTATATTAAGGTAGTATATTGTAGTCCTAATATGTTTTAATATACATTGAAAATGTCAGTCTAGTATGAAACCACTAGATACTTTCCAGTGGTCTATGGGATCGCCCCGGTAAGGCTCGTCAGACATTCCTTCGACATCAACAGTAAAAGCCCGACAATCTCTCTCTCTCTCTCTCTCTCTCTCTCTCTCTCTCTAATTTCAAGTTAATATAATTACTACAGCCTTTTTTTCTCAATTGGATTAAACGTTTATCTGCCGTCATTGTCCATGGAGCGGATTTACATGAGCATGCTTTCTATCCAATCCGTTTTCTGTTAAAGAACTTACTTTTTAAATGCTTATGTGATCATTTATAATGCAAATTTATCACCCTCCATTTTTGCCCCTCAGATGTTTCTCTAATCATTTCAAAATATTTGTTCTCTCAAATCCACCTTAGGGATTGTATCATTTGGAATACATTTGTCAATGTCTAGTATGAATTTTATTACGAGTTCAGTACGTCCTTAAACAGTTTATCACAGCCCGAGGATATTGCTTTAAATTTAAACGTGATATAATTGCTGTGTACTACCTATGCAATTATTTGTTAACACAACACTCGTTTGTCAATGTCATATTTTTCATTTCTGCGTTCTATCTGACGTACATAGCAATAAGCAGACATATTATATTGACAAAACATAGGTAATATAAATATAAGTATGGGTATTGAAGTAAGTTTTTTTCTTACCTTGGCCGCCAAGAAGCTAGTCGTTGTTTGTAATTATCATTCAAGTGTGTAATCAATTGATAATTTGTTGCCTATTTGACGAGAAAATATATGTTCGATCCTGGCATTATGTATCATCCAAATGACTGTGTTAGTTTTTTTTAACGTATGTATTCACGAACTTTATGGACACACCTCGTGTATTACTGTTTCATCGCGTACATAATAATTTATTTAATCAGTTATGTAGAATGAGTGCGAGTGTGTGGTTAGTTTCTTGCCATTTAAAGAATAACAGTTCTAGTAAATTAATTAAATTTTCTTCAAATGCTTCTCAGTGCTATCTTAGTCTGATTCCCATTAACGCATTAAGTTGTTATCTGACTGAATCTTCAGTACAAACGAAATGCATCCTGGTCATTCTTGTAACTAGTCTTTAAAATGTGTTTACATACTATTTTGTAAACATACTTATTTTTCCCGTCACCATACGTTGTTTGACATACTAAATAGATCACATAAAAAAATTTAAACTTTATTTCAGGTAATATAATAAATTTGCATTCAGAGTCCATGACTTTTTTCAAATTATATTTTAACATGTTATATCAGATATCCCATACATTTACATTTAAGCCAACATGATAGATAAACGCTAGACTATTATCCTACCCTACAATTTTTGCAAGGTCCGGCAATAAAACGCTGATATAGTGTACTAACATAGTATTCATTATTTTATTGGTCGGCATGACTCATAAAACTTCCATTGTTGATAACTGCACTGCATATATTGTGTGTTTTCAGACCCATATGTCAAAGTGGAAATGTACATAAATGGTATCAGAGAAGCCAAACATAAAACAAAAGTACGTCAAAATACACAGGACCCTGTTTGGAATCAAGCATGTGTTTTTGATATCAACAGAGAGAATCCGAAACTTCTTGGTCACGTGTTTGTGTTCCATATAATACATAAGGATATGATGATGGGCGTACAAAAAATAGGACAGGTAATACCTTGTGTTTGCTGTTTATGGAGAGAAATATTCAATTCTAGTGTAGTTTTCATTTCTAGAGAAGTCAGTTTGTATTTATCAAGGGAAATAGCCAGTTATTAGTGTAGACTGCCTCTCTGTTTGACAAGTGAAACATTCAATTATAAGAATTTACTAAATACAATATATTTAATATACAACAGTATCTAACAGTCTGTAGAACGAACCCAACTCTCCCGATTGGGTCCGTTTAACAGCTATTGTTACGAGCAGGGAAAGTTGCTTCAGGGAAAGTTTTAATGACGCCATAATTTATTTAGCGTTCATTTGCTATGAATTGTGGTAAAAGCATAGAATTCGCTTTTTTTCCATTGGTGGTAAATATACCTGATTCGGGAAACATCCGGTTCTGGGATAGACTAGGTATCTAAGGAATTCCCGTGAACTTGCGGTCTAAGGCGCTGTCGTCTCGTGACCATCTCTCATCACTGAGTTCGTGGGTTCGACTCCTGCTTGGACCATAAACGTGATGTGACGGTGATAGTACAGGTTCATTCCGACAACTTCCTCCACCAATACAACTGAATATACTATATAAAACGTGGCATATGTCAAAATCAACGTTAAACCTCATTAAACCAAAAAAACAAGTCATCAAATCAAAATCGTTTAAATGGAACACAAGTGTTTTATGCGAATGCAGAAGTGGGGTGTAATAACTTGGTTAAATGAAACTGCATTCAATATGACTCTATGCTCCACTGTCACATTGACCTATTGTTTACGTAAATGATAACAAGAATGAAATTTCGAAAATATAAAGCGTACGACCGGTCAATTTTCTTACTATTTAAATAATTCAACTGAATTTTTGCAAGTTCAAAAAAACATTTAACACAAAATAATCTATGGCGGAGACTTCCTTTTCACTATTTCTGTTGAATGTTATGATGTCTTCACAATCTCGTTTTTTGCTATATTCAATTGTCCATTATCTCTATCCAAACTTTTATCAAGCACTTTATGACAAAGGCACCTCTTAGTCATCTCTGCCATCATGCACTCTAATAAAATAGTCCCTGAAAAATAAAACACAATGTCTTAATACCTGAGGAATAAAGCCTCAAGTGTCCACAGGGGGTGTATGATATTGGAAGAATTATAGTCAATCATCACATTAAAAACAAATACACAGCAAGCTTTGATTCTTAATAGAACTATTTTTTTACCCTATGACATTTTGAACACAGTTGCTACCGCTGTTCCTGCGCAAACGAAGAATATTTGCCATATCCCCTTAGTATTGTAAACTAAAGAGATATATCAATAACTCCCATAATTAATTTATTTTTAAACAAATACGCTCATTGAAGTATCTAATCTCATATACATCGGTACAAATCGTATAATTAGATAAGAGAACTTAAACAAAATTGCACGTATTATGGGGCTATATTAATTTTATTTTCACTATAGGTGAGTTTTGTTGATTGAACCTGGATTATTAATGTCCTTATATACATATGTATGTGACGTATATATAGGTATTTTGAATTTCGAAATGATTTATGATTCAGAAAAGTTCATGTTTTGAAAAATATTGACATTATTTTTTTTGTGTGTTTGTTACTTTGTTGACGGCTGTGTCTTTTGAGGGCATTTCCTTACTTATTTGTATTTTTTGATCGGGATAGGAAGGATATTATATGATTTATCTCAAAACATTCAAACTACTTCACATTTGCAACCGTTCGTTATAACTGTCTTATGATGTATCAATTACAGCCATAAGTTTCATATTGTTTTAATTTAAACTTTTGCAGGTGGAGCTTGGTTGGTATAGTCATGGCGAACAACTTGACCATTGGTATGATATCATGGAACATCCACATAGACCCACTGACTATTGGCATCCCGTTATAAAGACCAGCAAAATCACATCTTGATGAAATATTGGACAGTCCCGCTGTATATACTGAATTCATTAGCATTGTGATAAATATGTTTTCTCAAATATTAACTAGTTGTATTTTCTTAAAATCACATTTAAGTCTAGAAGAAAAAAGTTTTTGAAAGTGCTTATGAATATCGGATCATACATGTATTCATACCGCATGACATAATTACCTACGTATATACATTGTTTGTTTTTACTTTAGAACGTACACGTATAACATATGAGAAGAATCATAAGCATTATATTTTACATTAATTTTCACGTATGTGTGATGTACATGGGGTAGCAAATAGATAAGCAACTAGAAGCTAGTCTGATATTCATTTCCATCTGACGATATTTATGTGTAATTCTCCATTCTGAGGAGGTTGGTGTTAGTCATGTTAAATATCGATGACAAAACTTACTTCGGTCTGTGATTTTTAGAACAGTATTTGAGTATATATTATGCTCATATTTAAATTTGTTGACATAAGATACATTTTTGCTATCAGTATGTCATTTTTGTGGAATATCATAACTTTGACATCATAACGTATAAAACGAAAAGATTACTACAATACACTGTTGAATTTATGAACACGGCTCAATCTTCCACTATGTGGCCAAACATGTGAGATATCGTTTAATTTATTGCTGAGAGATATCAGAATTGACAGGTGAACATTTGAAAACATTCCCGCTTAAAACTGTAACTATCGAATTCAGCACGTAGATGTACTGGTTAGTGTTCTTTGAGTGTCTACCTTAGTAACTAATTAGAAACAAGTTTAAACGTAATGCAGTGTCATCTCAAAGTTAATATATATCAAAACCAGTCTTTACATTGTGTCATATTGTATCATCTTCATTTACTGATTACATTGCAATTGTCTTTTGTCATTTATTTTTAATTGAAGTGTTCCTAAACATATATCATACGTCATAGATCGTTATTTTGTAAATGTTTTTTACTTCTTCACTTATATAAAAATGTCTCTCTGAAATGAATAAGACAACTGCACGTTATTATGTGATATCATTAAAAATATTTCGAAAAACTAAAATATATCACTGTATAACTTGTCAACACATAAAAAAAGCTATTCAGTACAGTGAAGAAAATATAGTTGATGTTCTACAACATTTTAAAATACTAAATTGAATTGTGTTTACAAAACTATATACAAGCTTCTTAAACATATAAACATACTTGCATATCGGACATGCATTTCCATGTATTTTACCGGGTACGAATTTGCATCCAACACCATTATCCTATCCTTCTCCTCACGCTAATACGTGACGTCATATCACGTATCCGTTCCTATATACCTCGCGCTATGATGTATTCATTCATAAATACCTCGCTCTATGACGTATTCAATATAAATACTAGAATATGCTTGCACTACTGTAGAAAATAATCAGGAAAAAATATTTAAAATACCACAAAGTTTCAGTTGTATACAAGAAAATGTATCCTCATAGGGTTTTCAGAGTCTAAATACCAACAAAACAGCCACCCTTAAGGGCGGATTTTCCAGCCGCATCTCTAACCATGAAATATACTTGCCATATACCACTAAATACATACGGGAATAAATACTATTTCTGTAAATTTAAAGCAGGCAAGAAGATAAAATTACTTAAAAAATTAAATATTTTAATAAACCCCTGTTAAAGTTCCGTTGAAAGTACATGTAAATATCTTTACGTAACAGTTTATTAATTCATTGGACAACGATGTCAGAGAGTAATACGCTAAAAAGATTAATTAAGTACAACGCATATATCTTCGGTAAGTAGTCATATGTAATATCATCAACAAACATTATATAATATTAATTTATTTGAGATGATTATTAATCGATGTTCCTCTTGAATGATAGATGATTAAAAATAATAATGGTCATGCTAGTGAATGCCACATTTTAGAGGAATAAACCCATGGATTCTATAATTAGAATGGCAAGTGGTGATTAATATTGTGATTACTATACATGTATATAGTAATGACACTTAGTGGTTCTAAGTGTTATAAAACATAATGACACGTAGTGTATCTAAGTGTGAAAGCGATGACAAATGAGTGGTTATTTTTGGGATAGGTCGTAATAGTAATGACACATAAATCGTAGTGTTTGAGATAAACGTTGAATATTATGTCAAGTCAGTCGATATGTTTGAGATAAATGGTGATGGCAATGACAAGCGAGTGGTTATGTTTGAGAAAAATGGTGATAGTAATGACAAGTAAGTTGTTTTTGTTTTGATAAATCATTATGTTGTTATAATTGGGATAGGTTATGGTGGTTAACAGGAGAAAAGTGGTTATATTTTTTTATTAACTTATAAGTGTTACGGCAAGTAAGTGAATACATTTGAGATAAATCATGACGGTTACTGACTCTGAGTGGATATATTTGGGATAAATCAAGACGGTTACTGCAAGGAAGTGGAAATATTTGAGATAAATCATAACGGTTACTGACTGTGAGAGGATATACAGGAGATAAATCATGACGGTTACTGCGAATTGAGATGATATATTTGAGATAATTCATGTCGGTTACTACAAGTGAGTGGGTATATTTGAGATAAAGCATGATGGTTATAGCAAGTGGGTGGATATATTTGAGATAAATTATGATTGTTATAGCAAGAAAATGGTTATTTTTGTAATCGACACGTCTTTGATATCATTACAGGTAAAGCATGAATCTGATGACAAAAGAGTGACAATATTTTATAAACCACATATGTGTTGTTGCGTGTGATAATAGTTTTAATATGACTTTGACAAGTAAGTACATTTAAGAAAAAAATCATAGTGATAATGCATGTCAATTATCTTATTTGAGATAATCCGTGATGACATTGGCAAGTGAGTGATATATTAGAGATAATATATGATGGTATCTCAAATGAGTGTTTAAGAAAAATATTATGAATTTAAATTTGAAAGATAACGATGAATTTTAAAGGCAGATGAATATTTGAAACAATCGCAATGATAGTGGAGAATAAGTGATTATATTTTAGATAATTCAAGCTGTGTTAGACACGTGAGTGTTTGTATTTGAGATAAACGTGATGGTTATGGACGATGGGTAATTATATTTGAGATTAACCATAATCATAATGGGGCATCGAATGTAAGTCAGGGAAGTGAAAAGAAAATGAGTTAATATTTTGGAGAATTACATAAGGATGTCGGAAGTGAGTGTTTGTGTCTTAGTTTACTCAAAAAGCGTTTGCAAAAAAGTTGTTATTACTCATGACTCATGCTATGACATCACTCTAATGTAATATTTCATATATATATACTTGTTTTTTCGCCTGTGTAGAATTGTAATAGGTTCGTTTTCCATCGAATCGTTTAGCATATACATACATACTGTCTCCTAAACCATTTTCGTTTCCTTTCAACCGTAAAAAACGGTGACCAGTTTCGGGGCATCAATGTACCTATCACACACATCTGCCCATAACACCTGTTAGTTATTACGTACACCATGGACTATTATACTACATGTAGTTAAATTGACTAGCATATGACCATATGTCTCCATTCCATGTACAAGATTGTACAAGAATAAGCTTTAGGATTTAAACTAACTGCATAAAGAAATATCCGATAAGCGGCGCATGTGATCTCGAGGGCACAGCGATCTAATTGAATAACACTATTTCATCCAGCTCTA
Source organism: Panopea generosa (assembly GCA_029582155.1). NCBI lineage: Eukaryota > Metazoa > Mollusca > Bivalvia > Adapedonta > Hiatellidae > Panopea > Panopea generosa. The sequence continues at coordinate 77,689,801 of CM055897.1, read as the reverse complement.
CGACATATAGGGACACACGCATATGTCTTTAGGAATGAATTTGATCCAACTCAGCACATCGTCGTGCGATGTCTTATGTTTCAATAAATAACACAATAAATCTGTCTTGCCAGTAAAACACAAAAAAACAATACATGTCTGCCCTGTAACATAACATTAATTAGTAAACGCTTAATAACGTCTATGAATATATTTCGGAAAATGCAAGAGCAACTTTATAATTAAAAAGACGCATAGACGCCCATCTATTCATACTTACAACGGTCTCTTATATTAGTACATCAGTAATTACAAAGGCTTACGTTGGAACAAACTCTTGAAGAAGAGATTGTATAGATTGTTTTACGTTAATCTCCTCTGTTGGCTAATTTAACCTCTTTTTTTACTTGATGAGGCAGACTGTTTAACTCAATTGGTTCCCCACTCCCCCACCTCCCCCCCCCCACTTCCCCCTCCAATTTTATACCTCAATGGAGAAGAATGACACATGCCATAGGCACCGTGGGCTCGAATTACAAAAGTGACATAAATGTTTATTTCTAAATATGTTTTATATAATGTGTTATAAAAGTGACAGTAAAAGTTCAATACATCTTAAATTTACAAGTACTTTGAAACACTGATGGTATCATAAATATACAAAAAATGGTTATAACTTCAAAACACGAGGGGAAAAAAAGAATGACAAAACCAATGCGTGTGTAGCGAAAGAAAAAAATACAGACATACAGGATTAACGTTTATATTATGTTGTCTTTAGTGACGAATAAGAAGCCAAACAAAGACATATTTATTTTGCGATTCCTGGCAACATTGTTACCAAATAATAATCATTACAAATGTCAGCACATGTCAAGTTGATTAATAGTTACTTTTGTGATAATGGTGTAACAGCATGTGGTAACATTTACAAAGCATTTGGCTTAGCCAACCGATCTATAGGGAATATATCAACAGCGCTGATCAGATTATCATCATATTATGGTATCATCCAACGATCATATATTTCTATACTCTAAAGAAGCTCAATCTTTAATTTGATTTTAACTTAGACGTGAGAATAATATATTTTCGTTATATAATTATACTGTATGGAAAATATAAAACATACAAATAATTAAGTCCAATGCGTGACTATAAAGTAAGGTTGTACTGAGATTTTATATTTTTGCACGACGTACTATAATCCGTTATATATTATACAATAATGGACTTTACAGCTACGCAATATGATGTGCTATGCACCATAAAAATTAATATAGACCTAGGTCATATATAAAATATAAATAAATCTAGTCTAACTTTGTCGTACGGGAAATGACAAAATATCACCAAATTAAGAGTATACATTATATGTAACAATATTATAGGAGACCTATTTAAATAAATAAATAGAAATCGTGTTTCTCTCGTAAATACTGACGACATAGAACTTAATAGTTCAATGCAGGCTAACAAAACAAAACATCACTAACGGTTCAAACTTGACATTTAAAAGTTTTAAAACAAATACAGTCAGGCAACCGCTCTTACAAAACCCATCTTCTAACTCATATCAAAGTGGTTTTCCTTATATGTTGCATATAAGTGTTAATGAACTATTATTTAAATAGCTTTATTGTTGCTTATAACTTTATTAATTCAAGCATATCAAAGATCAAATTGATTACCCGGTGCATCAACTATTTCAAATATTTGAACATACATTCAAAATATAAGAATGAGTCTGCATGGCCAACATACATGTATATAAATCTACATATTACAACATAGTTCTATTTATTTTGGTAATGAGCATAATGATGATACAAGTATAACCTATCCAATCTCCTTTCCCAATTTTTTAACTATTCCCCGTTTTATTAAAATCCACTTATTGTCAGCGTATTTTGAAGTCTGTATTGTACATGCCCGTATCCATGTTAATCTTAACAGTCACTATTGTAGCAGATATTTTCTTGCATACTGACTGGGTACGAAATTTTCATCCTACATCTCCTCCACTAGCAATCCATACTCTCCTTGCGCTATGGCGTAATGCTATGAGACGTTTTCATGCATAAATATTTCGCGCTATTGCGTATTTGTTTATTAATACTATGGGATTGAACTACATGTTCTATGATAATAGACGGAATAGAAATATTTAAAAGGATACTGATTTGTATGCAAGAAAATGTATCTGGAAATTCCTATCCCTCGGTCTAACTGTTGGCGCATAAACAGTTATCTGTCTGGACGGAATTGCCCATCCACAGAGTTCAAATCAAAATTATAATAATTCAGGCTGTTGTGTTATTAATTCGCTGTACACTATCAACAAACAAATATTGTAGTATGTGAGTTTTGTGAAAAATAATGTTTTAGTGAAATAGTTTGTTCTGTTTGACTAATATTTCGTTTGGAACTTATTGTTAATATACTTGTGATCAATCGCTTGGTTTTATATATGTTGTTGCATAACCAGTTGGGCGATGTAAGATCATTGGTCCTGATCAAATCCCTATATTAAATAAATCCGACACTCTAAATAAGGCTTTGTATTGAATTTCATTACATGCTGATTTTTTACCTTTTCAACACAAACGATCATATTTTATAAGATATGAATATTAAATTGATATAAAAGCACTTAGCTTAAAGGATAAGCTCACTGTTTTCTTTTTTGCCACTTGCACATTGATGGCTCTAATTATTTCGTTGATTGTTTCCAAGAAATCACTAGTCTCTACTTAAGGATACAAATTACAGTTAATGCAGTTGAAAATAGTGTGTAACGTTCGATGGTTCAAAAGGCATGAGAGTACAAATTGAAACTCTTCATATTTTAAGGTTGAATCAGATGTCAAATGCCGTATCTGAATGAAAGGTAGAGATAAAGCTATGGAACGTGTACTAGCATATATTTGCTAAAATCTCCGTAACACGTTTGTGGTGTCCGTTTTCAAAGAATAGCAGGGTGAAAATGTACATACTTTTCGGGTACCTGTATATTTCATTCATACATACTGAAATTTTCAACAGCAGTGTATAGCGATACATAAAATAATCATAGCATAATAAGCACTGATTCATTTTCATGTGATTTTGAAGAATTTCAGGTGTAAATGTAGAGGTTTTCAACATGTACTTTACTCACATGCACAACTCTTTTGATATACGTAATGAAGAAACGTTAACACGATTTAATGTTTATGAATTACGGAACATGTATTTAATGACATACAAATCTGTTAACAAAATAATCTTGATTTATGATCAATTTTTCATTTTCATAGATTTTAATAAAAAAGAGAATTTCTTGTGGCGTATAACTCCTAACTGTATCATTTATCATCTTGTGGTTAACAATTCAACTTTGATTAATAGTTGAAAACTGAAACATTGAAAGTAAGCAGGGTAAAAGTACATACCGTTTACATAATGCTTCTTGTATATACTGCTACATCGCTGTTGACTCTATATTGGTTTTTTATTAAGTAACCATCTTGTATATAGGAAAAAAAAAATATTCAAAATAATTAAACAACTATTGTTCATGTTAATATCAAAGTATGAAGATGAAATTCATATTTTATGACATTCTACATATACTATAGAATAACGTAATGTAAACATATTGACTTGCACGCATATTGTATATAAATGCATTAAACATTAAAACCAAAATATTTTAGATGAACCCGCCATTATTGTTGATGACCTTTTAATGTTAGGTGTAAAGAAATCCCATTGTTGTTATTACGATTGAACAATTAAATACATGTTTATTCATAAAGTGTTAATTAAAATAAAGTATTTAGTTGTATTTCATCTTTTATGTAGTCATTTATATTCCAGTTTATATAATAGTTTGGTAGAGGATTGGGTGGGAGGTTCCTCAACTGCTTATATTAATATCATTTACGTGCCACCGCTGAGGCCGTGAAGTCCAGCTATTCGGAACTCTTTGTCGGAAAGTCTACTCATTTCTTTAATGAGTTGAAAATGGGATCGAACTCCATCACCTAATTTTATTCGTATTTTGCCAAGAAATAAACTTCACCAATTGGTTAAACTGTTTTACTTCAGAATAGCACTCCTTACTATTGGTATCTGTTTCTTGGTGTTAGTATCATTACAAAGGGATTTGTGTATGTCTGGAGGAAAAGTACATAATATAGGTTTACCGAGGAAGCTTTATTTAAATATTATGAATCAAAGCTACCAAAACTGCATGCATCTCCTTTGAAAATAATACATACTTTATCTTAAAAGAAATGTAAACGCCGTAAAGCGGTAGACAACAAAAGCACACATAGACTTAGTTCACAGAAAATATAGTTATTCTTTCAATGAAAATTCATTACAAGTATTTACTGTTGCCGTTTTATAAACTGTATAATGTTGTTTTTATTTAAACAAGCGAGTGGTGATATATTTGTCATTTATGGTATTGTGTAATAAGATGAATATGTTACGTTACATCAAAAACATAGAAAACTATCTAGGTTCATCAAGATTATCTAATCAAAACTTTTACACACATTTTGAAATTATCTTATAGCAGTGCTCTTGTTGTTCGCGTCCTATTAATGAGGGAAGACATCGGACGTATGTATTAGTTGTCAATAGGTAGATGAGAAACATTGTTCTAGATGATATATACAACCAGTTACACACATAAACGCTCCAAACTACATATTGCAACTATTTTGAGAAATAAATCAGATACTTTCATACAAGAGCAGCAAATAATCAACAGCGGGCAGTTTATTCCATTACTGTATTACCCTGCGTTGGGATTACTCGCGAGATATTGGATGTAGCTGACACACGGTATGGTAATCCCTGTAGGGAAGTTAATTGTCTGATTTCATTGGGAAATCGATTTTTATCAACAGCAAAGACATAACGAGGTAAAGAAAGTAAGGAATTGAGGTAAATAGTATGCGATGAAAGGTTATAAGTATAATGCTATCAAATATACACGACGTTGCAGAACTGAAACATAACAAGACATTTTAGTAATATATGTAACTAGTAGTTATTTTAATGGCCAATTTCGCATTGAGGTCAGATGCGTGTCATATAATTCACATACATTTATAATACCAACCTTTTTTATCGGTACAATGCTAAGTATAAAGAAGATTACATTTAAAAATTTTGATTTTTAAAATTACATCTTGCACGGTTTTGTTTTAGATTTTTAGGTTCGTTAGTTCATACTTAATTCTTTGACAAATATTCGCTTCCTTGAAGTCTACTTCAACACAATGTGTTTGTGGCAATGGAAAATATCTGAATTATTGTTATAAACATGAGACAAATGTAAGAAAAATTTATCTCGATATTATTTTGGCTTCAACTCCGTATATTTTCTAAATACCAAAATAAAACATTGTTTTATAATTATTCATAAAATTAAAATATAGTAAAACTAAATTGGATTATTTTTAAATAGAGTTTTAGTTACACATTGCATTTTATATATATCATATCAATTTTACTGATGGAAGAAGACCACATGCGAATGTAAAAAAAGTCCCTCTGGTAGACTAGTTACTGGCAAAAAATTTTATGTCAGCTTTTGGATCGAGCTGGAATCGATATTACGGTATCATTGTTGAGAAGTTAATATTATTGAAACGGCACTTTACACCACTATTCCACGGAGGACACTAAGTTAGGTTTTTTTCTGTACAAAATTATGTATGCAATACCTAATTCAGAATGTGTATCGCGTTTGGTTTCCGTATAATTATAATAAGGTACATACATTTTACCGCTATTGTTCTGATAAGGTCAATATATTAAATATTAAACTTTGGCAATATAGTTAGTTTTCTGCACGTGTACCTTTCAATAAGCAATGTGTGTATCTACGCTCGTATATGGAAAAAATCAGATCAGGGCAGCTCCGAGTTTTGTGCATGGTCATAATATGCATTTATTCTGAAACGATGTTTCAATGTTGTTTACATAGAATTCCATTACTAAAACCTACCAAAAAGGATGTCACGGCAAGTTATTTATATGATTGTAATTTAGTGATAAGTTGTAAAATTCCAGTAACCTTCAAAAAAACATTAAAAGTCCTAGTCATATATTACAAGGATGTCATAACTTAATACCGAATAAGAGCTGTCTATAAACAGATTTTATAACAAATGAGTCAATATAAACAAGAATGATTTCGATAGTATACGGCTATTTCGGACACATTATGCATGGACTGTGATGCATTTATGGAAACCGTCTTTGCATTCTCTTATTTCCTGGCAAAATTGTATAAAGCCATGAAATTGAACTCTTATAACACTAAACACGTTTATCTCAGAAACGTAATTACATAAAGGGGCAGTGAACTGTAAAGCCGGAGAATGTAAGAAATTTTAAATGCATTCTCTATATATAAACAATTATCGAAAAACATAACATTTGTGAGGACTTAATTTTTCTGAAGCTGAGGTTGTTGGTCGAGTCCCGCTTGCTCCAAAAACTGGATATGCCATATTTATATAACCTGAAATGTATTGAAAATGACGTTAAACCCCATTCAAAATTTGTTTCTGAAATGCGTTCTATGCTTCGATACAAACATACAAATTGTGCAATATGAAGTCTTCCTCCTTTAACAGTACATACTCATCCAAATTTAGTTTCCATTAACATTACATAATGCAAAATGTAATAATCTTTTGGATACAGTTTCCCCTGATAACAATCTAATAAGCAATCACAAACTGTAGACATATTGATTAATATCGATCCAACTATGCGTTATGACAATGCAGCAAAGGCAGCAATTCGCATACACGATATGAACAATTCCCGGCGTGAGTTAAAAGGTCGTGACTCATTGTATTAACAACTAACTAGTATATCGCGGCTACTATTTTAACACTGTTTTTTTTTCTTTTTTATGTAACAGCTGGAATGAACAATGTAGCGAACACATGTAAATTTAAATAACAGTTTCATCTTTGCTACTGACTGTTCCAATACCTCTTTTGTCATTGTTTCTGTATGTTCAAATAGTTCCAATTAGTATGAACCAACGTTTTGTTTGTATGTGTGCTTTCGTGAATTTGGCTCTATTGGATGCTGCTTCCCTGAATGGTAATTTATTTAAGTTTTAGGATAGAAGTGTGTGTGTTTAAAAGCTCTGCCATTTGTTTTAAAGAATAGTTCTCATAAATGAGTAATTCACATTTTTCTTTGTTTTATATACTATAAGTTATTCTCCAAGATACCAATGTGTTTTATCTAAACAATTTCATCCTTGCAAATCAATATAGTTTTTGTTAATTATACTTAAAATCGAACATTAGATTTGGTTAACGTAATAATTAGACTGTACAGGAACAGTATTTAGAATTATACAAAACTGGTGAGTATATAAAAGTTTCAGGAACAGAGTTGTATATACAACAGTAAGTTTATTACTTTTTCCGGAACAGGTATCTTTGTTAATGATTCGAGTAAAATAGTTAAACAGAACCGAATGTAACTTTTCTACAACACATTTTTATTTTCATTCAATAAGATTCGACATACATGTTTGTACATTAACCCTACCTTGTTTCAGATTAAAAGTAGTAACAGTATAAGTATACATTATATATCCTGCATATAGTATAAAGACAAGGGTACTGTTGCAAACTTTCATTGCAACTAAAACTCAACTGTCTAATTAAAAAAACACTCACTCGAGTGCAATTCATATAAACTTTACACTCCCATATAGCTGAAACATTAACATGTTCAGCAGTTTTAAAGAGTTCTGCGTAGTTTCTGAACAATCTGGTACCCTTTACTATGATATTGCCCTTTTCAGTTTGAATTCATGTCATATCGATGCAAGACCAAGATAAGAGTTGTCTCATCTAAAACAGGAATTTCAGCGAAATAAATGAAGCATTGTCAGAGCTAGACGCATATTAAACGTTGAATAATAAAGGTGTGTTCAGAGCTGTCACTACCATTCAAACTAATGCGCATTTGATTATTCCAATATAATGACGAGTGTTATACGATCTTGCTTGCCATGCTAATCTAGTCGAAGATGAAAACGTGTAATCATTGTTCGAAATATATGTTACGAAGATTTAATTATTTTGTCTTTTACCATTTCTTTTACACTTTCTCAATCAATGATATAATTTTCAAATTAAAATGACAAAGAGTTCTATTTTTATATGTACAGAACGACTTTATAGTATATATAGTCTAATCTAACGTGAGAAGTATTATTACTTTTAATAAGAAATAAACAAGTAAGTTGTAGATGAAGTTTTTATTCTTAAAATTTACCAAGCAAAATGTATTCCTTTCTAAAGTATTCCTTTCCAAGTGAGCTAGATGCTTCATCCTTGAACATGGAAACATGGACCGTTTATTATTTGTATTGACGATATTCTACTATTCTGTTGACGTCACTCTTGGAAGATTTAAAACATATTTAAAACCCTCTTTAAATATTTGACATAAAAATAATTTATGTTTATTCTGTCCTAGATGACTTGCATATTTTTCATTATGAACAGGCTCGAAAACCGAGTGTTCTAGTTTCGTTGTCGTGATCGCTTTCTTTGTTTTGATTAGATGAATATATCAGATAATGTATAATTAAACACCTGATAAAACAAGTACTATTACAGTCTCATCTGCCATATAGTAGCTGCAAAATGACTCTGGGGGCAGGTTTTACATAATTCAGTACAGGATTTAAATCAAAGAAACCTTTTTCAAAATGTCACAGTCATCAATGCATTGTTTTTGTTATAATGTAGCCTAGTACAATAATATTGTTAATACATTTAATTGGCAACAATATAATTTCTTAAAAAAAGTTAATTATATGCAGTTTTGGGGGAAAAAAGTATCACCGCAACTTCCAAAAATTTGAAATTCTCGAGAGATGCATTCTATACACATGGCTTTGTGTTAATTGACCATCAGCAGATACCCTAGTATAGCATTGTAATTCGATAATATCCTCTTATAAAAATAGTTACTACCCTAGCAGTTAAAGGGACCCCTAACTGTCAAAGTTCCTACTGGAAGAGCTAAATGAAATTGGAAGAAATAATCGAATGACCTACTGCGATCTCTGAATCATGCAACAACCTTAAAAAAATAACCAAAATATCCAACCGATCTGAAATTTAAAACAAAGGACAAGATCACCTCATGCTTCTTTAATGCCATGTCACTCTGTGAATCTATCTTAAATACTTGTCACAGAATACAGATATTGGCACTTTCATCTTTCACATTTATTGGCATAACAAAAAAAAATTATTGGTTCTAACTTAAATTACAACCACATAATATTTTCATTGCTGACTATTATCAAATTACCAAGTCAAGTATCATTAGTCAAACTTACCACTTTTAATTTAATCAAAGCATCAGATATCGGTACTTTTTTCACATTTGCATGGCTCTACAGTTAGTATCTTTCACGGAATCCAGATATTAACGTTATTTGCCATATATTCATTACCATGGTTACAAAATTGAAATGATCATAATGTTCATATTGCTCTCTTTTGCAATGTCAAGTTTCATAACTACGCCATAAGAAACAAATAAAAACAAACAAAAGTAGACAAAATGATCTGTTTTATGTTCATATCACCCATTAGCTATATATACTAATTACAGTTTCTTAGTTATTATGTTTAATATATATAAGTCCTAATATTCTACTATCTTAACATTGGCTATTTGTAAGTGAACTGTGACCATGTACCATATACAAGTAGGAATAAAGATATTAATCAGGTTCTGTTTCGTGTTTAACAATCTACGTATCAACCAGGGATCTGTATCTGGTAATTAGTTGTTCTATTCATTAACATATCATATATTCAAGCAACCGGTTACTTTCCTCAGCATCTAGATTTGTCTGACACTGCCCCTGGTATTTATTTATTTTATTTATTAACAAATCTTACATTCAAGCAATTGGAAAATTAAATTAGTATAACATTCTAATATCCTGGTAAATTTAACAGAAATCCACCACGATACTCGTTATATGATGCTGTGATACCAATCTTCAATCAAACGGCTATTTTCTCCAACAACTAGAGTTGTCATTGTGAATAAGTTAAATTAACAGTTAACGTCTTGTTGGATGCTCAAACACCAATTGACTTTGTACTGTTCTTCTGCAACACTGAATTCATTGCCAATGGTTCTAAAAGTGTCTTGTTGCTATAAATAGATCTCTGTTAGTTTAAATATACAGAAAACAAACATAGGGTTGATCCGATTGCTTTTCATTATTTTGATGGTTTGGTGACACCTCTTCCTTTTTGACAATTCTCCCCATTTGTAGCAGTGCACCACTAGGCATATTTAAACTGTTATACTATCATTCAGAACTAACCAATATCATCCAAACTTGCCAGAATTCATGCTAATGTTCCAATGATCTCATTACTATAAAGAAATATGACCATTTAAGCATTTTCAACAAAAATAATGCCCAACCGAATTACACAGCTCCAATTTCTTGGGCGCAATAATCTTACCATCGTCCCCAAGAAGCGGTAATTGGTAAGTGTGAACCGTAAAGTGTATTTGCTGGAATCAACAGAACCGATACTAAAATAAATTGCTATAAATGCACTTTTCATTATACGAACACAAAACGAAACAGCGATACTAAACAATAAATTGTAAAACACGCTCATTCTAAACAGATATTTAACTCAAAACGCGTACACTCAAATTAGCGGTCAAGTTGCATTGAGATAAACGTATAAAGTTTTATTGTTGTATTAAGGCTTTAGCAAAAACAATGGTAAGTTAATCGCAAACGATAGTTTACAATATATTTTAAGCTTAAAGTAAAGAAAGAATGTTCACGTATATACCAGGGCTGGTATTCACCAACCATTCTTAAGAATATTCTTAGACTTGAACCGAAGAATGAGTTTTGAAAAACACTTTTAGAGACCATTTTCTTTGCAAGCATATATTGACACCTAATATATAGTCAAATAAACGCTAACAATCATTCTATCTGCCATGTTAAACTAAATATCTAAGGTTAAAATTTGGATTTTCAAGCTCAAGTCTAAGAGTATTTGAGAATGGCTGGTGAATACGGCCCCAGATCTCAATAAACTTTCAAATGTAATTTCTTCTTTGTTGTTGAACATCTTTTGCATTGTAATAATTTCAACTCTGTAGAATTAACCTCATGAAGACTTAAATATAGATTGTCTGCGGAATCATCGTCAGTTCAATAACCTTGTATCCTGTTTATTTTATATATCGGTGTCGTCAATAAATTTGTTTCTAATTGTACTCACTACACTGCTGTATGTAATTTCAAACATAGATGCAATGTATCCCCTGCACAAACACACGTTGTCCTGCATTTGTACAAGACAGTGATTCTTATTAACGATCTTACTGAAAAAAAGTCCTGTACTAAATTCCATAAATCCGATAGAACTCCACAAATACAATTGTTGATATTTCATTGCTGTGTGTGCTTTCTAAGGGCGTGAACTACTCACCTGTACCATGAACTCACAATCTGCACGACCTAAATAAATGAAATAAAAGTATCACTATTCAAAGTAAATAAAATAAAATTCTCCTTTAGGGAAAAATCAGTTACTCACAAGGGAAAATGTCTCTGTAGTGAGACGTTAATTAAGCGAGAACGTTCACCCTAGAGTGTCGTTTTAATTTAATCCGCTACTGCTAAAAGCATTGCTTTACAAAATGATGCAATTAAAATACACTGATAAAAAATAATGAATTCAGCAAACATTATGTTTTTAACCACAATTATCAATTTCAGTCTCCACCAGAGTACTTTTATACCGTTTAATTCCCATAGTGTCCGTGCTATGCATTTTAAGTTTCTCATTGGTTTACCTTGCAATGCTATTGTGTTGTATTCTCCTATGATAATATTGTCTGATTGTTGTGTGATATTTGTATATTATACAAAAATAAATACTTTGTTAAAATTTCCTTTTATGGAACTCTGTCATATATGATTTGTGCTTGGTTTGATTATTCAGAAAAAAAACGTAGCAAGGAAACCTACATTCTTGATAAAGTTGTAACCAACACCAACAAAAACCTTTAGAATATTAACTTACCAAATTGATTATATACGCATTCATTGTTGTGCAATATTTACTTATATCTGATCTAAAACCTGAACTTATTTCTTAACAGTCTATCAATCATTAACCCATTGATTACTATCTAGCTTATTCTCGAGGTCCTTGCACACTGTCATAAAACACAATGGCATAATTATCCACCCAACAAACAAGTTTTTGAAAATAAAATTGCACTTTCACAAACATAAACACATACGAGAAATATCGTAAATATCGAGCCAACAAAGAGAAACGTGACCCATATGATTTTCCAGACTAAAGGAAATAAACCGAGACAGTTCGTAAGAGCAACGTTGGTTTCAAATAGAAACACAAATGTGTTCAATGTCAGTCATTCAAGAAAGTCAAGACAAACTAGTTCAACAAATATAAAATAATGTAGAAAAGAGACAATCAACAGACTTAGAGAATACGATGGAAAACGATTATAAACGGAAATGTAAAAGATATTCGACAAACGTTATCAACAACTGACACGGGTAAATTTTAATATGTCCATAATTATCTCAAACGATAAAAAAACGCCAGGTGATTTTCAGAGCCACCTAATATGAACTAATGTCAGCAATATTTACAATTTTAGAATATTAATTATGACTTTGTCAACATGAGACTTTGTCATTATTATTATTATTAGTAGTAGTAGAAGTATTAAATAAACATGTCTATAGAACTTGGTCACGTGATTTCAGCCATTTCATTTATTGAGTATGACTCCATGTTTAGGTTATCCATTTGTAAAATATAAACATCCACCTGACAGCAATGAATGCAAAGGCATTTTCACATAGCTGAATGTCATATACTATAGATACGTATCTATGTGCACTATTCACACAGAATCACTGCCTGAAAGTTAAAAAAGATATTATAATATATAAAGAATGCAATCTGTTTTAATATGTGTCCATCCGTCGATGTTTCCGAGCACCTGGTAATATCTTTACTCGTGTCTTTGCATCGTGTTCTAGAAAAGATAATGATTTGTGCTTTCACTTTTATTTTGTTTTTTATTTTTAAGATGTAATTAAATCGAGCATGCTGAATTAAATGTTTTAAATATAATAAACAAAGCCTGAAGTTTATAAATAATTAAACCACAATTGATATAAAATTCTTCAATCTAATGAAAAACATTTTGTTTGTATTGTTTATCTCGATATTGTTTTGCAAGAGCTTTTTCCTTAATGGTAATCACCAATACGTAGTCACTGAGATATATAAACAATACCAAACGATGGCATTGAGTGTTGTAAACGATGTCTGCTTTTGGTCTTGTCAGTATGAACGTTATAAACGAATGTTTATTATAACCGTCGTATATTTTATGTTAAAGAATGAAGGGTGATTTATAGGGGTTAAATGCATTTTTTATTATCAATGTGTCATTTCAAAGACGTTTGTCAAAAACGAGCCTGTGTTTGATTTTATGTTCTGTAATAAGTTCTCTGGTAAAATCTTCTAATATATTTCATTATAATACAATGCGTCTTACTGTATGCATTTTGTTTATATACAAGATATTGTATCATAATGAAACAAAATTAGATTGTGTTAATATCATATCTTTAGTTTTGAAATATATTCTAATATTGTTATTTAATGATACAAAACTGCAGAAGCGCAACACAATAAATCAATTCATATCAGTTATGAAATAACAAGAAATCATTTTATTGTTTATATTTTTATATGAATTCATTGTTATTGCGAATGATGTACTCAACAAAGACATTAAAGGATTATGGAACAAATTTCCCAAAGGATTCAATGCATAAATGTTGGCATTGATAAATTGTGTGACTGCTGAATGCATTTGAAATATTTGAACACGAGTTAAGAACTTAGTGTAAGGAATTCAGTATTGCATGTAAACATTCTTTTACTTAGTTTACGTATTCAAATAATAATGAACATTTGTGTAATTACTGTTTTTTTGTTTTTTTTGTTTTGTTGTTATTTCTATGTTATTTTTTTTATAACTAGATCTTTATGACTATTGCCCTTATTATATATGTAAGTCAAATATGTTGTTGTTGTTGTTGTTGTTGTTGTTGTTGTTGTTGTTGTTGTTGTTGTTGTTGTTGTTGTTGTTGTTGTGTAGTCGCATATATGCTAATACTCAAATCAGAGTGTAAAATATGTCTCTTGTCAATGGTTAAAGTGGCTCATGTCACTAGATAAATAAAAATGTGTGACCATAATTGTAAATCGATCCTATGAATAAGCTCACGTTGCGACATTCTGTAGACCTTAAAGGTACTTTAAAACTAATATAATTAGTCTTCTATTTGAGTCTGATTATTAATTTCCAAAGTTTTTCATTTAAATGGAAGATTATTCATTCGTATCCGTTTCCCTTTTCATCCTTAACTGCTACCCAAACAAAGAACTCTATGTAATTAAGTTCCTTACCGACAAATATTTTAATCTGTTAAAATACAAGAAAATGAAACTTTTGGGGATAAAAAGTGTTTGTCAATAAAAAAAAAACATATTTTAAAATATGTTTTATCATGTTTAATAATATACATTGTTTTCATTTGTTCTAAGGTCATCCATGGTCGATTGGCTGTTTCAAGATCATTTACATATCACCGTAAGGTCATAGGTTCGAGGATTTTAGTCTAGAGTATAAAACGTTAATAATGCTCATGTTATTGACAATCCTATAAATAAAGCTACTGTGTTATATGTGTATGTGTATACAAAGATGAATTGTTGTTGTTGTGTTGTATAATGATTCATTTGAACATTCACGAGTTTATTTGCACAGAAACTAGAAAACAACAAGGTTACTGCTGAAAGAAAATACGATAAAAATGATTTTCTTTCAGACTATATGCAGTTGGATTATTGCGTCGACGTATACCAACCTCCCTCTTTCACATAGACATTTAGGTATATACTTATGTATATTACTTATATACACTATTTAAACCTCGTACAATAGTTTTGCAATGCTGTATTATTTATCATAACTGTTATCTGCTATGAGTATTTCTATATGTGTTTTATACGGATTGACTTTTTTATAACAGGTCTCTATCTGTCAACCGCATTGATGTAGTTTACATGATAATTAATCTTAATAACGCTAAATTATGTTTTCTACATTTTCATCTTCATCGAACTGTCAACTTTGACCATGACTCATCAGAAAATGATTTCTGCTAAGAAGATGAAAAAGGATATTTAAGAAAGTTAGGAACAGGTAAAAAAAGCACATCATAATTATATGTCCGAGCAAGTATAAGAGAAAAAACAATACAATGATATGAACATATATAGAATAATACATCGTAGAAAGATAAAAATAAGAAAGTGTACCCAGTTACTTTTTATCCAAAGAATACTAATTCACTTCCGTGGTAGTACCAGGGTCCATTTATCTCCGGTGACATAGCTCCAGATCAGAGGACTACTCATAACACGGGTTCTGATTTAATAAAACAAAGTGGACAACCCCCTCTTGAAGGTAAAATCAACACTTATTGCGCTGATACATTTCCTGTTATCGTCACACACACACACACACACACACACACACACACACACACACACACATTTATATATATAATACAGTTTAACTTGCATTTAGCGAGGATTCGACAAATGCATTCGCAAAACTTGTTGCAATATTGAATGAAGATTCAACAACATGTATATGATGTTTTGTTTAGATATTTCATATGATATGAAATTTTCCCCAAGATTTTGTAACGTGATTTAATGCTTTTACGGAAATTGATATTAATATTAGTACTGTATTATACAAAAAGATAAAATGACATTTGATTTTCTGATTTGTAGATAGTGTTGCATAAATAGAAACAATATTAGGTGGCTCATTCATTACATACAATTCATACAACAACACAGACGCACGGATGCGGTCATCCTTGCTTCTATTGGCCTATTCTGCACCTTCATGTCCACTTCAGTATTTTGTTTTAAGACACATGGTCCAGACCAAAATATCTTATAGTGTAACAGGATTGCAAACCATCTGTATTTAATTTAACAAATAACATGTCAGGGTTTGAAGCCGACTCTAATGTTGTTTCTAAAAAACTATTTTACACATACCCATTAATGTAATGCACTCGGGTATAAAACTATTTAAAACGTCTTTGTGATTTCACATCAGCTTATATTTCTAAGTTGTTCACTTTATATATCTCAACTGGTATTGATCTACACAGGTATGTGATCATCATAGTTTCTTATAAACGTGTGTTTTTCTGATATTCTCATATTGAGACATTTTCAAGAATAAATCATTTCTCGCAAGCAACGAAGTGATGATAAAACTGTGCAATGTGTATGCTTCTGCCATAGAAGAATAAAACAGAAACCGATAATGAAAGGTTTTAGAATATCAAAGACGAATCGTTAAGCTTATGTCTCATTTAGATTAAAGCAAACTCCCTGTAGGGACATAATTCGTGATAGATTTCAATGGAAAATCAATATTGTCAACAATGACGACACACAATACAGCAGAACTCAGACCAGAATCAGGTTTTATATGTAATGCATTCGGTCGACCGTTTGCTGTATATATTTTTATTAAGTGCATTGTTTTGTTTTAATATTAGATACTGTTTGTTTTAGGATAGCATTTCGCATAATTGATACATGTTCACATAACACTGCTTCTCAAAGTATATTCATGTATCTGCATGATGCTAATATGAAATTACAACACCCCAGTATGTGTGCAGGCCATTAATTTCGTTTTCATTTCGGAAAGAAGCATAACTCTTAGCCTTAAAAACTCATTTACGATATTTAGAAACAAAAGTTTAAAACATTAAAAATATTTCTATGAATTTTATCAATATGACTTAACAGTTCCAGGAAATACATATTTTCGTAAATAAAAATGAAGGAAAGTAATTCTTAAATAGGAAATTCCGGATGAGAGAGTTTCCCACAATATAGGAACCAATGGATATGCACAATGTTTTATACTTGAAAATCATCTTCTGAAGGGAATTATGTTCTCAAAATTCAATAACTATAATAAATATGCTATATATTAGATTTGGACATACCAGCGGAATGTTCTTGCCGAGGAAGTTGTTTTTTGATTTGTCAATAATTATGGTAAACAACTTTTATATGAAACATCATATGTTGATTAACAAAGATTTCAAAACTCAATACGTTATTTTTTTCATTTTCATCGAAGTTATTTTTTCGTACAACGACACATTTTTCTTAGACGTCACAAAGTTATCACAATATACATACTTTGTTCAAACCGATTATTGTAATTGTATTGTAAGTTTTTTTATCTTTATTTTAACTTATAAACGGAAATAGATCATTGCGTATTTTAAATTCAATGATTGGTGTCAAAATATATTGCTTTCTATTGTTTTACGTATAAAGTTATATAGTTATTTTAAATTGATGTTATAAATTGAGTGAATAAACGTTTTATAACACATAGTTGATTCATAGTTTTGAGATGTTTTGGTACTTCTGGTAATACTTATAGAAAGGAAAGATGTTTCTGATCACTGACTACTTAGAAATACCTCTCACGAGGAGATATTGATAAATAGATCCATGAGGCTATGGATTTTATGTCATCCCTTGGTATTATATATTTATTAATGTAGTCAATTACATAAGGAAAACTAGTTTAATTAAAAAGATTAACTACGACCTTCAAAATAGGTATACTTAATTTGATATCCAAGAACAATCATAAACTAGATAGTATGTATAAAAATTATTCCTATAGCATTATTACATTTGAAAACAATTTTGTGTACGAGTATAATTATCACATAATAAAACCTGCAAACTTGTGTGTACTCCATGACTTTGCAGCAACCAGACAAGAATTTAACAATATTTTACTAGAATATTATAGGATACGGGTAACGATAAGCAACTAATAGAATAAAAGTCATCATGCAAGGTCTAATCCAGTTAAGTCTTTAAATTATACTAAGATATATATACTACATGTTGAAATCCAGAAATTATATTGCTATAGGCCATTCTCGATATCTACAAACCTAGACGAACAGTTGCCTAATGGCAAAACTTTTATACCAATACTATTAAAATCCAACTATAAAAGACGCTAATATCGATGCAGCTCTGACTCTTTGATTTTCTTGAGTTATAATGCAAGCAAAACAAGTTTCAGTAAAAATGGATCAGCATATCATTAATTTTTGACATAATATAAGAACTATAAAAAGAGATAATGTCCACTAATCCAAACTAATTGTAATATCTTATTTCCCATCATGGAATTCTTGCACAATGTTTTTTGCAACGATGTGCTTATATTCAATGCACAAGTGAGCCCCCGAAATTGCAGTGGCTTGTGTCGTGTCTAAGCAGTTGCCTGTAGCATTAAACATTCATTTGTAGTACGGTTATACGATTTTCCGATATTTCGTTCGAAGTTCGAATCATTCATTTTAACATACATATGAAATACTTTGTTGTTGTTTGTTTTCAGTGAAATAAGACATACTGTATCTGAGAAAAGATGATTTATGTTATATGTTAAATCTCTGCTTCATTTTAATTAAGCACTTTTCAGATGACTAGATTTTCATGGTACCAATGCTATATTGAATATGAAATGATAACTTTATGAAACTTATACTTGACATTAAGATGTATACTGGTTTTACCTATAACCGCGAGTCTAAAACTTCATTAACCATGCAAATGACGACATCAATAATAAACAGTAATAAAGTTACTGTTTTGTATTGAACAATCCTTCTAAAAGTTATTTCTTGTAAATATGATATTGAAAATTTCTGAAAAGACAGTAGTTATTTATAATAAACAGTCAGCCTTTTTATTTTTATTTTCTAGTATATATATAACCGCGAATCGGCTATTCAGACGGCTATAAATGGTGAAATCAGAATCTATACTGATAATGGATTAAATTTTCAAATAATTTTAAGCAAGTCCTGTATAAAAAATTATATATAAAGATTAAAATCAACATAAACAGTGAGTTTGTACATTTAAGATTATTTGCACTGATTATAGTTTTGTTTAAAGGATGGTACAAAATGTTGACACCCTCCCAAGAAATCTTACTGGTGTACAGTATCATAAGTGCACCTATCAATTTCAATTGTCACACTGTCATCAGGTAAGCAATTCGGAGTGCGCAGTGTGTGTGATAATGCTATAATACTGGCATTATTTGCGGTAAAACGTATATCGCGGTATAAGGTATATAACGGATATATTTTATTCTTAATATTTAAAACTAATGAAAAAAATATTCGAAGTATAATTTATATATTAAATATATTTAAAAATATTAAAATCGATCCTTTGTTTTAATGGTTTAACGCCAATACACTCATAAATAAACTTTCATATATAGTTTTCTATAGATAAAGAACGTGCAGTATTTTATGACATCAAACGCATTGATATTGCAAGAGAAATTTATCACGCCCAATCAAAGTAGGACTACTTTCGCTCTCTTTTCAATTGATTGATTGATAGAATATTTAGCGCCATTTTATGCCATCGAGGGCTAACAGACGATCAGTTAACCTAACTGCGGTTTCTTGGGATCCTGGATGGTTAACCAGTACTCGAGCATAGTCCATCTCCGCAAGTAACTGATAACTTTCCCACTTGAATCAGCGTTAGAGACGTATGATAATAAGACGCAATGTCGCATATCAACCATCACGGAGACCGTTGCCGGGCGGGGATTCGAACTCACGACCTCGGGAGTGATAGTCAGACGCGCTAACGACTGAGCTTATCGGGCTCGGCTCTCTCTTTTCAAAAAATGTCCAATAAAAAAAGAAATAATAAAATTGGTTACGTTCTGTAATTCGACCGAACTGGTCTTCATCAAGGAAAATTTACATTTAGACACTTCAATCTCATTGTTTGAAACAATGCTGACACCAATAACATTTATAAAAGCTATTTAAATGCCGGACGTAACGTCAACTCAATGTTAAATTGTGAAATGATGTTGTACTATTTCTCACGAAGTTACGTTAGCATGATAGTTAGGAATTCGAGTTTAACCAAATTAATAGTCATAGTTTATAGAATAATATATGAGAAATAGCATTTATTTATTGGTTACAGTGCTTATCAGCATGAAAAAATGTTATTGAGCGTGTTTGGAGAAATATTGGTTGGGACTCATTGTTGTTGCGGAGGAATACGAAATAATTGTTGGACCACCTAGTACAACAACTGTACCACTACAAGTAAATGACAACGTTTCTTCATATAAAACCATTGAGTCAAATTACTTTCCAAATTTCCAATCTTGATGTACATAAATATATAATATAGACCTGCTTAAATAACGTAAATACCTTCATTTAACTCGTTTCATAACTTTGATAACTTTTTGATAACTTTTTATTTAGATAATCCAAAGGGGTAAAAAGCCCATTAGGACACAAACAGATGCATACATACATCATATGGCGACAATACAATTTTCAAATGTAATAAGAATCGGAATCATAATATTTATGTTCTAAATATAATTTTCCTAAAGTTAATACAATGACAGAGTAAGTTGCAATAATAAGAAAATCATTATGAGTTCAGAAAAATTGTGCCATTATTTGCTTTTGTAACAGAGAAGGCAAAAATATTTTTTCATGTGTTTTACTCGCCATAAAGAACAGAATTTCGTTTCTCAAAAGCATGATAAATATTTAAAGCTAATTTCGTAATTGTGCTTTTGTGAACGGATTTCATGAGATTTTAACATGTTCGGTCTGGTCCAGTAATATCTTTTAATATATATTTTCTTACATCCTCAAATAATTCACATTCTAAAACAAAATGAAATTCATCTTCTATAACATAACAGTGATTACATATTCGATCATTGACTGATAAACTATTCGGACTATTCCACCTACCAGCCTCTATCTGTAACCTATGCCGTGAAACTCTTAGCTTTGAAAAAGAAGAGCAGATCTTTGTAGTGTCAAAAATATTTAAGTATGGCTGAAAACAAAAATCATGAATGTGTTGATAAAATAAAACACGACTTGAATTTTGTAATCTACTATGCAAATTTTGTACAAATTGATCATGTAATCGTTGTTTTACTTCATTTAAAAATAATTTTGAATCACCCACATTTTGAGTTACCCAAACCTCATGCATTCCAAGTGAATATAATAAGTTTTTTTAATAATGATGTCCAGTTCATCTTATTTGGATATTCGTCCATGTCATTTAATATCATTCTATATATCATTTTTACATACTGACTTTCATTCACATTCAATATCTTTATCCAAAATTTAATTATGTTAAAAGATATATCTGTTTGACATGTTATTCGACCATGTTCTCCGTATTTAAAATCGTTTTTGGGTACTCTTTTTAACATTCAAAAGTTTTTTTACAGAACTGTAGGTGAACTCTTTCTATACTTTGAGCATGTCCAAACCCCCATATCTGACCTCTGTAATTTAGAATAGGAGAAACTAGTTTATCAAATAGATCGAGTTTGTGCTTAGGTAAAATATGGGTAATTTTTTATAAATATTTGTTGAGTCAAAAAATAGCTTTTGAGCTTGACATGCAAGAGTATTTTGAGCTTCAAGAAAAAGAACCAACCGATGTAAAAATTATTCATAAATACAAAAAGCTTCTAACAATTTCTAAATTTTTACCGTCATGTGTAAAGAATAACATTCTTGGTAACACACCCCCTTTGCGGAAAACCATAACTTTTCTTTTGGAAGTGTTTACTTTTAATTTCCAAGTATTACAATATTCAATTAACATGTCTAGATACTGTTACAACTCTTAAGCAGTGTTTGCAATTTGTACAATATCATCCACATATAATAGCATAAACATTTTAAAAGTATCAATATCAATACCATCAAAACCTTTAGCTAAAAATATAGCCTCTAAATCATAAATAAACATAGAAAATAGAAAAGGCGATAAACACTCTCCCTAACGCACATCTAGTAAACAACTATAATCTTCGCTAAATTCATTGCAGTGTTTCATCTTGGTCTTTACACAACTATACAATGACTTAATTATGTTAAAAATATTCCCTCTTAAACCCAGTGCTATTTATTTATACCATAGATTATCACGTACTATGTAATCAAATGCTTTTAAATTAGTGAAATCGATAAAAGCGCAATACAATCTCTCGCCTTTGTTAAGTACATGTGTTATCAAATTGTGCAATAAATACATTATCAACGTTATATTGACCCCCCCCCCCCCACACACACACACACACACACACAACCACCACCACCACCCCCACCCCACACCACCACCGCACCCCCAATTTGTAAGCCTTTTATTTAAAATGCGAGTGAATAATTTCCCAAATGTGCTCAGTAGTGTGATTTCCCTATAATTATCGACATTATCTATATTGCCCTTTATATGTAGCGGTATTATTTACCTATCAGACCATGACTCTGAAAATCGTATTAAATATAGCGTGCAAATACGGTAAAATAATGTCTTTACCGTATATAAAGATTTTTTAGATCTGTAAAGTAGATCTGGGCCATTTCACCGATTCGTTTTCAATTGTTTAATGGCTTTGGTAATTTCAGAGTGACTAATCTCTGTATTCAATTCCTCAAACATAACGTCAAATTCATTAGACTTATACCGTTCGTTAAAAAATAAAACACCTTCGTTTTACGAGAAAAATATATCGTTTGGATTGTTCATCGCCTTAAAATATTGTTCAAAATCATTTAAAGAAATGTTACTCGGCTTCATGTGTGCTGCCCCTTTTAACAAGTTCCAATAAAGTTCTGCATTTTTATATCTAGCGTTAACCAGTTAATCTGTTTTCATTTTATCATAGCTGTATCTACATTTACGTAATGTACTCTGTTGTGGCCTTGACCATATTTATTCTAATTTCGTCACTTTTCAATTTTCGGAATTTGTTAAGCATATAATCAAATAAACATTTCTTTTCGCAACACTCTTCATTGAACCATGGGTTTTCAACACGAGGTATGGATTCATGTGATCCATGTGAATGCAACTTATTTTCTTTTAACATACTATACGCGGCATTGTGTATAAAATCACCGGATTCGTTTAAACAACAATCAGTGTCATTATTTTCAATACAAGACAATACAAAGTTTAATAAAACGTTTAAGTGACTAATTGACTCTCCAGAGTTAAGGCGATTCGTGAAGACTACATGTTCGTTTCATTCCATACATATTTATATATTACGTAATTCAGTTCAGTATTTTCAGTATGAACTGTATTGGTACGTAAAAGTATAACATCAAAACACAAAGACATTTTTATAACACAGTGATCTGACAAAATATTCGGATCCTCGATCCCAAACCCGTTTACAAACTGAAATAAAATTGGTGACGCTTACATATAATCAACAACACTCGAACCCTTATTATTTACACTGGTGAACTTGCCTTCCTGTTTGTCTGAACCCGCACGACCACTCATGATACGCAGCCCCGACTATTTGCATAAGTCTAATAAAAAGTTACCGTTAATGTTTACATTATCTTTATCTTGCAAGTAGTGCACAAATTCAATATCAGATACATACTCATCAGGTAATATTGGCATATAAATCGTTCACCCTGTCTACATTGTCCAAGCCTGTGTGCCAGTGCTTTGTAAACATCCCGTGGATCTAGGTCAAATTTATTACCAATAAAATCATTGATAATATGCACACAGTTTTCATCTCTGTTTTTCAATAAAACCACAGAATATGAGGTTGATTCTGCGGGACCTAGCTTCTATATCAATGGATTTATAGGCAATTTGTTTTACAAACTGGCTTTGCTGGTTTGGTACATGTACCTCGGCCACTTGGCTTATATTTTCCGACATATTACGCATAGAAGTTTTCAACATACGTCTCCTACAGTCCACTTGCTCATTTTTGATAAATCGCAGTTTATCATCCATTGTACATTTCACAAAATCCTGTCTTGTAACATCAGTGGATCCATTTTCACGAGTTGTGATAAGTATTTTATAAGTATGCTCGTATTTTCATATTGTATTTAAGTAAATTCTTTATATTAATACAATTGTATTTTTTGATTGCGAATATATAACTACATAATCGGGAAATTGAACACAATAATTTCAGTATTTCATTGCTCATTACTTTATGTGATATAGATAGTAACTAATCGCTTTAGTAAATATCAAAACAAATTAAAGTAATACTGAAGTTTGTAACCCTTTATGAAGTACATAAAAATCTTTCGAAATGAATTTGAAACATTACCTCTAACTTTGCCAACAGACATTATTAATTGTACAATTTCGCAACCTGTACATTTTTTCACATAAATTTATTGGCACATCTCGTGTGTAATATATCATATATAAACATCTGTAAAAAAACATCTTACAACTGTAATCAAAACTCACTAATTATCTTTATTATGTTTGATGTAAGACTTTTTAATTGAATTCTTTACAAAGTTTTGCGGTAATGAATCACATTCAAAGGTTAATATGATTTGAATTTTTTGCTTCATTAGTTCATTTAGCAATATCGTGTCAGGCGAGGCGGATAATCACACAACAGTCTCTCCAAAGGTTCTCTCTAACCAAGATCAAGGTGTTTGATTACTCAGCAAAAGTGTATTGAACTCATATTGAAGAACCGACGTGTCTTTGTCTTCAAACTATCATTTTGATAATAAAACATCATTTAGCGGTGAGGATCAAACGCAATTTACACTGGTAAAAGAGGACCTCAAATGCATACACAGACATCAATCAGTTTTTGGATCTGCATTGTATCACTATTGGTAATCATTCTCACATAAAGTATTTTGACCTTCTTGTGTTTGAACCCGCGAAATCAACGGCGAAATATCATTTTTGATAGCGAACCTTTAACCAATTGTGATTACTTATTATATTTATTTATATAGTTGATATATGTGGAACCCCAAATTTGTTTTTTATATGATTACTTCCTTTTTATGCAAAATAAATATGTTAATTTATGCGTTACACACAATACACTGAAAACATCGTCGTAAACGTAAACACTTATTCATAATATTTTAATTTCATTCAATTGAAGCCAAGTTGGCTCAAATTATGCACATACTAGACTATTTCAGACATTTCTCAAGAGTTATCCGATAAATGCCCCTGTGCAGTTTGATGATAGTGTAGATGAATCCAATTACTTCCCTTAGACCGCGATAAAACATACAGGTATCGTTCCGCTCTGACACTAAAACTAAGTATGCATGACGTGTTATATATGCCCTCGGGTACAATTTGACAAGGTCTTATATATGTCCTTGTTTTGATAAGGGCGTTTTGGCGATTTTGATGTGTACTATAAAAAAGAAATTATTGAATTTGACTTAAACGCTAAAATCATTTGATAAAGTTTAATGTGTAAAAATATAACATAGATTAATGATTTCAATGATTTTTTTACAAATTATGATATACTTTGATATAGTTTATTTTATTATAGATAAAGATTGATTATTTTGTGTTACTATAAATACATACAATTATTACGGTTAATTGATTATATAAACTTATGAAAGAGACAATATGACAATGAGACATAATGACATAATGTCTTTATTTTTTAAACTTAATTATTTTTCTTCGATTGTGAAACAAGTTCTTATAACTTAGGCAAATCACACTCGAAGTCTTCATTGGTATGACCAGTACTAAGTATATGCTGAAAACGTGTCTTGCTCAAGGACACCACATATAGCCGTAGCAGAAGATCGAATCCACGACTCTCCGATCATGGGTTCGGTGCTTTATCACTGGATTAAGCGCTCCACTATTCACAGAGAATAGTGACGGGTGGGGATTCGAATTCACGACCCGAGGGTTGTTAGTCAGACTCATTTCTTTCTGAGTTAACGGGACGAGTGCACTGATATTCAAATGATATCTTAAACTTTATGTTGTTGTTTCTAAAAGAAAATTATTACGGTTATATAATTATATAAAATTTTGTTTGAAACGGACATCTGTATATTAGTGTTTTTAATAAAGCCTAAAACGGTATTTGACCATAATTCTTTTTTAACAACTTCTTTTAAGAACCTCGTGTTATAATATCTTATTGATTATTATGTTACAACAGATTAAAATGTTTTGCATACCACTTAGATATACGAGAGGATCTTTTTTTAAAAACTTAAAACTGTAGGTAAGTTAAGAAAAATATTAAGTTGTTTAAAGAATTATTACCAATACATTTAATTAATAAAGTCATCGCATAATTGAGAAATACATACATTTGAAAACCGCTAACATTTTTCCTCCCTTTCTATTATCAGTTTATAAAATTTGAATTTGTTATCAATTTATCTGAATATCTATGTTAATCAAACAGCTAATTTTAAAAAAAAAATTGTGTGATGCCGAACTTGTGTTGAAATATAATTACTCAACTACATCCTAACAAATTATATTATTACCCCCCAATAAAATTACAAGTTTCGCCTCCGGGCAGGGGTAGTCGGTAATTAAGGTGATAAAAAAACGCTGGCTTATTCCATTGTTTGAGATTTGAAAAACAGTCAGGCGCGGGGCGGGTGGTCTCTGTTTTTTTGTACAAGGATTTTTTGATTTACTTATTACTTTACTGATCTTAGCTTAGATAAACGTTTAAATTCAATATGCTGTAATATTTATAAACATTTTATATTGGTTTATCATAACGAACTTGTATTTAGTTAATTACACGATATCAATGCGATGTCTATAAAACAAGCATAATAATACATAAAATAAAACATGTTTGCAGTTAGAATATCTATTTCGGATTACTAAACTTAATGAAGTAATCTCAGTACCTTTATATTTCTTTAAATAATTTTAATTCGTTCCGCAAAATACCATTCATTGCATAATTATTATCTTTATTTTTGTCTAATCTATATACACGTCATATAACAAAGCAGCTATATGAACGTTTAAACTTGTACAAAGCCATTCTAAAAGAATTATAAGATTGATTGATTCATTCATTCATTCTTTATGCATATCAATGTAAAGCACAATTATTTTACACGATAAAGTTCTTTGTAAAATATTGCTAATCTTTATACTAAAAGCTGCAATCAACCAAGTTTTGAATTAAAAGTTGAAGAAGAAAAAGAGCGCCATTGCGCATTTTAAAAATTATCTTAAAAAAGATTAATTAAATTGAGTAATTCAAAACAATGATATGCTAATGATGTTGTATTAACATACTTATCAACCAATTACATTATCAAATCTCTTTGTTCAATTAATATGCCTCGCGTAAAGTATTGTTGTTATTTAGTCACTGGTTTTGATCTTTATTGATTTTCTTTCTATGTCCACTGAATTATTTCATAACAAAGACATTAAAACATATATTTGTGCGAAAGAAATACACCATTAAATAATGTTTTGGTTTACAAAAGTAATGTACTTGAATTGGAAGTTTTTGAAGGTTCTTTAGTTAAAATATGAAATTGATATAAATATATTCTTTAGAATATAGGTAAAATACATAAATAAAAACAACACTTTAAACTACACATAACTTGCAATATCACCATGTGTATATAAACATGTCGGTACTGACCAACATCTGCCGGCTGATATAGCGACATACATGCTGTATTGAATTGGGTACTGTAATATGCTGTATTGGGTTCAATAGTACGCTCTATTGAACATACAGAAAATAAATCAGAATTACATTTTGTCTCATTTTCAAATCAAAATGGAAGCAAGATGCAATTATCATATTTTCTATATCAAAATATCATCGTAAAGAGAATTTTATTTGCAATGAACGTATACGTTGTAATAGGTTGGTAAAAAATCACAACTAAGGTTTATAAGACATTAAAAGTGGCCGAAAACGTGTTTTGAGTATTTTTTATATAGAACATATAAGGAGCATATATGCTGTTATAAAAGGAAGCAAGAAGTCGTAAACTTATTTTAATTTTTATTTTATCATGATAAAGGTTATATTTTTAACTTAATGGCTAGACTCTGTAATAGGTTGGCAATTTAATAATGAAAAAGTTATAACGATAAAATTTAATTTCTGCTATATGTTTCTATGTAAACCAAATATGACGGTTTAACCAGGTAAGTAGTAAAAACGGCCGATATCAAGGGGTGTAACTTCTCTCGATAAGCCAGTGGGATGTCTGAAATAGTCCCACATGAGAAAGTTACATACAATTTGGTAACACAACGGAGAAATTGTCAAATTGACTTATGTCGATCTTTATCAAGTTATTATGTGAAACGCAGCCCAGGAATTTTAAAACTGTGTATAAAAGTCCTTCTTATAACCGTTTAGAAACAATTTTGACAATGAAACTACGGACTTTGTTTAACAACAGCTAAGTGAGAAAAATAATAGACATAAGTGTATTCAATTAGTATACCTATACAATAACTGACATATGTAGTAACGGTATTGTTTACAAACCTATATACGTGTACATGTACAGGTGATTTTATTTACCTGAGAACCGTTGTAAACATAATCATGTATCTTAGCGCATGTTTCAATGTATACTATGTTCGCTAGACACGATTTACATACCGTAACTATATCAAAATGCAGTGACCGTAATTCAATTGCATTCAAAGTTGAATCCACTGTTTTTTGTACGTAGTATACAAATACATTTACTGACAAAAGCGGCGTGGCGTCAGATGTAAAATGAGGGCTTTGTACAGCCGTTGACCATGTGTAATATTCCCCGTGTGTCAGGTTAGTAAATAAATGTTCAAAGAAGGAAACATATTTCAATACACTATATATATGTTTGTATCAGCCTTATGAACATAAGTATGTTTTATCTGTCTCCTCGCTGTTCATTATTGTATTATGTACTTTGTAATGGTTGTGACAGTCATATGTGTAAGTCTTCCTGTTGTCATTTGTCCTCAAGCATTGTGTAATGCCATCTTTTTGTTAGATGGTTTGCTTTCAAAAATCATATTACTTCCTCTATTTGGTATGTATCTTCTGCTATCGTATTCCGTGGTAGTTTGACCATTTGTCTTTAAACCTCATAGTATATCGTTTCTTGATCACTAACTGTTCAAAAGTTACGTTGTATTGTGGTCATTTGGTTTCAGAATTTATCGTTAGCTTTGAATTTATGTATAATGTTTCACCGTCATTTTAATGTTTGAGTTTTAAACTTGTGTTACATTTTCCTTTTATCGTTTTACTTTTGAATCATATGTTATGTTTCGTTGTCCTTTTCTTGTTTGTATTCAAGTGTCGTGTTACGTCTGTGTCGACCACTCAGCGTTCGCCAGGAGCATATTGATTAATTTAATAAAACAATTTACGACTTCGTGTCTTATGGTCTTATGTTAGATATAAACAATATTATCGCAACAAGACACTGCGAATATAGAAAATGCTATAAAGCCAACGACAAGATTACACAGAAGCCGAAAAGTGCACTAAATACAACCAACTGTCTTGGACATATTCACAGATATGATCGTTCATAAATATTTTCCCGACCACAGTCTCTGTAATGTTGGTCAGGAGCTTTGTTTTATGGACTTGCTTCTCCAAGTTCTAAATATGTGGATAAGTAGTCAGAGACCTGCAGAAATCAGGTGCGCTGATTGTCGTTAAACAGTTAAACTACTGTAAAATGCGTTAAGCCATAAACAAACGAGCTAAAAGGTGAACACTTTTCATTCATTGCAGCTGTACTATGTAAATAATTCTCTACACTATTGTAGCATGCTGAGAATGAATACTGCTTATACTTACAACTAAAATATTCTGAAATCGGAAGGGAATATAATATGCCTACACGACACTCATATGATATTAAAATATTCTAGAATATGTGCAGTTATGCTTCTATTTTTGAAAATGGCATCATTTGACACTTCATTTTTTTTAAATTTTGTTATGAATTTTATAATAAAGTATATTGAAAATGATGTAGGGGGGCACCAAGTGATTTACATGCTTAGTCACATGACCTAGTCACATGACTCAACTGGGCATTCTCAGTGTTGTTGCCCTACATAACGATCTTTGAGATTATGTGATTTCATTGAATAAACATCCTTTATCAAATTTAATGAGCGTCTGCCTGACAACTTTTATTTACGTTTTCTGTACGTTTATTAATTTCACTTAATAAACAATAAAGAATATTTATACTATTCATATATAAAAGGTATATATAAAATCATCAACCAATAGAAAATGTATATATAAAGTTATCAACCAATAGAAAAGAAATTTGGTGTAAAAAATTATCCCGATGTTGTGGATTTCTATATGTACAAGTCGTTTTTCGTCACATTATAAATGACGTAAAGATTAAATTGGAAACCGTTGAAATGATAAAGATGGTAACGTAAAGATTAAATTAGAAAACACTGAAAAGATAAAGACGGTAACGTAAATATTAAACTAGAAAACGCTAAATGGTAAAGATGGTAATGTAAAGACTAAATTAGAAAATGCTGAATTAATAAAGATGATAACGTAAATATCAAATTATAAAACGTTGAAATTTATTTCGTTTTATCATTTTAAATTTCCAACAGAAATAATTATAAAAAACTACATGTATAATCAAATATAGAATTTCATTACCCGCACTGAAATAAAACTTCAAATATCTAATTCATCCTTTATTCTTTTTGAAGAGAAAACGTTGTTTTCATATTATTCAATTCAAAAAATCAACCGACATTAGAAAATAAACGATGATAGTGATTAGATCAGTTAACAAAAAATATCATTATATTAGAAAATTAAAATTCCCCTGGGATAATTGCTGCACGTAAAACACGATCGACAATGACAATTATAAGATTATTTTTTTTATTATCATTTTTATTGTTTATTCATGAAAAAAAGTTGTTTTTACGACTTAAGCATTAACTACAATTATAAGGAGCTGCGGTTTATTGTTTGAGTGTTTATATCGTCCAAAAACAACATTTTTACATTCCATACTCTTTTATTCTTGCGAAATTCCTTTTGACATGTTTTCATCAGCTGCAGCTCTGTCGTATTAACTATTCAGTCAATCTAAATTATCAAAAAGTATTACATAAAGTTTTACCAGTAATCAACACCACAGAAATTTTCTGATACACTCAATCAATATAAAGCACCAATAAATATATCAATAATAATCACAGAATGCCATTCAGTTAACTTCTGTGACATTAAGTCTACTATGTGTATTATTTATATTTTTAGAGGCATCGTGCTGAGCTACGGATCGAACCGGCAACCTCTGGCGTGAGCGGCAAATATTCTATCTATTAGGCTACCACCCCCGCTTGATTGTTTTTAATTGAATAAATCTGTTAGGAAGGACAGGAAGTACATGCAGTGATGGTTTTATTTTATTCCTGCTAATAATCGAAACACGTCTCTCATTAAAACGTCATTATAAAACATTCCTGTTCACATAAAGAGAAACGGTGATTATACTGGTGTGTTTAAAGACCATTTTGCCAGTTTTCATTTCTGCTCGTTCATTATGTTTTATTTTTGTAACAAATCACTTCATTTATTTAGATTCTGATTTTTTAAAGACAAGGTGTGAAAATGAAGACACTATGCAACGAAATTGATTCGACAGTCAAAGACAAAAATATATAATAGTTTATAGCTAGATTTTAAGACAACCAAACGTTAAACTCAATATCTCTCATACATCACATTGAACAAACATGGCGATGAAAATTAATCGACCTTAGTCTAATTAATGCTTCTGATCTTTTTTTTTATATAAAACCTCAGTATTCGTACTATTCCATTGTAAACTATAGCCCTTAAACATTGTAGGTAAATTGACACTTAATGTTTGTAAACGCCATCTGTATTCAAATGGCACCTTTGCACAATTCTTTGAGTGATTCCAAGAAACATAAATTGAGGACAAAATAAGTAGTTTCCTATTTAAATCCCCTTTATATGAAATTATTAACATAATGGGACAATTTAATAAGACATGGGCCCTCATTGGCTGAGTAATCTAAGGTGTTATTTCAAGGTCACTTACCTTTCACCGCTGAGGTCGTACGTTTCAGTCCCATTCGGTTTAAAGAAATATGTGAGAAAGGTACTTGCGAAAGGATAGTGGTTCTACTCTGATTTACTCTGAGGTCTTCTTAAATAAGAAGAGAAATGGTGAAAGAATTTTGAAGAATTTGTCAGATTTTCATTGTAGCAAGTGATGTAAATATTTCTGTTGCAATAGGATACCTTATGTAGACGAGTTAAGCTTGATTCTTTTAAAAGAAGTTTTAAATGAGAAACTTATAAAAATATACATTGAACCAGCTTCACAGATATTAATATTCAGAGAAAAAAAGAAGTTTGCCATTGCCGAAATATGTTGTAAGCCATGCGAATATCAAGTATCAAATACGCTATTTATTGTTATATAACTAATGTATCAAAGAAACTTTGACTTTTTCAAACACGCTTTTTCTAATTCATAAGTTGTTGTTTTTTAAAAAAAGAAATTAGCTCATAGATGGTAATTGTTTAAAGTGCACGGGATATGTGCCCTTTATGATGTAAATATAACTATATGAGGTTCATTAAATAACTTGCTCGTCACATTTAAGTTCATATCGCATGATAGCTCATTTCCTATATTTACATTAATCTCGAACTCATTAAACACCACCCTGGTCCCTTAGTTAATAATATAGTACCGTTCTATCAATATTTGTGTGTTGAATCCTTAAATATGGTGAAGAGAACAGCAAAAATGTGGCCTCTTGTTTCGTGCAGTTAGGAACTTTTTAAAATTTGATACGTGTTTTACTTCAAAATCATTTGCAAATTTTTGCAAGGATGATTCAATCAAAGACTTTACACGAACCCGAAAATTGTCGTTCATGGGATCGCGTTCACGAGAAAATGAACGATACGTCCAACGCAAGTTCAATTAAATATAATAATTGTCAAGTATTATTTTTTTAAAAGGAGTTAAACTTTATGACATGTTATGTATGGCCTTTCCAATTTTATTGGTGGGGAATGCATCTGAATAGGAGTTGAACCAACGACCTCGGTGGTGAGAGGCAAGTTGCCATTAAAAGAGACAGCGCCTTAGACACCTCGACAACAAGTCAGATTATAAAATGCCCACCTGAAACAGTATACCATTATTAATGATGCTGGTGGTATAAGTATGCACGAATGGTGTATAAATCAATAAAATAAAAATGAATAAGAATACGTAATTCAGTAACCATAGCATAGAATATTATAGTCAATGTAGGAATATAGCATAACGTAAGAAGTTATAAAACATTAATAATGACGCGGATGATATAAGTATGTATGTATGATTCATGTACATCCATGCAATTAGGACAATACTTATATGAATATAACTCTATAGGCATTTAACATACTATGTATATATGCGTATTGTCATTTTTGACATATAGCACACAGTAAGAAGATATACTGAAATACTGTAACATTATTGAACATTTGAATGATATAAGTATGTGTGTATGATGTACCCATGCTATAGACAATACTTATATGAATATAAATAGTTTATAGGCATTGAACATATAATATAATGTTTATAGCCAGTATAGATATATTGCATACAGTAAGAAAATAGTAAAAACGTAAAAGCAAACTCTCATGGTCCTCCGCGGCCGAGTGATCTAAGATACCATTTCAAACTCACTTTACCTCCCCACCGCTTAAGTTGGATGTTCGAGTCCCGCTCACTTGAAAAACATGTATATGAGAAAGTTTGCTTGTTACTAACGACTCAGATTCATTCTTAGTCTTGCTCCACCAATAAAACTGAATATGCCCTATTTAACCTGAAACGTGTTGAAAAAGGCGTCACACCCTATTAAAAACTCAAAGCAGTTTAAGACAGCAAGACCAACCCATCATTCTATATTATGTTATTACATATATATCAAAATGTTTAACACTTATGTAAATGTTTTCAGCATAGTATATATTGCTTACTCAAGTTATTGTGTTATTTTAAAACATATTTTTGATAAACCAAATACACTTTATTTTTATGTTGACGAGATGAAAAAATTTAAATGTATAAACTCTTGTTAAATAACAATAAGAAAACTGGTAAAAATATTTCGTTATCATGATAATCTGGGCATGTCAGAATTAAGAAAAAAAAATCCCATTCATTTCAAATTTATTTATAGTTTGAATTATTTACAGTACAATAAACAAGTAAAATAGGTTCATTTATTGCATTTCGACAATTACCAAATAAATTTTCAATTGCATAAACTTTTTCGCAAAAATTAAACAATTTTCTTACATAGAGCCTAAGGATTCTGGACTTTAAATTGATGATTTCTGGAAGAAACCATTTGTATAAATGAATTACCATTTAATTAAAACATAGATTAGCTCGGAAATATATTTGACGCCAGATGCAGACGATTTACAGTTTAACAATAGAGTTTATCAAACGCTTGCAAACAGAAAAGCATTTGTAAGAGCGGGAAACAGGCGTCTCGAAATATTGCGATTGTCATGTAGTTCAATACAGTAATACAACTTTATCATCTCTGTAATGGTGTGTTGTATAAGGTCACTTCCTGCATTCATGAGTTTTTTCTTGTTTATCTGATGCTTTGTTGAAGACAAGCATAAGTATGGCGTCAAATCAAATAAAAGCAAACAAAAACGGAATTATTTACAGGTTACACTCATTTATGTTAATAAATCATATGTCACTATAATGCATACCTATTAATTAAATCATTTCCGAGCTCTTACTAGAAGTATGTATAGCTGGTTGTTTTTTAGAACAAGATCTAATCTAGATATGTATTACAAATATATATATATATATATATATATACGATTCAATCTAGATATGTATTACAGTAAATATATATGTATTGTAATAAATATCTATAACACAACCAGCTCTATATACTTCTAGTATATATATATATATATATATATATGGAGATAATTATTTGTGAATAACCAAGACATAAATGTACACACCAGACTACGGCGAATGCGCCTAGCTACAATGCAAACCATAGATACAATATCAAGGCCTCTGCCAAACCAATAAATTTGGTGTCGACCATGACTTATATGCTATGGAATTACATGCAACACATCTGGACAGGGTAGACAAATTTACATACATGAAGTGATAGCTTTATATGAATATATATATATATATATATTAACATAATTCAAGATGTATGTTTAAAGTTACAATATACCTTAAAAGAAACATACAATATGACAAAAT
This sequence comes from Panopea generosa, assembly GCA_029582155.1. Lineage (NCBI taxonomy): Eukaryota > Metazoa > Mollusca > Bivalvia > Adapedonta > Hiatellidae > Panopea > Panopea generosa. Next base: position 77,654,337 of record CM055897.1, on the reverse strand, counting down.
CATGTGATATCAAATGGTTTGGTGGGGTAAGACTAGAGGATAAACTCAGTATTTTGTGAGTAAGATTAATGGCGACCCTTAGACCAATGGGCTGAAGTATATTATTTTAAAATATTGCATTATGTTAAATTCATTTGGAAACCATAGAATTTATTTAATCATGCTGTCACAAACTCACTGTAATATAATCAATAAATGACAGAATGTTCCGTGCCTTGTGGTGCACAATCATGGTAGTTGTCAAAGGTGCAAATTATTTATGTTTATGTTTAACTAATGTTTATGTACTTCATCAGCCCAATATAGATTCATTGCATTGAACAAATGTTTATGTTAGACATTTAATACTATATGTAGACGGTGCAGTTTCAATTCCGGGGAGATTCTAGTGAATATTTGCATAGTAGGCAATTTCATTTGATACAATAATTATGTAAATTGCAGAATATATTTTAGTGACCTGATGTTGCACCCAGAAGCGGTACTTACTCGATGTTAGCTTTTTTTTAACTCAATTTTGTGAAATGTTTAAGACGTATTGATGCAAAATGAACCAAATATTTACTTTAAATTAAAATATTATATTCAGCTTGTTTTGTTGTTGTTCTGTGATATTTAAAACACGTTGTTATATTGATCAAAGATATAATATTGGCTTTGAAAATGCTTTGTCCTGAACTTATTTTCACTAAATTATTCGATTAATATCTGTATATATCATGTTATAATCAACGATTAGAATTACTAAAAAAAATAATTAAACTGCTCATATAACTGCGTTATCGAGCAGATTCCAGTTTCATTACATCTCAACAAGATATTTTCCTCAATTAGTACATTTGAAGTACTATAACTTCATTTACATTGATCATGTTGTATATTTTCATTGACAACTGGGTACATATTAGTTATGACGTCATTTTTGTTTGGTCATTTAACATGTAATGAGTTAAAGTTATCATTCACATAAATTAGGATGTTTTAGTTGAGCTTATTTTAGTAAAGGTCCCAGATATCTGGCAATACCAAAGATTTAGATATGTACGTACTGATATGTAATAATTATAAAAGCGGATTTTGTTTCTACTCCGAGGTTCAACAATACTAAAAAAGATAAAGAAACTTTATAGAATATAGAAATGTAAACATACTTAAATGAAACAAATTCCAATGCCTAAATAAACATATAATACTCTTAATGTTTTTAGAGTATATTAAGTTAAGTCGAATGAAATGTCACATCCATCTTAGTATTAAGATTCCTTAAACTTGCCATATCTTGATAATTGACCATTGTGTAAATGAACTTCGCCATGTCTACGTAATGATATAGTACACGTGAGGATTATTAACGAGCCTGCAAATTTATTAAAAAAAACTATCAGCATAATTTTATTGATATAATATTTATCATTATAAATGTAATATGATTCCTAAAACAAGTAAAATGTCCCTTACTTGATTACTGACAAAGGCGCTTATTTCTTTTTATTAGATATAAATAATTTAAATGCACCATTTTTGTTGTATTACCCATTTTATTTTATAACAACGTTTTGAATTATTAAGTGCTAAAAGAGAACAAATATATTCTTAATATCAGTTTACCAACACGCTTGTTCAAATCTACTGGTATAAAACCAAAGGCACCGGTCACTATTTCGTTTTAGTACATATGGTAATATAATATCTATAGATACTATATGACAACTATATGAAACAGAATACTGTGACCGGTTTATATATATAAAGCAGTATCCTTTAAGTATAGAACGAACCCAGCTCTCCCAATTGGGTCCGTTCAATAGCAAATGTTATCAGCTCGCTGATGGTCAGTTGCTTCAGGGAAAATTTTAATGACGTTCTAATTTAGTAAGCGTTCAATTGCTATGAATTGTGGGACAGGCATTGAATTCCTTGCTTTTATTATTGATGGTCAATCGACCTGATTTGGGAGATAGACTAGGATAGACTACTAGATATATGTATTAACTTTATTATCTACCTTGTTTGGGAAATCAATTTTAATTTTAATCTTAAGATATGTAATGGAACTAAACTTAGATATTTTACTTGTGATTACATTTAGAAAAAAACACTTCAGTAGGGCCAAAGAATAAATTAAACAAATATATAGATTAGATTATTTCGAAAGATATTACTTTACAGTTAGTGTATACGTTAAGGTTGGTAGTCAAATGTAAATATATTCGTAAATAGATAACTCCCAACGGAAATATTGCAAGTATTAATTCAGATGAATCAAGCGATGCCGTTATCATGATTTGGAGAATAATGTATTGGTAAAATTATGTGATTGAATAAGTAAACTTGCAAATCTTGAGAGTTTATTAGCCCGAATGTAGTATAAAGGACATTAGAAACTAGAAAAAAGAATCACATATTGCAATTCAAATTTTAAAACGAATATAATATCGACATGATGTTTAAAGTAATCGAACATATAAAAACACGCAATCAAATTAAATAACTTGAAGACGAATGCAGTTTATGTATATGTTTTCAATTTTTGCTTCATAATACTCATTTAGTATCCAATTTGTTGGTTTTAAATTGTTTTCAATGAAACAGTATAAACTTTGATATTGGCTCATATGATGAAATAGTAATCTTAAAGTAATTTTCCTTGTAAAACTATTATTTGATAATGACTCATTATCAGTACTTTGGTACTGACCTATATAATAAACTATTTTAAATTATCACTCTAATGATATTGTACTTTGACATTGACACATATAATAAAATATTTTAGAATATCACTCCGGTTATATTGACACATACGATTAAATGTTATTTAGTTTAGTTTAAAGTTTAAAGTTCTTACAACTTTGACAAATCATGCTAGAAGTCTTCCTGGGTAGAACCAGTACAAAGCATATTCGGAATAGGTTTATTGCTCAAGGACACCACACAGCCAAAGCGGTGGATAGAACCTGCGACCCTCCGATTATGAGTTTGGTGCTCTACCATTTGACCACGCACTCCTCACATGTTTTTTCATCATATGTGTCGGTATTAATGTACAGTTAACCTAGTGTTGGTTTATAATTTTCAGTTTATATATTAAGATAACATGAAAATGAATAAGCTCTTACTTTCAAGCTTAGCTAATAAATCACGACCAGTCAAAGGTGAACAACGAGCTGCCAATGGTAAACAACGAGCTGCCAATGGTGAACAACTCTCTGTCAGTGGTGTACAACAATCACGACGAACTGCAAGTGATAAACAACAAGCTGCTAATTTTTAACAACGACCTGCAAATGGTGAACAACTAATTACAAGTGGTGTTCCTAGATTCAGACGAACAGCCAATGGTGAACAACGGCCTTCTTATCGTAGAAATTGGCTTGCAAACGGTGACCATCGGTCTGCCCATGGTAACAAGCCTGTCTGTCAATGAATACCAGCTATTTTGCAATGGTGATTGGCGAGCTCACATTGACAACCAGAGAAACGAAAGTAAGCAAAGATGAAAGAATACCTGCCAATTGTAAACAAAGAAATAACAATGGTGAAAAACACCTTGACAATAATGAGCAATGGCCTGCCAATTGTTAACGAAGACATTCCGTAATTAACAAATATCAGTGAATAGTGAACAAAACCCTTTCATTGATGAACAAAGACCTTCCAATGAGGAGCAACTTCCAATTGTGAAGAAAGGCCAGCCTATGGTGAACAAAGAGTCTCCGATTAGATTTATTTATGTATTTTCCTATTGGTAATGAACAAAGCCTTCATTTTATTCACCAAGAAATGGAATGGAATTACAGTAGTTGATTCATCTGAAAATATTTTATTTATAAGCATTGCACTAGAATCAAAATATTTCATGTGGTTCAAATGCAAATACCTTTCCATTAACTAGTTCTATTTGTCACTATAACATTCTAATTTCAGACAACAGACTGTTGAAGTAGCATCCTGTCAATGCAGTTCACAAAGTACAGAGGAAATGTGGACATGCATTTCCTCTCCAAGAATTGCAACTTAGCACCAAAGTTAAATTCTGCATTAATTTGACGTACAACTTAACATTCCTCATGTGTGTTTTATGCTTCGTTTACACCTCATGTCAAGGCAAACTGATGCTTTCTCTCTGGAAATACATTTTATTTCAGTAACATTCAATTATGTGCCAATTGTTTGTTTTATGGTAGTTGTTAACATGAAATACCTTGGTTTGCGGTTAATGCTTTAGAAATCAGTGAATCAGATGTTTTTGAATTAACAGTTTTCCAAATGTTTTCTCTCCTACAAACAAGTGTGAAGCAAACATTACTTGTAACTATACAAAACTATGTTAAAAGCATAACTAATACAATACAACAGCTAGACGTGTACCGCTTTTTAATACCGAACGCCGTTTTAAGGGCATGTATTTGCACAGCAGTCCTTGCTGCCAGGTCATCTGCAAATTTGCAAATTTTGAGAGGTTATTAGCCCGAATGTAGTATAAAGGACATTAGGACTAGAAAAAATAATCACATATAGCAATTCAAATTTTAAAACGAATATAATATCGACATGACGTTTGAAGTAATCGAGCATATGAAACACATACAAAAACACTCAATCAAATTAAATAACTGGTAGACAAATGCAGTTTATGTATATGTTTTCAATTTTTACTTTATAGTACTATTTTAGTATCCAATTTGTTGGTATGAAATGGTTTTAAATGCAACAGTATTAACTTTGATATTGACACATATGATAAAATAGTATTCTTAAAGTAATCGCCTTTGTAAAACTATTCTTTGATAATGATACATTATCAGTACTTTGGTATCGACATATATAATAAAATATTTTATTATATCACTCTTATAATATTGTACTTTGATAGCGCACCTATAATGAAATATTTAAAAATACCAGTGGTACACACGACAGTAGTTATATAGTACTTTGGTAATGACACATATAATACAATATCTTAAAATATCACTCTAATATTATTGTATTTTATTACATACGATTAAATGTTATTTAGTTTAGTATAAACTTATTAATTTAACTTCGATTGTGAAACAAGTTCTAACAACTTAGACAAATCACACTCGAAGTCTTCCTGGATAGAACCAGTACAAATCATATGCGGAAATGTGTCTTGCTCAAGGTCACCACACATAGCCGTAGCGGAGGACCGGACCCACGACCCTCCGTTCATGGGTTTGGTGCTCTACCACTGGACCACGCACTCCTTACATGTTATTTCATCATATGTGTCGGTATTAATGTACAGTTAAACTAGTGTAGGTTTATAATTTTTAGTTTATATATTAAGATAACATGAAAATGGATTAAATAAACTTTTATTTTCAAGCTTAGCTAGTAAATCACGACATGCTAATGGTGAACAACGAGCTGAACGACGAACTGCCAGTGATGAACAATGAGCTTTTAACAACGACCTGCAAATGGTGAACAACTAGTTGACATTGATGTACAACGATCACGACGACCTGCCAATAGTAAACAACAAGCTGCCAATGGTGAACAACTAGCTGTCAGTATTGTACAACGATCACGACGGACTGCCAGTGATAAACAACGAACTGCAAATGAAGAACATCTAGCTGCCAATGGTGAACAACGACCTGCCAATGGTGAACAACGAGCTGCTAATTTTTAACAACGACCTGCCAATGGTGAACAACTAGTTGCCAGTGGTGGTCCACGATTCAAACGAACAGCCAATAGTGAACAACGGTCTTCTTATCGTAAAAAATGGCCTGCAGACGGTGACCATCTATATGCCCATGGTAACAAGCCTGTCTGTCAATGAAGACCAGCTTGTTGGCAATGGTGATCGACAAGCTTACAACGACGACCAGAGACACAAATGTAAGCAAAGACCTACCAAGTATTACAGAAGACCTGCCAATTGTAATCAAAGAAATAACAATGGTGAAAAAACACCTTGACAATAATAAACAAAGACCTGCCGATGGTGAACGAAGACATTCCGTAATTAAACAAAAATCAGCAAATAGTGAACAAAACCCTGTCATTGATGACCAAAGACCTTCCAATGCGAAACAACTTCCAATTATGAAGAAAGGCCAGCCAATGGTGAACAAAGTTTCGCCGGTTAGATTTATTTATGTATTTTCCAACTGGTAATGAACAAAGCCTTTATTTAATTCACCAGGAAACGGAATGGAATTACAGTAGTTGAAACATTACTTTAAATTCATCTGAAAATATTTTATTTATACGCAATGCACTAGAAACTTTTAATGAGGTTCTGATGCAAATAAGTTGCCATTAACTAGTTGTATTTGTCGCTATAACATTCTGATTTCAGATAACAGACTATTGTAGTAGCACCCTATCAGTGCTGTTCACAAAGTACAGAGGGAATGTGGACATGTATTTCAATCTCAAGAATTGCAACTTAGCACTTTGCACCAAAGTTGAATTCTACATTAATTTGACGTACAACTTAATATTTCTCATTTTGTTTTATGATTCGTTTACACCTCACGTCAAGGCAAACTGATGTTTTCTCTCTGGAAATACACTTTATTTCAGTAACATTCAATTACGTGCCAATTGTTTGGTTTTATTGAAGTTGTTAACATGAAATACCTTGGTTTGAGGTTTATGCTTTAGAAATCAATGAATCAGATGTTTTTGAATTAGCATTTTTCAAAATGTTTTCTCCTCCCCTACAAACAAGTATGAAGCGAACATTACTTGCAATAATACAAAAATATGTGAAAAGCATAACTTATATAATACAGCCAGACGTGTACCGCTTTTTAATACCGATAGCCGTTTGAAGGGCATGTATTTCCATGGCAGTCTTTGCTGCTATAAATATTTTCACAGCAGTCCTTGCTGCCAGGTTTATTTGCACGACGGTCCTTGCTGCCAGAATTATTTTGCACAGCAGTCCTTGCTGCCAGGTTTATTTGCACGACGGTCCTTGCTGCCAGGTTTCGATGTATTTTCATCATTTACTGTAAATGTCATAATTCATATTTTACTTAAACGTAATTTTGCTTATAAATGTATTAACTGATCGTCTGTAAGCTCTTAATGTCGTTACAACGACGCTAAATATTTATACAAATCTTTACAAAGAGTATTTCAGCTCTTTCGTCTCTCTTCAATAATTGTCAGAAGGCTGAGAACAAGTGCTTCAGCGAGTGAATGAATTCACTTTTGATCCGTGACGTGTCTCATAATTCAAGATACTCGATGGATCATGCTCTGCAGGGAGAGACAACAGTTAAATAAATTACATTGAACTATTGACAGGGTGACCTAATGTCTTTTTTTGTAGCATGCCTCGTATTCAAATATAAATGAATCTGTTACTGGATGTCTCCATCGCTTTGTAAATCTAACACTGACATCGTAATTGTATGAAATATAAATTGAGTAAGTGCCATTCTCTATAATAAATACAAACAGTTTGATAATACAAACAGGAAACTGCAGATATTAACTTCTATTCGCTTAGTTGTTCTTCTTATTTTTACAGATACGGATTAATTCATATACGCAAACATACAGGACCAAAGTTTTTTAAGTACTGAAACAAATTTGATAAAAATGTATGCAATAACAACCAGTGACAAATGTGTTCTTTACTTGAACGACAGTGCTCGGACATTTAAATTGCAGCGGTAATTGCATTGGTAACGCTTATAATGCCTTTATTTTGACGTAGTACATAGTGCATTGATTTCAAACACATATTTGGAAACGTTAAAACAAATTGAGTAATTGCCGTATGTAATGCATAGCAAATTGACATTACATTTAAAGAAATAAAACGTCAATTTGAAAATTGTCCCGAAATACTGCTTTTAGAACAATGTGAAAGAAAACACACTTTAGGGTGAACATTCTAGCATGAACTACACTGAAGAAGAAAATGTTTAGTTCCTTTTTAAATAATTTTTTCTCAATCGTTTATCAAATTAGAATTTCAAGCTAAGATTGCCATAAATTATATCAACATAGAAGGCACATCGAGCGTTGTCTCTATCATCGTCTTAAAATACCATCAGTTATTATCCAGCTACTTTTACTTCAGTTTACCGAGACTTTTAACTAAGCGCTCGTTTATTAGTTTTACACTTAGCAAATGTGGAAGCTTCCGGGGTTGTATATGCCTGGTGGGCTTTTATTCACACCATCTCATATAATGACGTGGCGATGTAAACCAGTTTCGTTGCTTTTTGCTCTGTCATTACCCTCGAATACTCCGGGGGGTTTTCTATAGATAATGGATATAAAAGAAAAACTATAGTTCATTTCCAGTTTATTTATTCATACCACTTGTGAATTAATCAGCATTTTTTAAAAGTGATTACTGAAAATTTGATATCGATATGACAGTTCTAGATGATTCATTTTCAATTTTGACTACTTTGATCCAGTTGTCATTTTGTCAGTATGCTGAAATTACTCTTGTTTTATATTGTGCTAAGCATGTACGTGATATGTTTTAACATACTTTTAATGTTTACTTTGACGGCATATAATAGGTTTTCATTTAATATGTACTGCTCACTTTTTCAACCATATGCAGACACTTAATGGTTCTCAGAAATTACTAAATTCACATCAAATATCATTGTCATGAAATACTTTATATGTAGCAACATGTTTGATTTTTTTAAAAGCTAAATAATTAATTCAATTAAACAAGAAATACAAATATTGGTGTTCAGTATGAGATAATTCAATTAACAAGTATCACAAAAACTAGTGTCAAATATGAGACAATCCAATTAAAAAGTAATACAAATGCTACTGTTCAATATGAAATAATTCAATTAAACAAGTAATACAAATATTGGTGTTCAGTATGAGATAATTCAATTAAACAAGTAACACAAAAACTAGTGTCAAATATGAGACAATCCAATTAAACAAGTAACACAAATGCTAGTGTTAAATATGAAATAATTCAGTTAAACAAGTAATACAACAATAAGTGATCGATATGAATGAAATAATTCAATTAAACAAGTAACACAAATGCTAGTGTTCAATATGAGATAATTCAATTGTCTAAGTAACACAAATACAAGTGTATAATATGAAATAATTCAATTAAACAAGTAACACAAACACTAATGTTCAATATAAAATAATTCAATTAAACAAATAACACAAATACTCATGTTCAATATAAAATAATTGAATTAAACAAGTTACACAAATACTAGTGTTCAATATGAGATAATTCGATAAAAGATTACATAATAATCAGTTTTTAAAGTGAGATATTTTGAAGAAACAAGTCACCTATATAATAAGTAATTTTCAATATGTGATAACTCGATAAAACAAGTAACACAAATAATCAGTTTTCCCAATGGGATAATTCGATATTACAAGACAATATAAATAATCAATTTACAAGAAGAGATAGTTCTAAAAAATAAGTAATATAATAATCAATTTTCAATTTAAGATACATCCATAGATTGTAGTATTTTTTACGTTATTAAGGATGTGTTTATATGTTTATCTAACAGTTTCACTTTCACAATAAACTGTCCCTCCATCATATAAATGCATACATGTTTATGTGCCTTAACGTATTCAATACAATACACGTGATATCACAATTATCATACATAACGACATTTAAGTGCATATGATCAATATACAATAAGTATACCGAAACCCACATGGGCTTTTGTGCATAAACATTTCAACAATTTTAAATATTAACGAACTGAACTTAGCAATAACACATATACATCAGTACATTTATTGATATTAGTATACCTGATATAAGAATATTTAATTATTTTGAAACATTTCTTCGTTACTTTTCTTAAAGGGATTATATTGGCAAGTAACACAAACACGCCGTTAATCCAGACTTTTCCTGTATGCAGTGTGCACAAAATAATGCTTATGTATTGACGTATAACCTTTATTTACTTGAAAGATATCAATTTAACAGTAATTGAATATTGGTCAAAACTTAAATACGTCCCGCAATAAAGTATTGCGCAATGTTTACATTGAACTCCGTAAACTTCCCGAACAAAGCCTCGAAAACGAGATCGGAAACGAGTCTTCGCGATGTTATCCGATGATTGATCGGAAACCCGAAAGCGGTTCGTTGAAAATGGCAAATGTAAACAAAAACAAAAACGTGGCTTCAGTAACCCGATGTTTGTAATAAAGAGGTTATGAAATTAGACACTTTAGACGCGTATAATTCTAAGTTATAAGTGTATCTTCATGCTGGGCGTTTGTATTTAGGACAGGGAATTGACGGTAAAATGCCAATATAATCCCTTTAAAATATATATAAACGTAAACATTTAAGTTAAATACTTAGGGTTCTAACATTTTTACTTTTAACTAATTTAAAAAAATTAAGCATACATGGGCGGTTTTTATAATAATTCGATATATATTTTTTGATTAATTAATTATACATTAGACAACACAATATAAAATGATATACATCCTCTAAAACATTGCAAATTCTACATCGTCTGTTATCAAAATCAATTCTATTACGTGACCATCTACCTACTTCAACTTCTTATCTATGTGGTGACACTCTAAATTTTGACAAATCAAAAAGCGTTTATGAAAAAAAGGAAACTTATACATGCCTAGTGCATTTGCGTTAGTAAATGAATCCTGAAGTGGTTTACGGGTGCGTATTACATGGACGTTTGTATCTTATATTCATTTAATTAATGTACTCAACCAATATCACTATGTCCTTTTTTCTCGTATATAAAGATTCGATTTATAAGTCACAAAAATGGGTAATTTCAAATTAAATTTTAAAGTTTAAGAAAAGAATAACACCAACATTAATTTTGTATTCCAGCCGTTGCTTCATGATGAATAAATTATTGATATTATAACGTTTTTGGTGCCATAATCAATATTTTGCTGTTAGAAAGAAAGAAACAATGATTAATGAATTGACTGTATTGATAAACACAAACTTGCATAACACCTATCCCCTGTATTGGAATGAACCGAAAGAAGAAGATAAAATCAGTGGAGTTTCTTTCTTTCCTTCTTATCAACCAATACTCTTTTTTATTTGAAATATTCTGAATAAACCACAATGATTCTTTTATTTATATAATTTTTTGCACATTTGGCCAAATTAAAACTATGACGTATAAAGTCTATATGAAATGTAAAATAACTGTTATGGAAGCAGATTTACACAAGATTCTAAACCATTTTTTTATATTCTTTACACATTATTCGGTAATCGTGTGACTTTATGCTTTATTGTGAAATGTATGCTAAATATAACTACTTATGTGAATCAAATATTGTTTAAACTAATAAATTTGAAAATAGCCAATTATATTATCCAACATATTCCGAATGTCCATTATCGTTCATGAATATCATTCATGGGGAAATGGTCGCTTAATTATATAATGGAGTTGAGTCTGTAGAACGGACTCAGCTTTCTCGATTAAGTGCGTTAAATAACAATGTTTGGAAAGTCACATTTAAGCACGTTGATTGGTCAGTCGCTTCAATTGAAAGTGTTAATAACGTTACAATTTAGTAAGCGTTCAATTGCTACAAATTGTGGGACAGGCATACAGTTACCTACTTTTTTATTGGGCGTTCATAGACCTGATTCGGGAGATATCAGGTTTTGTGCTACACTATGAAGCAGCACGAATAGTTACTAGTCGTGTAAATTATCAATCTATGACATCATCAATGTTTATAGTATTTATTAAAATTGCATTTGTATTGACAACATTAGTGTAGAACATATATACTACAATATATCAACATATCGATAAACTAAACAACATTTTTGACAATATATCTACAAAAGTGATAACATTCAAATTAACTCCATGAAAAGATAATGAAAATATATTTACATAATTTAGATTCGCTGGGGTTTATCGAATAAAAGTACACACAATAAACGCAATATTGTCGTGTCAGAATGAATCAAATTGGCTGTTTTGTATAAAATTTTAAGTGTCTTTCAAGTGAATGAAATTGAGCGTCTGTAAATTGATTTGTACTTTATATATTATATTTATGCGTGCATTTACATTTTGAATGCTTCTATTTCCTTCTACGAGCGTAATTTTGTCTTCCAATTTAAATATCACGACCGCTTCAATGAAATCGGATTAAGTAAAAGTAAACTATTTATTTGACTGACTGAAACTAAGACACATATGAATGAAACTGTCTAAACAAAAATGCTGAAGTTAAATATTCTAAATGATGACATCTTAACTTTGATATTTTGGCATAATTATATGTCTGGGATAAAATGATTCATAGCAAATGTCCATAAAATAATATACAAATATGAATACAAAAATAGTCGGTATTAACGTTTATACATTTGTGAGAGAGAAAACGTGAAATCAAAATGTTCCAAGCGCTTTCAATCTAGAATATTAAATTTGAACAATATACATGTACTATATATATATATATATATATTTGGAAATGAATAAATGTAAAATGCAACAGAGTTCGAAGCATGTAATAATCAATTTGAAACATAGTAAATAAATGTTATGTTTCGCCATTGCCAGTGTATGTGTCAACCAAAAGACGTGACCAACAACACTATAACACAAGCGCAAACATAGAATAACCATCATAGACACAATACTATAACATCTGATTACAGAAGTCTTTGAAAACAAAACAGAAACGGATATAAGAAAGAAGCGTAAACTATGATCTATGATTATGTAACAACCCTCGTGTCTCCTACCATTGCCTTAAGCAATATATCATTTTCGAACAATATTGAATGGGCCCAATAAAAAATAATAATTAAACAACTGAACCAAAGACTTGCGATTATCACGGACCAAAGAAAACACATCAAAATTTTGCTGTGATAGTAAATATAATCTGAAAACAAATTGGGCGCTTAAAAATGCATCTTATGGTCATGTATTATTATATTAAAGAGGTGTCAATTAAAGGGAAATCATCTGTAAGTTTGAGCTTGTTAAACGTTTTACGGTGCACTATTTAAGCGAAAGAGCAAATAATCACTGCAGGAATGGCAACAACAACCAAATAGATTATTTGCTGTTCGTTCAAGTACCACGGTTCGGAGTACTTTTTTATTTGCGGGTTTCACTTTACAAAATCACTGAAGCGGAATGTTGAACTTAAATAATCTGTTTATTTTCATTAAAATTTATTTTAAAACATTTGTTATGAATAATACGAAATTAAGCACCATTTTGAATAGCTCTGTCAACCTCCTTATAGCGAGTACTATGGTTTTGTCAAGTGATGGTGACGTTTCAGTCGGTGTAACAGCTCTGACAGTTAAAATATATAGATCAGGAAAAACAAATCTTAGTGGTACATATGCCCCTTGAGTAAAAAACATACCTGATGATATGTATCCTTATATTTGATGACTTTAACCTTTAGTTATTTTTAAATAATTATTATTCTTATTTTTTCATTAGGCTTCTTTTATTATCGCTGCCATTTTAATATCGGTAGTAGGTTATTTAATGAAAAAAGTCTGACCTTTAAGCTGTTGAATATTATGTGTATTATGTGAAATTATGTGAAAATGAATTTTTACCTAGATTACAGCCATATTTGTAAACTATTTGATGACAGGATCCGTCGGCAGCAAGGAACACTCCGAGAAAGAAAAATAGCAGAACATGCTCATGATGAGTAATAGAATGTGCAATATCCCTCTAGTCTGGCACCAATCGGAGCAGTATTCTGTTTTCGGACAATAGTTTACAGGAACACATTAACACAAGAACTGACACTGAGCAGGAATACTGTGTTGAAATTGTCAGTGGGTTTCACGACCAGAATGCAGTATAAAACAGGGGAACCATATGAAATTTAAATATTTATAATATCACGCAGAGAAAAGACAAACACCGTTAAATACCGAAACTCGTTAACAAGAGACAAAATAATGACCACCGTGTTCAACGCAATAAAAAAACATTGTTTAGAAAAGTATACATTGTAGTGTGTAAATAGTTATTACGTTTCAATACTAATGAGCAGTTAATCATGTTCAAGTCTTTATTACCTATTTTGTATTCAGTAATGAAATTAGCATTATTCAAATGAATTTGAATTTTATTTCTCCGAGCAGGCGATGTCGATATCAATCTTAAAAGTTCATTCCGAAGGTTTGAAATTAGTTTTTTTGCGCATTTAAACTACTAATAGTATTTAAATTTTTATCAAAGAGAGTTTGTTTATGTGTTATTTCGGAAATACATGTATAGACATAACAGAAAACAGAAGCAGTCGGTTGCCATTTCATCAGCATTATGAATGTTAGTAGACCCTATTTGATTTTGTGTAGCAAACTAACAATCGTTATATTCAAAGGCAGTATATAAAGAAAATAATTTTAAATGTCTTAAAATTATTGTAAATGGCAGGATAACTATAATTTTTGAAAAATCTGATGATTTTAAGTAAAATGAAGAAGCTTTCACCTGTGCAATTCCGAATTTGAAGCAAAATCAATTTAACTAGATAGGGCAGTGAGATTGAACAGTTAAAAAATTTTAATTGAAATGTTGGGACCAGGGTTTCATTTAATTGAATTGAAGAAACATGCAGTGAGGTCATCTATTCATTTCAAAGAGAAATGAACATGTGCGTAAATTTGCTTTGTAGCTTCCCATGAGACTTGACTATAGCCATGTTTCTCAATATCCAGACTCACGCAAAAAAAAGTTTGAAATTCACATTGAGAGACAGGGATGCTAATTAATCACAACAAAAGCATATCGGGAATATTCACTGTATCGTGATTTCGTGGTTCATGTAAGTTAATATCGTTAATTTGTGTTGGAAAATTCATACCCTACCCACTTAAAAAAAGGATAACATTTGTCATGATATTGCGTTCATACTTTATCGTATGCTTTCGATAATGAGTATGGTCACGTTGTATTTCGATTTTTGTTATGTTTACGATGAATTATGCGAACATTTTACCCGTTCTCATTTTTTGTCATTTGTTGCCATAATATATTGTTATCGACAGTTATGTATCCATTTTTCGACAAACCGATAGCTAACCGTTTCATAAAACTTCTCTACCACCAACTGATTTATTTGGTTGTTCTTCTTATTATTTTCAAATTGTAAATTATTTTTTAAATAAAAATATCTGATTCTTGTCAAAAGTAAATACTTCTCGTTACAATTGATATTTTTGTTTTGCACCAGTGTACAACATTTCAACCCTCTATCAACAGTTTAGCTTTCTCTTATATGACAATTTCTAATGTTCATATCATTATTACAAAAACTCTATAAAGTATTCTACTGCATAATATTTCTTCTTTCGCGACAATCTCTTATATGATTATTTATATCTGCATTGTCGTAAAGCGACACGCTTCATCGACTTTCATTTCGAAATGTGCTTTGCGGCCCAGCAAGATATATCCATATTATGTCTCATTTTCATTCACTGATTTATTTCTTTGATTCAAAGTAACACTCAGGTGCACTTTTCTTCATTTGCTATTTGAATTGTTGGAATGAACAAAATAATAATGAAATTTAATGTATGCCTAATAAATACCTCAAATTCTAAGACATCTATACATGGTTGATAATGAATTTATATGTAATTCATATTTCTCCTGCAAGAATTAATTTTAAGGTACAATGTCAAATATTGTTGGGAAGTTCTTCGATATATCGAGTCGTCCGAAACTGATTTATGTATGTTATGTACGACTGTCATCATTATTTGGTGCATGAAAAACCGCGAAAACAGCGAGTCGTTAAATTCAAAGGTATTTTGATATTTAGAAATGTTAGAAGTTTGTTTGACAAAGATTTCGTGACATGTGATGACAATGTCTACTCTTTAATGTCTTACTTAAGAGTCACCTCCCTTACAGGATGGTAGCAAGATTTTTGCGACCAAGAAATTAGAGCGTTGTAAATCGGTTGGGCATTATTTTTGTTGAAAATGCATAATATTGTCATATTTCATTGTACAAATGAGAACATTAGAAGAGTCTTATGACATCTGCCAGGTTTTGATAGGATTAGGTACTGTTTTATTAAGCTATAACAGTTTAAAGATGCGTAGTGATACTCTACAATAAATGTACAGAATTGTCAAAAATTAAAGGGTGTCATCAAACCATCAAATTTTGAAAAAGCAACCTGGTCAACCCCATTTTTTTATTCTGCATATTTAGACCAACAGAGGACTATCTATGGAAACAAGGCACTTTTAGAATCATTGGATGTGAGCTCAGTGTTCCAGAAGTGCATTTCTCCATATGTAGAACAGGTCAAAATTAATTGTTGTGTGAGACGTTAAATCCTGCGTGATGACTTTCACGTCGTCATTCGGACCATTTCTAGGATGAAGGCACAGCACTATCATCTGCAACAGTAAATGCCTCCGCATAGTGTCGATTATATATAATCCTTGTTCATCCTTCTATAAAAATGCATTTTCCTTATGGTTTATGCGCATTGTTTTTATTTGAATGGCATTATTGATGTATTTTGAATATATTGAAGGTATTGTCAAGTTTAAATTGTGAAATTACAAAACAATGATGCTTGTAAATTGCAGTATGAATACTTGAATTCTGACCTCTACTTTCACGTAATCAACAGTGCACACACAGAACAGAAAATATCTCGTATATGCTACATGACCCCTAATTGTCTCAACATATTTTGTTCCATCAATGAATGACAAGCATGCAAATGTTATTACTTACTATATAATAAACGTTTCACATCACAATTACTTTTTCCATAGGGTTTCATTGTAACATTTGTGTAAAAAAACACAGTGAAAAAAACAATAAATTCTCCAGCATGTGTCTTGGCTCAAATTCTTCACTGGTTCGAGATCTGCAAATATAAAGGGAAAAAGCATGCCATGACCAGTTTGTTGTTGTTGTTTTTTTTTAAATTTAATGTTTTTTTTTGCGATACCTATCAATTTCCAGAGTAATAAATGTCAACTATTCGCCCTCGATGCGGTTCGAACCAATAATACTATAATGACGCACGATTGCCCAGAAATCTGGTATCAGCATCCAACTTTAAGTGGTGATTTCTACAATACTGACCGTTTAACACATGGTAGGAATAATGTTGTATGTTTACCTCCGGAGCCATCAATGGAGATAATAGTGGTTTGAGTCCTGAAAAGGATTTTTTTACTAATTTAAAGATATAACCTTAAAATATTATGTAAAAATACTCAAACGAAGTTCAATAAAGCTAAATGCATCCCAATATCTGCACGAGTTCTGATAAAAACCAAGTTTTAGTGACAGATGGCATCAGTCAAAATGCTGTTGTTTCCGGTAAAAAAGCAATAATTCACAATCATACAGATTAAGTTTTTTAATAACTTGACGAATTATGTCTACAAAAATCTGAAAATTTCACAACTACATGTACATGGTAAAATAAAATTGGGTCTGAAAATAGTATAAAGCATACATTTTTATTACAAAAAATAATATTGTGGAACAAAACATATGAAACATATGGCAAAATCAATGTTATAAATGTGATATACCTACTAGGACAGGTGTTCATGAAATATGAGACTAAATACTGCATATAAAACTAAACCTGTGAGCATGAAAATACCAAAATAACCATTTGCAGAGTAAACCATCATTTTGCCATTCATTAGACATGATGTATATATCTCTTTTTATTTCCGCATTTAACAGAATACTATATCGAAAATGGACAGCATGAATATCAAGAAATTGCCATTTACAAATTTTGGTCAATGTGTGTAAACTCTATTATAAATATATGAAAAGAACACACCACCAGTTATATTGAAATGTTTAAAAATTCAATTAGTGTTCCTTTATTCATAAACTGTCTAAATTATAGTTGAATACCTTCCTTTTAAGCACAATTGCATCCCTCAATTCTGCAACATGCAGATCTGTCAGTTTCAGTTAACGTCTCACATCACTTTAACATTTCACATAGGGCTCCATTGTATGATTTATGTCCAAAGCACAGTGAAAAAAAATATGCAGCATGCGACTGGGCTCAAATTCTTCATTTGTTCAAGATCTGTATTTATGAAGGGAAACACATACATTGATCATGTTTTTTTAACTTCAATGGTTTTGCGATACTTATCCATTTACAGGGTAATATTATTTCTATTAATCGCCCGCCATCCGCTCTAAACAACAATTCATAACTGTCTAGAAATTCATTATCAGCATCCAATTTTCACTAGTGCTTTCTAAAATACTGACCGTTTACCACACTGTAAGAAAAAGTAAATAATTGGAAACAAAGAAGAAAAAGAGAACTAAAATTTTATTTCTACCTCCTTTGTCTGTAGGTCCCGAATACTCAAGAGCGATAAAAATTCAATGGTGGAGTTACACCTGAAACAAATTCTATAATATGCCGGATCAAATCAAAATGAAATCACGTCACTCATTTGAACGTCACAAAGTACGTTTTAGTTTAGTTAAGCCTTTAACCTGGACGCGGCGTTATTTTGGCATGTCTAAATAGGTAGCCTTATGTCAGTCAGCATATTCAAGTATGATGTATTGTGGGAAATGATTTTAAGCCAGTTATAAAGTTTTGAAAATTCTGACATTTAACCATAGTTGGCACTTTTTTCATACGTACAGATCCGCGAAAAAGGGTAAATATTTCAAACAGTTAAAAAATAAAAACAGAAGTAAAATTTCAGGTTCTTAATTTGGCAAATAGGACACATTTCACATTTAGAATAAAACAGAAATAAAAGTTCATATACAGAGTTAAACGAAATGTTCTCAAATTGTCAATTTTATTGTTTATATAATGAGATTTAGGATTAATTAAATAATAAATCGATTTATCTCAGCGTTTAAACTACTTGAGTGTATTCACGCCTCGATCAGTAGAACTATGTAGAGTAGTGTCCCTTGTTTATAGAGGACACTGCAGATTTTTTTCACTTGCCAGGTCCAAATTGGAAGACGATGGAAAAAGTCTGAGTAACTTAAAAGCTCAATTTAAACAATTTGTTGAATTGTTATACATATAAAACTGTGTTTTTAAAGTGTATGAATATATAGATTATGCAATAAGTATTGTATTTAGTTTGTTGCATGTATATACTAGATGATGAAATATTGAATATATTTGTACATAAACAATACATACGTTGTAATTGATACGGTTCTTGATGTGAATATTAAATTTTTGATTTGAAATAAAATTGTTCATGTCGTTGCGTGAGAATGAATGAATGAATGAATGAATGAATGAATGAATGAATGAATGGGGTTTGACGGCGTACCAACATCTCATAATTTATTCGACGCCAACAGGAAGGAAGGTTCACTCCACTTGTACAAAACCACAAATTAACATACATATTTAAAAATTCACATCAACAAATGAATATGCAGAATAGGTCTAGAACCTTGTTACCTGCATATCTGCAATCCGCCACTGTTGTAGCGATAACCATACGATTTTAAAAATATTGGTAATTTTCCAGTTTAGTCATAATTCCAGAAATTGCTTTCCCGTTCCGTTAGTCGAACATTTAGTTTTAATGTATTGAAATGTATTTAAAGAACCAATTTGTTATTCAAATATTTTGAAATAACCTTGAACATTGAAAGCTCAATTATTCGTAATCTCAATAGAATTGTAAACATTATTTTAGATAGAACATCTCATCTGCATAATGAAGTTTGTTGTAAACACGTTTCCAAACTGGAGTTTTTTCAACGAATAAACCGAACTGAGTTTAGTTTATGACAAAGCATCTTGTTTGATTGAAAAGTAAGCTCAGAGTTTATATGAACCCACTCAAGTTCGGACCGCGGCGTGGTCTAGTGGTAGAGCGTCCGCCTCGCATGCGGAAGGTCGTGGGTTCAATCCCCGGCCGGGTCATACCAAAGACTTTAAAAATGGTACTAGAAGCTTCCTCGCTTGACGCTCAGCATTTAGAGAAGAGTTCTAGGTCTGGTCTGCCCGGTGTCAGTATAATTTGACTGGTTGGGGTATCATACCATGTGTCTGCGGCATGATACTCCAGTGTGACAGCGCTTAAAATACTGTCTCAAGAAGAAACCGACGCAATATGACTGAAAAATTGTTGAAAGCGACGCTAAACACCATTCAACAACAACACTTAAGTTCGACCCCAGGGTAGAACTTTTGTGCGTATCGTGCAGTAATAATGGGATGATCCTAAAAAGATAAAAAAAAAAAAGGGCCTTTTCCAGTCCATTAAAACTTTATTACACAATTTAATACAATGAGTCACAAATGTTAAGTGAAGTTAAATGAATAGCTTATAGAATAGAATAGAATAGAATAGAATAGAATAGAATAGAATAGAATAGAATAGAATAGAATAGAATAGAATAGAATAGAATAGAATAGGATAGGATAGGATAGGATAGATCCTAACGATAGGATAGGATAGGATAGGATAGATCCTAACGATAGGATAGGATAGGATAGGATAGGATAGGATAGGATAGGATAGGATAGGATAGGATTGGGTAGGGTAGGGTAGGGTAGGGTAGGGTAGGGTAGGGTAGGGTAGGGTAGGATAGGATAGGATAGGATTGGATAGGGTACGGTACGGTACGGTACGGTACGGTACGGTACGGTACGGTACGGTACGGTACGGTAGGGTAGGGTAGGATAGGGTAGGATAGGGTAGCATAGGATAGGATAGGATAGGATAGGATAGGATAGGATAGGATAGGATAGGATAGGATAGGATAGGATAGGATAGGATAGGATAGAATAGAATTGAATAGAATAGAACACAATTACAAATAAACTAAATATCAATGCGTTTTCAATCAATATATATCCAAGGTGTTATAAACAAAACCAATCTTACATAGAATATGAATAAAATTCTTCACATTTTTTATAAAAGCAATACGCCAAATTAAACTAAAATTTAAAACGAAAACTGAATCAATTCAATTAAATAACAATCTAAACTATTCGCATCTTACCATAGAATCCAATTCTCAATTATAAAACCAGTATAATAACAAAAACTAAATAAACAATTTATAAATTTTCAATTCTAAATTTGTTGTGTGCAACTTTAATTAACGACAATACATAATTTAACTTATCGAACCGAAAGAGACAAATACCGAAAAGACCGGAAAGGTATTTTGTACTGCAGAAACTTGTACATAATATACAACTATAAATAAGAAAATTTTGTTTCTTTAAGATACTGCAAGTGTTAAAGAGAAAAACATAAACAATACTGTTCATATGAACCTAAAAAGTACTTAATTGAATAAACCATCTTGGAATTCATGTATATCAACTTATTAACAAACTTGAAACAAATCCATTCATGAATATACAATTTTGATAACTTTCAATTGAATCTCACATATACCAAAGATATATTTTAAATTTCACACTGTTAATTTATAATGGCAGAACATAAGATTTATTTTTAAACAAAATAACATATATCTATAAATAAACTTCAAGAAAAACTCATTTACCTAAAAGATAAAGAGAGGTAATTTTCCAGTCCAATAATTTTTTTTACACAACTTATTAAAACGAGTCACAGATGTTAAGTGACTGGACCTGGAGTAAGGTACCTTATATAATGAAAAGTGTCCTGTCAGTTTAAACTAATGAAATGCTGTATATTAATTAGGAGTGATTTCTTGACCAATCATTTCATAGCATGTTAGCTGCGAAAAAGGCGCATCTACATAAAAATAATGCGATTATGCTTAAACTAATCCCAGGAAACCCCAATTGTGTACATCTATAACATGCTGTTACACCAATTTAAGTGTATCGACTACCTTTGATTAAACTGATTATTTATATCCGGCCAAGCTATTCCATTAAAAAAAAATGCGGATAATTGCTTTAAGTCAAGACTCTATCGCTAAAATTGAACCCTTGTTTAAGTGATTAAGTGATCCGATTAGTATGTTCGACAAGTTGCGAAAATATTAAAAAAATGCAAATATCGAACTAGAAAAGTTTATCACTAATGTTAAAATTACGAGTTTTTTATTCAAAATTCTCAAATCAAAGTTTACCGTACGACACAATTTTCAGTTATTCAAAAATATTATAAACAAATTTAGATTAAATTTGTCGTTTTTTTCGTGATTCAAAACAAATATTATAAACAAATTTCACTGAAATTTGCCGCATAACAGAACCGCTACCGAGTGTTGTATTGTAAGTGGCCGACACATTCCGAGTTTGAAAAAACTTGTTCTACATTTATATCTTAAACATGGATGATCACGTAAATTATTTGTATCAATCGCTATAATTGCATTTGTCTAAGCTTGTTAATCACATTAATGCAACACGTATAACTATCACTGAATGATAACCATGTTAAACTCTCTCTCTCTCTCTCTCTCTCTCTCTCTCTCTCTCTCTCTCTCTCTCTCTCTCTCTCTCTCTCTCTCTTCCTCCCTCCCTCCCTCCCTCCCTCCCTCTCTCTCTCTCTCTCTCTCTCTCTCTCTCTCTCTCTCTCTTCTCTCTCTGTATCACTTTCAAACTTCTTAGTGACGTAATCATACTTTAATCATTCTCACGTAATGACTGTGACACTTCTTTATCTTTCAGATAATTGCAGAATATCAATCTGGTTGATGCACAATGTCCTTACAAAAAAAAAAAAACATTCCTTAACACTGTTCCGCTGCGCCGAAATTTATTTCGAAATAAATTGGTTATCATAATGACCATCAATAACCCTATACTATTACGAAGAAAGTCTTGCCTGTGTGCTCCGCAACTAAACATTTGGGTAGACATTTCCATTAATGCGAGTATTAAAGGAATCATATTCTGCTTTTTAGACAAACATTTCAAAATATTTGAAGAGTGCATACTGCGTCGGTGTAATCCTTTTTTTTTTGAAGAGCAGAGAAGAGAATGCACTTAAATTTGAAACTATCTGTAAATATTGCATAAATGGAGTGTCAAAAGTAGCAATAAAATATTTTGACGTATGAAGTAGAAAAGTATTTTAGTGCTTCCTTCATATATACATAAATAAAAGTAAAGATATTTGTTATTTGCTATAATATTGTGTCTCTAATGTATTAAACGAAGATGTGTTAGATGCAACAATTATGTTTCATAACGTAAGTGTGATTAAAATTATTCTGCAAAGACATGAAAGGTCAGGAAAATTATGATTTCTCATTTTGAATGATTAAACCAAACGATATTTCAATCATTTTCACTACGCATCTATCGTGTTTGTAAACTACACAATTAATTTTGGTTTATCAAGATATACTGAAATGCATTTCTAGTTCCCTGAGCAAATTACCAATGGTTCTTAACGCATCTTGTTTCCATATATAGTCATAAGTTGATCTAAAAACGCAGGATCAGGCTGTCGGTTTTTTTTTCAAGATTTCGAGAGTTGAATGACGCAGTTGTTTTTTTTAATTCTCTCCATTTGTTTCAGTATATCACTACACGCCCTCAAACTGATTTATTTTGCATGCAACATCATCCAAACGTTGAACAATGCTTCAATCTTCTCACCTGCATGATCCTTTCAAGCATTTTGAAAAATGATGCCTAACCAGTTTACACATCTCTAGTTTCTCGAACGCACGAATCTCGTTAGCAGTAAGCCTTCAGTGATACCCAACACCTGTTACCTTATTGAATTGTTTTGGGATTTTTTCACAATATATACAAAAATCAGACCCGCTTTAATATGTTAAGATGCAGTTGTGTATACAGGTTCGTTAACATCAAAGGTCACTATGTGTCAACTTAATGAGATGATATGACAAGTTTTTCCCAATATTGAATGATTCTTGTTTGTATTATTACTTCCAGCGATAATCTACCTTACTCACCATAGAGCATATAAGCTTGTGTACTTTTCTGTGATTTTGTAATTTAACATAAAAATTCAATATGCATTTTTCGATGTCACTTAAATTTTCATATCATCATATTTCACATGAAACGTCAGGATTTGTACAATAGTATCATCGAATAATTTAAGTTGGAAATCTATTGGTAGGCTTGGATTAAAATACGTTTATATAGTAGATACATAGCTTGTCTAGCCTGTGTGATTGGATGATTTCTGTTCTTTTTATATTTACCGCTTGGATTTAACACGACTCCTATATATTTATAATTATGGACAGTTTGTATTGTTTTCCAGCGAGGAAAAACAATTTGCGTGTACCAGTTATTTTGGTTTGGTGTGTTTTAAAATCATTCAATCATTTTTTTGTAATTTTGCAGAAGATTTAAAAAATAAGCACAGCATCGTCTGCAAAAAGTAGGGAAAAATAACTTAAAATTCTAACAGTTTCATCTGTTTGGTGCTTGTTCTAAATAAATACCCTCATTGTCCTTGGAGTCTAAGAAATCTAGCAAATCATTTTCGATTAAAGACAACACAGAGGCAAACGGTTTTCACCTTGCTTGGTGCTACATTCGCGTGGAAACATTGCAGAAAGTTGACCATTTGGATGAATACATGATTTAATATTTTCATACTAAGTATCCTTGGGAATTTCATTTCTATACAATTGTCTATTAGTTTTGAGAATTCTTGGACCCTTGGTAGATTATCAAATGCACGAGAAAAAACTATGTAATAGTTCTATTAAGAAATTTAAAGTAAAGACGTGATCAATTGTGAAGTGATTTTTCCTAAAACAAACTTGATTTCCATGCATTATGTAATATGTGTCTACAAATTTCGCTAATCTCTAGTTCATTACTACGGTAAACAACTGACCGATACAACTTAAAATTGTCATAGACCTTTTTTTTAGTATACATATGATTACATTTATCTTTATGTACTGGAATAATATAGCATTCGGATCAGGTACTATGTCGGCGTTAAGATTTAATAATTTAGCATGTATTGGTAACATTATATGTTTTGGTTGATTAAATATATTTGTTTTACCTGTAGATTTGCTATTTTTGCACTTTTTTTTATCATTTTGTCACGTGCTAAATTTGATAATGTTAGTTTAAAATACTATCATGGTTCAAGATGTTTGTTGAACCCAATTCAAATATATCAATTTCGATGGAATTAACATTTACATTTTTATTTTTTGTAAAGTATTCATCAATTGTGGGTATTTCATTTTGAGTTATTCAATTGTTTATCTCCCATGAATTAGTGTCGGATGTAAAAGCCAAAATTTGTTTGATAGCATAGAGTAGTTAGTCATACTGATGGTCCCTGTGCATAGCGCCACGAAACAATTGGCTATTTATATCAATTTTGATAGTAAAGGTATAAAGGTTAGACTCCATTTTCATGATAACAATGCAATCATCAATAGATATGAATGATAACAAATAACAACAGCAGTAAATTAAAATGGCACTTGGCACATGTCCGTATTATTTGAAAAATAATTAAAAATATCTCACGTGGGGCAAGATATTAATAATGCAATGTCTCGTTAGCTCAGCAATATGATAAGGTGCCCCAGTGAAAACACTTATGCAACTCAGACAAACTTAGATCTATGTTGTCCCGCATTATGACCAAAATGACCATACCAGCTGTGGTGCCAGACTGATTCAAATTATATCCCAAATAGGATTATACTTATTATCTCATTTGCAAAATAGATACTCACGAACACAATCAAGAAATGGGATACGTGCAAACAACCCCAGAAAGATATTCACATTATGATAACAAGGAGAGGTTTGACCGTAAAGTTTTAGAGGCCAAACGTGAGATCGGAGACAAAGTCCGTGTTGGTATTCAAAGCAAATGTAAACTGGCAGACAAATGGGAACAGTAACCCTATTCGAATATTCAAATACCAGATAGTGATATACCTGTTTATAAGGTACAGCGTGACTCCGGGAAGGGCCCTTCTCGGATGCTTCATCGCAATATGCTGTTACCTTTTAATTTTTATTCCCATTGACTGTCCAGAAGACATATCTAAAACGAATGTGTTGCCAAAGAAAACAGCTCGCACTCGGAAAGATAAACGTACAACGTCTTGTCTTGAGTCAGACAGCTCCGACAGTGATGTCTCCTCTCCTGGTGAATATTCCATTCCCTGTGTTATACCTCAACGTAGATTTCAGACTAGGAATACTACTCCTGAAGTTTTTAGGGCTTTCAGTCCTATATCCCGAAAAATTCGCGGTGCGGCGAGTGATCATATAAATGAGGTTTTTAAAACTCATTTCCACAGTGAACATGGGTCTAGGGGGGGTTATTCTGAACCTCATACTAGTGTCTTGTCTAGTTTGACGGGCTCTAACCAAACCAAATTGGTTACAATTTCTCCTGATAGATGGGATTCTCTGCCTCACAGCAGTGTTAATAATTTGTCCAGTCAATTAATTCCTGAGTCTCTGGCAAATACTCCCATTCCAAAGACTATACATTCGAACAGGCAATCTAGACCCCCCCCACACACACACACACAGATTAGGACAATGGGTATATCCTCAGATGCTTCATGCTTCTGATGAGGTATGTGTTTGACTGTTCAAGTATATGTACAACTTAGCATTAATAAGTAAGTATAATATATTATATAGTATTTTGTATTTTGTCAGTGAATTTGATATTTTCTCACGAATTGTATATAATATGTATTGTTTATCATTCAGTACAAATGATGCTAATTAATAGTTTTATTCAGAGTGCCCTAGTTGCGGAACACTGGAGCACCATAGATGAACTAAACTCGTCTTATAATACGTTAAAGATGTTTTGTTTGTTTTAGTTCTTAAACGTAAACGGTATTGTGTTACAGTTAAATAGCAGAGGTGTTCATATTCTGCAAAGTATATGTAATTATAAATATCTTTGTTTCAATAATACTTTACTATTTTTGTGTTGAAAAAAAAACATGAAACGATATCGTTAATAGAGACTGTATATAGGTTAATATAATGTGAATGTAGCATATCGCATTTAAAGTACATTGAATGTCTGGAGCCATTTTTCTCAAAGGGGGTGGGGGCGGGGGGCGGGTATGTAATCCAGGTCTCTAAGTATCACTACGGTGATTGTATTCTGTGCTACCTGTTGTGTTAGGTGTTGTTTTAGCGAATGTAAGTTTTTAAGTAATTATGCATGAGAGTCATGAGTGTCAGATATACATAACCTGTTTATACACATAGTTATGTATAAAACTGACATAGTTACGTATAAAAGTGCGTGTGAATTCATGTTGTGGGCGTATCTATATGTTGCATGGGATTAATCGTGCATGCTACTAACACCTTCATAAACTTTAAGGGGAATTTAAGCATGATTGGCGCAGTTCAGCCAGAGTAAGCTAGTGACAAGACCTACCTTGTCACTATTAAACTCGATACACGCGGATGCGCCGGTAAGTTTTATTTATTATTATTCGTTTCTCCTTAATCGATTATTGAAATGTGCTTTTATTGCTATTAGATTCGTTTAGTTACATCTTGTCTGTCAATGTATTTATGTAGTCTTTGTATGTCTTTCCAGGTTTTAAATAATGTAATCCATAATTAAATTACCACAAAATCAATCCAGTGTGTTCATCTACGTTCTTACAGGTTTGCATAGATGTGAATTTCTATATGTGGAAATGTGTAAAATTAGTTGTGTTGTTTACACACATGTTCGATTCGCAATAAAAAATGGCTGAAAACGCTTTGGGTTGAAAATTGTTAGTTTTGTATTGTTAAAAGATGCTGTCTAAAGAATAAATCACATTGTTTAGTTCATAATTTATCACAAATTCAGAAGGCATAATTTTCCTGCCATTCTATAATTTTCCTAACCTTTCATTTCTTTAATGAGGTAACTCAAGGAAATAATCGTTGATTTAACAATCCATAATTTTCAGTCCACAACCTAAAGTAAAGTTAGTCATGCAATAAAGTAACTCAATAACCTGCAACTTACTTCCATTTATTGTTAAACTCAAATACAAATCTTGAATCATGCAAATTTAGCTTAGGTTTTAATAGACCGTAGCAATAATTATTCTTAAGTAACAAAAATATAAATGTTGCATATACCAAATCTTCGTTTAATACCCTAGAGACGCAAGGTCGTAGAAAATAACACAAATATGGGAAGATAGCACTAAAATACTGACTCTGATACATACACCAAATTAATGCATTGCTTCTTTTGACCTTCAATTTATGCAATAGTTCGAGACAGTTGCAAATGTAAGTGCTCTATGTACTTCAAAACAAGATGATATCGACACATTCTGCACTCCAAATATTCTGACATGCTTGCCTAAAAGCAGAATTTAATTAATTTATTGCTTTCATTAATGGCAATATCTACTTAAATGGGACACCCACAACTGACTTATAGTCTTTTGTAACAGGGAGATTGGAAATTGATACAGACAGAGAGATATACTCATGCAGAAGAATATAG
This sequence comes from Panopea generosa, assembly GCA_029582155.1. Classification (NCBI taxonomy): domain Eukaryota; kingdom Metazoa; phylum Mollusca; class Bivalvia; order Adapedonta; family Hiatellidae; genus Panopea; species Panopea generosa. Next base: position 77,625,884 of record CM055897.1, on the reverse strand, counting down.
AGAAGGAGTGAGACAGAGAAAGAAAGAGAGAGAGAGAGAGAGAGAGAGAGAGAGAAAGAGAGAGCCAGAAAGAGAGAGAGAGAGAGAGAGAGTGAAAAAAAATATATATAGAAGGTTAGTGAAAGAATACACGATTAAAAAGTAGACGCTGTATTTCAAACTCAGTATTGGTTGGCATCGCAATACAAAACACTCAGTAACGGTCCTACCCAGGAGCAGGACTTAAGAGCGGTTCATACAAACTCTTACTTTTCACTCAAACTAAATAAATTAGTATAAACTAAACTTAGTTCAGTTTATTCGTGAAAAAGAGCTCCAAACGACAGTAACAAGTAAACAATAGGACAATTGTTTACAACATACTTCGATATTCAGATGAGATTTATATTCAAACTTCTGTGTACACTTCTATTGAGATGACGAATAATTAAGCATTCAAGGTTATTTGAAAATATTTGAATACAAAGTTGGTTCTTTAAATGCATTTCAATACATCAAGTCAACTTGTTCTGCAAACGGAAGGGGAAGCAATTTTAAACATTGTGACTCAAATGGAAAATCATCAATGTTTTGCATATCATTATAATGATATCGTGTGGTTTTCGGAACAGTACTAACAGCGGCGGATTTATATTAGTTTATACCAGTTCATATATTAAGCTCATTTGCGAAGTAAGCTCTCAGAGCATGTATGAATCCCTCTTGAATGCGCTTGCTGGACAGGAACACTACTGACTGAGTTTTGTTTATGAGAGTTCATCGGGTCAAGCTGGGAAGCGACCCTCAATATATTGTGTGAGCGGCAACTGACTTTTCTTGTCAATATTAAGGGGTGAAGTGAGATGTGTGCTAGGCGCTTATTCCGCAAATGCCACATATATAACATGTTCAAAATGGTATTAAATTTTTTGTGATAGAACTGAAGACAAAAAACAAGTTACATACGTTAATATTTGTTCATGGTGGTATTTTGCCTTCTAACGGACTTCCAATGCATCGATATTCTTTTGCATAGTCAAAACACGTATCTCACAAAGCTCTGTATTATTACACTACTCCATTTACTCTTTTATTGTAATAAGCTGGTTTAAATTTTTTTTAACCATTTCACACATCTGTTATCATTATTTTATCCTGATGCTGTTATATAGTTACATCTGCTGATCACGAGACAGTATTGCATTTCTAATCATATAAATAGACTAAATAAAGATCGATTCATATAAAATAGCTGAAATCTTCTTCATTAATTGTATTTTTATGTGAAAAGTTAGTGATGTTTTTGAATTGCTTTCCAAAAATAGAATAGCATTGTCAAATTCGAACGATATATTAAATTGATTGGATCCTGAATAACAATGAAGTAAAGGCTTCTGTGAATGGTTGACATTATTATCTAAATACATATATTGACGGAGGCAGAACACAGCCTGAATGTATAATTAAAGAAATATCAGTAACATAGGAACACCCACTGTCAACAACATTCTGTGAGAATATTGGTAAAGATTCATTTGATCGTTAAAATGGAAATTTCAATCTATTTTTTTAAAATTGTATACGAGGGTCCTCCGTGGCCAAGTGGTCTTTGGCCGTCTCTGAACCACTTACCTTTCACCGCTTAGATCCATGCGAATGGCTCTCGCTACAAAAACTTTATGTGAGAAAGTGTGCCAGTTACTTGTGGAAGAACGGTGATTCTGCTCAGATTTAGTCCGAGGTCTTCCTCCATCAATAAATCTGGTTATGGCACATGCAACCTGAAATGTGTTGAAAATTTAATTAAACCCGCATGTTAAACAACAACATTTATATATATTCATGCATGGTTGTATCTCGATTGCTCACGAAGAAACAAATGGAACGAACACTTTGAGAAGATCTAAACAGTGACGTTATTATGGTGTAAAATGACATTACAAGACATGGGGCGTAATGCAGTATATCATGTTGTTGTTTTGTCTGTAAATGGCATAATTTTTGTAAACTTCATTGAAATTATCACATTTTAAAAATACATGATTATACTATCGAAATATCAAGTTTTTAGATTTCAGTTTCGTTAAATTTGCCTAGTATCAGCCTTTTATACGCTATTTTGGGATAACTCTCGTATATTGTACTTGTTTTGATTTTACCGTATATAAATTATCTTTATTCTGCTGTGATGGCTGTGTCATTTGAATATACGTGTCCTGTCGTTCATATGTTTTTTAAGCATTTATCTGTGTGTTTAATTATTCAATGATAAGTATGCAACGTATATTTCACAGACAGAAATCTTTACATATTACGTGTACAAGTGATACATGTTTTGAACACTATAAGACAACAAAACAATGGTGTTACATAACAAAATGAGAAATATATGCCCAACAAGGGACATATCATCCAAAGAGTACGGCATCCGATCGATGCAACGAATTGCGACAATAAGACAAGAGCGTTGAATGACATGTTCGACAGCTCTGTAGGAGGATGCTATATATGCCAGACGAAGTTCTACGATGCGTACAATAAAAAGATCAAGGTTTAGTTGTAAAACATGCCGATAATAGTAAAAGTACAAGACACCCTCAGTTATACCATTTTTATTATCTTTTTATGCTTAATTTCTTTCTTGCTTTCCGATTAAACAAAAAAAACAGTTATACTATGTGTATGCTTGGATGTACTTAAATGCTTTTGGAAAGAAAAAAAAACGCAATAAAAATACACAAAAATTGGATGAGAGGAAATTTTTGGAATTATTTATAGAGCAATATTTTCCAATGCATCAGACGACAATTTCCTATGTAATGTAATGCGACCATAGTCTAATGATTGATATAGAACTGCTAAACTAAAATACATGTTCCAAATAAAAAATTATACGTCAATGACTTAAACATCGTAATAATGTTGTTAATGATACATTGGATCTAACTGTGATTATATTCTTCCGATGTTAGTTATATGGTGTTAAGTGTCGCTTCAAACACTTTTTCAGTTATATCGCGACGCTGACAACTTGAGACAATATTTAAGAGCAGCCACACTGCACTATCATGCCGTTGACGAATGGTATGGTACCGCACCCAGTCACATTATATTTACACTGGGCGAACCAGACATAGAAAATTTCTCTGAGTGCCAAGCGAGCAAGTTTCTTGTACAATTACGCGAGTCTTTGGTATGACCTGTTGGGTTGGGTTTCGAACCCATGACCTTCCACATACGGTGCGGACGCTCTACTCCATGACCACCACTGCGGTGCATATCCTCAGAAACGTATGTATTATTTAAAAAGCATTACAGTGTTTTGTTTTTTTAGTTACTAAAAAGCAGCCGGTATATTTTCAAGTTACATTATACATAGTAATATACATTTTAAAACAGGAGTAATATAATTTAGTGTTAGAAGTGAAAATGATAGAGAGAGAGAGTGAAAATAGAAAGAGATAGATTGATAGAGAGAGATCTGATTAAGTATGTACACTAATAGATCAATACATACTGATGTTGATTATCTAAGATTGCCATTTCTAATTGTTCAAATTTTATTGAGCACCAATTCCTATTATGCGTTTCTTGTTTGAATTTCATTTGAACTGATTTGTTCTATGTTTTTACAGTCTCATAAATATCTAAGATAGTTGTCAAAGCTAGGTGTATCGCTTTGCATTTCACATTTAAAAATGAAATATTTCGGTAGGAAAATAACAAAATGTATTAATGTTTTTTGTTTTGTGTTGTTTTCACGGATGCCCAATGCTATATTTTTAAAACTAAATGCTACATTAAATCCGTTTTATGATAAGAAAGCATTTGTTATTTGTCAAGAAACGTTGCATATGAGCACAGTCCCAAAAATGATGTACTGTTTCTATATGCATATTGCAGAATTGACATAAACTTGAATTTACTAAATGGCATTTATGTCAGAAATATATTGTGGGTATAATTCTGTATAAATACTTATATTGAAATAACCTCAATCTCGAATAAATACTACATGTAATCGGTGATATCAAGATTTTTTTCGAGTTAAGCTTTTCATAGGAGTCTTTTCATTTTTGTTTGTAGTTGTTTTTGAAATGTATGTCTCATATATAATACTATTTGGTTTCAGTACCTTTAAAATCCTGTCAATGAAAAAGTTTTGTCGTTGCCGTTGTATGTTTCATGTTTAAGTTTTTCTTTCCAAGAGTTCGGTATAGAATCAATTAATGAGTGATATTTTAAGAAACCTGAATTATTTTGGTTATAAAGTTGATTATTTTGATTCAACTTGCGTTTATTTAGTATATAATTTATATGTTTTTAAATCTATCATTTTTGATCATCCATCTTTTATGTCTTTTTTCGTATGGTATAATTGTCCCATATGAAGGAATAAAGTGGTGTTTTTAATTATTGTGTAATCCGGTGAGTTTTCTAATACAGTCAATTGGTATGTTATTTTTTGCAGAGCCAATGATTTTATGACTGTTATTTTTCCTAATTATACGTTTTTTTTACCATTTTGTAAGATTGATTTCTACTCTTTTGGCTTTATTTTTTTGTGAAAATGATTTTTAAATAACTGCTTGGTTTGATGTCCATGTAAATTTTATCTGTGTTTTATAGAGATCCTGCTTGTATACTGTAGTTTTTTTAGATTCAATTTAAGGCAGGATATTTTAATAAATTTGTCCATAGTTTTAATGACAGTATTGAAAGTTTTTTTTCCGACCCATCAGTAACGACGGTTACACCATCAGCAAATACACGTTTTTAAATTTCTTTTTCATTAATTTCTATACCTTTTATGTCTTTATTGTTACTAACAGCTAATGATAACATTGACGTACACCACGTAACCATTATAAAAAAACATTAATCCATTTTAATTGATTCTCAAAAGATAAAATAATCCATGGTTTGTTGGAATTTTAATCTTTAAAATTGGTTGTGTTTGTGACACGTGTATGTCTTTTACAGTTGAATGTGCTGAGCAAAACCGTCTCTGTAAATAAAATAAAAATTAAAAAAGGCTGAGCGGAAATCGGAATCGAACCTACGACCTCTAGTTTGATAATACAACGCTCTAACCTCTTTACCAACAAGTCCACAACGTCGGTTGTATTACAATTAATTTAGATATATGAAAAGGTTTACAATAACATTACGGTTTTGCTTCGATCAATATCAAAATGACGAAAACAAATGTGACATTCCGTGTTGTTGTACGGTTTTACCCACATGATGGTACGTGAATTCGATTTTTTACCCACATGATAGATGTGGTCAAAATTGATATCAGTCGTTATTCTGATCTGTTTTCTTTTTATTTTGAACAACCTCGACGATCTAAATTTGTTTTAGCTTCTTCTGCCATGATAGAAAATCCAATATGACGTCACTTCAATCAAGAAAACATCTTGTCATGTGACAATTTTACTAAATTTAGCCACCACGAATGGTTTTCCGGCTGGCGGAAATTCGTTCCGGAAAGTAACGATTGACCACGGTGTTAGACGATTTTTACCGAGAGCATTACAGATCTAATACCTTAAAAATTGTTTAAATAAAAAAATTGTTTAAAATATGTTGCGGTACAAACTAATATAACATTACTCAGCCCTCTGATTTGAAACTAAAATTCATTACTTTATGCGAACAGTTATTGTATAATATATCAAATCGCTGAAAATGAAATTATTTGTTGCACAAATTGTATTATAATACCAGAATTTAGTCAAAAAACAGGATACTGTGTGATAATCTGATAACAAAGAATAATTAATACTGTAATTGATATGTTCTATACCATACCATGGTCTGCATTGAAACTAAACATTTATTTTAATTTCAATCACCAATAAGAGGTTCAGTTACTCACATCTCGAGCAATGACAAAGGGTTGCGGTGGGTCATTTCTCAGATATATATATTACACTATCAATATAGTATGAACAGATACATGTTTTACATGTAGTTACGTAAAATATATTTATTGGTAATACAGAAATTTTTTATCGTTCCTTCAACCTGTCTGCATGAAGATATATTACCAAACTTTAATATTTAATATCCTAATATAAATTCATATACTGTTACGGAAAATGAATAGTTTATGTGCTATTTACTCTTTTGTCCAAACATAAGTTTAAAGTGAAAAGATTGTTGTATGGTGTTTGGGTCGCTTTCAACAATTTTTCAGTTAGATCGCGACGGTGTCTACTTGAGACAGTATTCTGAGCGCTTTCACAATGGAGTATCATGCCGCAGACACATGGTATGATACCCCCACCCAGTCACATTATACTGACACCGGGCCGACAAGGCCTAGAACTTTCCTCTAACTGCTGAGCGTCAAGCAAGGAATCTTCTAGTACCATTTTTAAAGTCTTTGGTATGACCCGGCCGGGGATCGAACCTATGACCTTCCGCATGCGAGGCGGACGCTCTACCACTACACCACGCCGCGGTCCTAAAGTGAAAAGAAGTAGTTTATACTTAACAAATGGTCCCCAATTTCCCTTAGATTTTCTACAAATCTATTAATGGACAATTTCATACCATCTATGCTTGAGGTATCTACATCCATTGATAACGTATTAAAATCCGTTAAACGACCAATTACTTTGCTTCGAAATATCATTCCATTTATACGAGATTCGTTCATTCGCGGGTGTGACTTTTTTTAACAAAGTTAAGTTAACGCCAATTGACAAAGGTGCATGCTCTGACCATTCATTGAATGTACGGATATCAAACCCGTTCACACAGCCAAATTTGCATTCTTTTACTAATAAATAATCGACCACACTCGACACGTTTCCGCCTACATTTGTGTATGAACCAATAGCATGATCCAACCCCAGTCTACCATAGCTATCCTTAAAGACATTGCTTTACATAAATCGATAACTTTTTCCCCTGTGTGTTACACACTGCGTCAACAGAGTGACGGCATAACGGTAAATCATAATCGATACTAGTTATTGACCTATCGCAAGCAATATAGGTTTTCCTATCAACATTTCTTACCTATGCATATCAATCCCCAACAATTAATGTCGCACCCATGCTTTCAAATTCGTTCTCATCATCCTGCAGCAACTAAAAAGATCAACCTGTACAATGTCGCATGCTGGTGAATCTTGGCCCAAAAGTATATTCCACATAAATAGATTCTCTGTCTGTATGAAAAAATGTCTATCAAATCTCAACCAAACAGGAGTATTATAATGATTTCTAATAATTGTAACACCGTTTGTTATGTTAGTTTTACATTTCACAACTATTCCCTTCCCTACATCTTTTCGCTTATTTTTGTTTACCATTCCCAGCGTATTCCTACGCACCATCGTCCTATACCGATAAACCATTTACATACAACGTGCCATAGCTAATCCAAGATATCTTTACGTTCCGTTTTGCCTCTTTTATTTTTGAAACTTATTTCCTTTCTTTTCATCGTAATTTCCGGCGGGTACTGCTCGTACATATGGTATTTCAGTCCCTTTAGTCTACCTCCTATTTTTACAAATTTTTCAGCTTCATAACCGTCAAACATATCTTCAATTTAACAATTAGGAAATGTTGCACTTTTCTGGCCCATTCTATATACACGAATTTAATTGAATCGGCTACATCCTGAGTCACCTTAAGTTTGTCGTTAATAAACTATCGGACTATAGTCTGGTTCACCGCTTGTACTTCTCGTGTGTCCTCGGGAATATGTCCTTACAGCTATAGTATGAACAGATACATGTTTTAAATGTAATAATCATACGTAAAATACATTTATTGGTAATAACAAAGTTTTCCTTTTACCTATCAGCATGACTAGGTATTACACAATTTCAATATTTAATATCTTTATATGAATTCATACATTATTATGGAACATAAATATTTGTATGTTTTATGTGTTACCAATATTTACATTGTTTTCCAAACATACATTTAAAGTGAAAAGACGTAGTTTATATACCTATTCAAATGAGTTAAACAAATCTTAATGCACAATGTCAATTTAATTCACGCAATATTTAATTTTCGGCCACTTGGCCTTTATCAAAATTTTTGATAAAGGCCAGGTGGCCGAAAATTAAATATTGCGTGAATTAAATTGAACTTGTATAATATGGTTACTTCCCTGAGGAAGATTTTTGAAGGCAAATTTTAATATTTTCAAATAAAACATGTCCCTGGTAAATACTTGACATGCTCCTTTGTGGCGTCACCTCTCGTGACCACATTGCTTTACGGCTCACTTGATTAGATAAAATAATAGATTACTGAAAGCAACAATTAAAATGTAATCTGCATCTTAAGTTTATTACACAAACGCAAGATCATATTTCGTTGCGTCACTGTAGTGTTATTATAAGATAACTTTTTGTCATAAAACATGACACTGGCATTAAATGAATTCAAATAGTAATGAATAATTAACAAAAGAAGCTGTTTAAAAAATAAGATAGCAATATCAAAGCTATTTTGTTGTCTCTATTGTTTTTGTTGTAATGAAAGTGCATTCTGTTCACTTTGTTAAGAAGAGCGGTGCATGAAAATTTAAAACCATTAAAACTGTTAATAACAAAACATATTACCGGTATCTCCTATGTTTGAAAAAACAAATGCAGCAAGAAGAAATGTAACACCCCACGTTATGCTTTATATTACCACCGAATAGCTGATCCAGAGTAACTATACGGATAAAGCAAAACATCAAATAACTACATCTGCCAATCATATGTTAAGCCGCCCGTCTAATTACCTAATTGGATAGTAGAGCTACTATGATTCGTCATGTAACTCTGAGACGAGATATGAAAATTAACGTTACGCTGTCAGAGAGGTAGTTAGAGCTATGAACTAAACGAGTTAGAAGTTGGTAGATTAGGGTTCTGGGGAAGTTAGGATTGTGGAGACTTAAGGGTTGGGCTTAAATAACCACTATACGTTTATGACAGTTCGGGAATTATATCATAATGTAGAAACTTAACACTATACGATCATGCATAAGTTGTAGAACTATATCAAAATGTTGGAAATTAATTTACCTTGTGATTATTTAATCACTTCATCCTTACATGGTGCTACACCAACTTCGTTATGTCTTTATAACGTTCAATATGTTAATATGATTGATGATAAAACTGATGAATTGATGGTAAATACGGCTTTGTGGTTTTTGATGATTCCAAATAATGTTACGGGGATAATTTCGTGATCTCTATGCAGAGCATCACTTGTTATATATTTACCAAAGCATTTTTATTTTTACATCATACACATTATATGCATATACCGCCGTATGTGTTAGAAATAAGTCAGGTGATAGTGCTATTGACAATGTCTCTTGTGTTTGATGTGGCGACAGTAGAAGAGCGAAGATGGTTTAGACTCTCTAGTGAGCGGCGTATTTGTTATTGGCCGTTGCTGTTGTCACGTCTTCTGTATTATTCTTATCATTTATTGTAATTAATGTAAGGATGTCAAATAATAATAGATATGTTGGACGTGCAAATAGCAAACGTCTATCGGTGTAATATTTGAGTAAAGAAGATTTTCTTCAACAGTGAATTTGGGTATAAAAATGGTTATATTTATGGCCTTAAGAAATATGTGTTGATTACATTTTTAATTTAGATAATGGATTTATTAACATTGCTATCGTAATAAAAGAAATTAACAATATTTACAAATATGACTTTAAGGTAAACAATGTTTGGATATATTTTAAATGTAACTGCAATTTACTACAAACATTACAATACCATGCACTCTAATTCATAATATAGACGAGATCCACACGCCCTTGACATTTCATATTCAATATAAAGATCAAGAGTGGAATACTTAGTGAAACGTGCAGACATGATTGAAAACTACAAGGAAATCGCACTCCTACTAACATACTCAGTGAATTAAGAGTTGGCATTTTGAAGTTTTCACCAATTTTGTTGTCTGAAATAGGGAAGCATAAATGACAATTAGGCTGGTTACTCGAGCCAAACTTAAATTTAGAATACCTTTAAAGACACTGTTAAGTGCAGAGAGACATTGTCTAATAGTAAATATTGATAAATAGTAAATATTTTATAATATATTGAGTACTGTTCAGATACTTCACCTCTGTTTCATATTCTTTCTAGAATAAGACATATGAAACATTGTAAATTCACATGAGAATTCAAACAAAAAGCGTATAAATGACAAATCGAAACTGTAACCGTATGTGGCATCGAGTATAAATTATCCAGAATTTGCTGGTTTGATAAAAACTTTTGACATTTTCTGATGTACTGAATGCAGAAAAGATAAATTTAATGAAAATATTTTAGATAATTATCAGTTTTTAAAACAACGACGATAATAAGAATTTCTGCGTAAACCTGATGATTTAGGATTTTTTATGTAGAAAGATCTATGTGAACACGTTGAATTTCAATCTGAATCTGATTATATTATGTGGTTAACAATTAAAAGCAGTGCCTCTATATCAATTGATGATATAAGTATTGGACTGGTACATTTACTTCTTGTAACTTCAAAATCTTTTAATCAGGATGAACTGTTAAGTTTTGACAGTAAGATTGTTGATATCTGTAATTCACATGGCAATCTTCTTTGGCCACCTTACTAGAAAAGTGCACCAAATTATGTAATTATGACCTCTTTTCTCGTGCAGAGAGTGATAAAACAAATATATTACTGTTCATCTTACAACAATATTTGCAGTTTATATTTTGATGCTCTGACTGGCTAATTTCATAATATATTTTTTTTTACAGTTTTATATATAATCACTTAGTAATTATAGAACCACAATTAAACAATTTTGCCCGAAAATAATAATTTCTGATTTCATTATCAAAAAGATTTTGAGATCTGTTTAAGGCACACTGTAATTCAATATATAATCAACAGTAATGTGGATATACAAACATTCCACTCATTCGCATGAAAAGGTCTTCATATTGTGTATGTAAACAATGTACTGACACATCTAAACAAGGTATGTACTCATATACCCTTTTCTTCCAGTATTGTAATTCCAGCGGCGCACATATAAATTTGTTCTCATGCAATAGTGCTTTTCACCACAGGAACCAATTAAATAGTAAGTGTATTGCTGAAATATTCACTTAAATATGTATATGTATTTTTTTCACTCTCTCTCTCTCTCTTTCTGACTCTCTCTTTCTCTCTCTCTCTCTCTCTCTCTCTCTCTCTCTCTTTCTTTCTCTGTCACACTCCTTCTCTATATTCTTCTGCATGTGTATATCTCTCTGTCTGTATCAATTTCCAATCTCCCTGTTACAAAAGACTATAAGTCAGTTGTGGGTGTCCCATTTAAGTAGATATTACCATTAATGAAAGCATTAGATTAATTAAATTCTGCTTTTAGGCAAGCATGTCAGAATATTTGGAGTGCAGAATGTGTCGATATCATCTTGTTTTGAAGTACATAGAGCACTTACATTTGCAACTGTCTCGAACTATTGCATAAATTGAATGTCAAAAGAAGCAATGCATTAATTTGGTGTATGTATCAGAGTCAGTATTTTAGTGCTATCTTCCCATAATTGTGTTATTTTCTACGACCTTGCGTCTCTAGGGTATTAAATGAAGATTTGGTATATGCAACATTTATATTTTTGTTACTTAAGAATAATAATTGCTACGGTCTATTAAAACCTAAGCTAAATTTGCATGATTCAAGATTTGTATTTGAGTTTAACAATAAATGGAAGTAAGTTGCAGGTTATTGAGTTACTTTATTGCATGACTAACTTTACTTAAGGTTGTGGACTGAAAATTATGGATTGTTAAATCAACGATTATTTCCTTGAGTTACCTCTGTAAAGAAATGAAAGGTTAGGAAAATTATAGAATGGCAGGAAAAGTATGCCTTCTGAATTTGTGATAAAGTATGAACTAAACAATGTGATTTATTCTTTAGACAGCATCTTTTAACAATACAAAACTAACAATTTTTCAACCCAAAGCGTTTTCAGCCATTTTTTATTGCGAATCGAACATGTGTGTAAACAACACAACTAATTTTACACATTTCCACATATAGAAATTCACATCTATGCAACCCTGTAAGAACGTAGATGAACACACTGGATTGATTTTGTGGTAATTTAATTATGGATTACATTATTTAAAACCTGGAAAGACATACAAAGACTACATAAATACATTGACAGACAAGATGTAACTAAACGAATCTAATAGCAATAAAAGCACATTTCAATAATCGATTAAGGAGAAACGAATAATAATAAATAAAACTTACCGGCGCATCCGCGTGTATTGAGTTTAATAGTGACAAGGTAGGTCTTGTCACTAGCTTACTCTGGCTGAACTGCGCCAATCATGCTTAAATTCCCTATAAAGTTTATGAAGGTGTTAGTAACATGCACGATTAATCCCATGCAACATATAGATACGCCCACAGCATGAATTCACACGCACTTTTATACGTAACTATGTCAGTTTTATACATAACTATGTGTATAAACAGGTTATGTATATCTGACACTCATGACTCTCATGCATAATTACTTAAAAACTTACATTCCCTAAAACAACACCTAACACAACAGGTAGCACAAAATACAATCACCGTAGTGATACTTAGAGACCTAGATTACATTCCCGCCCCCCACTCCCACCCCCTTTGAGAAAAATGGCTCCAGACATTCAATGTACTTTAAATGCGATATGCTACATTCACATTATATTAACCTATATACAGTCTCTATTAACGATATCGTTTCATGTTTTTTTTTCAACACAAAAATATTAAAGTATAATTGAAACAAAGATATTTATAATTACATATACTTTACAGAATATGAACACCTCTGCTATTTAACTGTAACACAATACCGTTTACGTTTAAGAACTAAAACAAACAAAACATCTTTAACATATTATAAGACGAGTTTAGTTCATCTATGGTGCTCCAGTGTTCCGCAACTAGGGCACTCTGAATAAAACTATTAATTAGCATCATTCGTACTGAATGATAAACAATACATAGTATATACAATTCGTGAGAAAATATCAAATTCACTGACAAAATACAAAATACTATATAATATATTATACCTACTTATTAATGCTAAGTTGTACATATACTTGAACAGTCAAACACATACCTCATCAGAAGCAAACGTTGCTATCTGAGGATATACCCATTGTCCTAATCTGTGTGGTGGGGGGGGGTCTAGATTGCCTGTTCGAATGTCTAGTCTTTGGAATGGGAGTATTTGCCAGAGACTCAGGAATTAATTGACTGGACAAATTACTAACACTGCTGTGAGGCAGAGAATCCCATCTATCAGGAGAAATTGTAACCAATTTGGTTTGGTTAGACCCCGTCAAACTAGACAAGACACTAGTATGAGGTTCAGAATAAACCCCCCTAGACCCATGTTCACTGTGGAAATGAGTTTTAAAAACCTCATTTATATGATCACTCGCCGCACCGCGAATTTTTCGGGATATAGGACTGAAAGCCCTAAAAACTTCAGGAGTAGTATTCCTAGTCTGAAATCTACGTTGAGGTATAACACAGGGAATGGAATATTCACCAGGAGAGGAGACATCACTGTCGGAGCTGTCTGACTCAAGACAAGACGCTGTACGTTTATCTTTCCGAGTGCGAGCTGTTTTCTTTGGCAACACATTTGTTTTAGATATGTCTTCTGGACAGTCAATGGGAATAAAAATTAAAAGGTAACAGCATATTGCGATGAAGCATCCGAGAAGGGCCCTTCCCGGAGTCACGCTGTACCTTATAAACAGGTATATCACTATCTGGTATTTGAATATTCGAATAGGGTTACTGTTCCCATTTGTCTGCCAGTTTACATTTGCATTGAATACCAACACGGACTTTGTCTCCGATCTCACGTTTGGCCTCTGAAACTTTACGGTCAAACCTCTCCTAGTTTTGAGCAGCGTTTTTCGCGGCCTCATTAGCATCTGCAAGGTACGCATATTTCATCCGACCATGTAGCTTTTGAGCGTAGTTCTTGCGATTAATATCACCCTCGGTTCCCGTAGCGATACCCATATAAGCGTCAACAGAAAGTCGCGGGTGCCACCAAAACATATGAAAATGTGGCGAAAATCCCGCTGCTTCACTCCTTGTAGCATTATAGGCTTGAACAAGCGGAGGAACATAGGATTTCCAACACTCTTCTTATCTTCTTCCAGTGTCCCTAACATTTTCAGAAGGGTCTGATTAAACCGTTCCAATGAACCGTTGCCCAAAGGATGGTAAGCAGTAGTCCTTGACTTTTGGACATTGGCAATTTTGTACAACTCTTGAATAACTTTACTTTCATAGTTACGTCCTTGATCGCTGTGTAAACGTTCAGGGAAGCTGTAATAAACAATAAAATGTTCGTAAAGAGATTTAGCTGTTGTTTGTGCAGTTTGGTTACGACAGAAATAGCCTGTGCATAACGAGTGAAATTATCCGTTATAACTAGAATATTTTCGTACCCACCTTTGGACCGCTCGAGTAACAGAAAATCTATACACACGAGTTACATCGGTTTGGTGGATACGATGGGCACTAGTTCAGTAACTGGCTTAATCAGTTTCTTCCTCCTGATACACTGATCACAATTTTCGACTTTGGTTATCACAACTTTTTCAAGACCAGGCCAAGAAAACCGATGTTTTGCCAGCCACAGAGTCTTCTCCTTGCCTTGGTGACCTACTACATAGTCATGCAAGCCTAGAAGGGCCAAATGTCGATGTGATTTTGGCAATATCAACTGCTTGGCTGGTTGACCATCAAGAGAAGCAACTCTGTACAAGATACCAATCTGCAATTGCAGTCGAGGCCATTCTCGTATGTATTTTGCACAGGTATGTCTTCCCTCGTGAGATCCTCCCCTCTCTGGCGGAAACTGATTCTCATGAGGTCAACCACTCTTGCGATACTGTTGTCCAACCGTTGCTCCTTCTCCCAATTAAATTGCTTAAAATGATTGGATGAAAACAACTCCTCATCGGCCGTATGAGGAACGCAATCATCCGATATGCTTACTGTCAAAGCTGCTCCAAGTGTGACCCCTTGACATATGGCTTTAATTTCGTCAGAGAACAGCTGAGGTTTTCTGGATAGCCCATCTGCATCGGCATTTAACTTTCCTGGTCTATAATCTAGTGTGAAATTATAACTAGCTAGTGCTGTAACCCAACGTTGAGAACAAGCATCTAGTTTTGCCTTCGTTAAAATATATGAAAGAGGGGTAATATCTGTGACGACGACAAAACTAAAACCATATAAACAATCATGGAGCTTGTCCGTCACAGCCCATTTAAGAGCTAGAAATTCTCACCGATGGGCTGATAATTTCTCTCATTAGGTCTTAGACCACGGCTTGCATATGCTAAAACCCCCTGACTACCGTTCTGTTCCTTGGTACAAAATTGCACCAAGAACAAAACTACTTGCATCAGTATTAATGGTGAACGGAAGGTTATAGTTTGCGAAGGCAAGGATTGGGGGCTCTGTCAGTTTGGTCTTTACGGTCTCAAAAGCTGATTTTTGGGCTTCGCCCCAAATCCTTGGAGCAGGTTTCTTACGAGACATTTTAGATTTTTTTGAGATTTTGTTAGTACCGTGACCTTGTAACAGATCGTTTAATGGTTTTACTAACCGGTAGTTATCTTTGATAAACCGACGGTAGAAACCAACAAAACCTAAAAACTGACGTTATTCCTTTATATTTTTGGGAACTGACCACTCTTTCACAGCAGAGATTTTTCGGGGTCTGTTTTAATTTCTTGCTCAGAAACTACAAGACCTAGATATGAAACTGAGGTCTTAAACACTTCACGCTTTGAAGGTTTTAATTTCAAAAAGTGCTGAGCAAGTCTAGCAAACACTGCTTCTAATCTCTCTGTATGTTCTTCGAAAATTTTCGAAAATATCAGTATGTCATCGTAGAAAATAAGGCATTCTCTAAGATGCATGTCACCAATACATTTCTCCATTAATCATTGAAATGTTGCCCCAGCATAAACTAGACTATAACTCATTCGATTAAACTCCCAGAACCCAGGGTGCCTACTGAAAATGCAGTTTTACATTTATCAGCTCAACTTGCCGGTAGCCCGAGCGTAAATATAGTTTTGAAAAATATTTGGCGCCACTTAAAGAATCAATAACGTCATCAAACCGCGGTAGCATATACGCATCTTTACGTGTCTTAGAATTCAATTGTCTATGGTCGATACAAAAACGCAGGAAACCATCCTTTTTACGTTATAAGACCACGGTACAAGAATAAAGGATATCTGAATTGCTGATGACCCCAGCCTCTAGCATTTCTTTGATATGTTGTCTAATTTCCTCGAACATATTGGGAGGTATCCTACGGTATGGTTGTTTAAAAGTGATATCGTTGTCAAGAACTATATTGTGTTCTACCAAGTTGGTATCCTCATTATCCAGTGACCCTTGGTAAAACACATGTTTCTAATTCCCCAAAATCTGTCTTATTCTGAGTATTTGTTCTTGTGACAAATGAGAAGTGTCAACCTTTATACCCCTTAGTTCCTTCTCGGGTAATTTTGATTCCTTCTTATCAGAAGACATTGGTTGTGACGTTAGATTGTCAATAACCTTTACTGCATTAATGTGACCTAGAACTGCTTTGGATTTAATAGAATTTGGCTTGGCTGAAGTATTGCAGATTTTAACGGGTATTTTGGCCTGTGACCTTTGACCAACCTTGACGACATAAAATTTGACTGTCAGTGACTACGCTGTCTATATTTGGACCTAATTTTCTGGCCCTACCATTTTCAACTACGGTTTGATATGGAGCAATTGTTAAAGGTTTCCTATTGTTAGCCTTAACTTTAAATGACTTGCAACTTATACTGTTAAATGCAGTTCTCCATTCTTCCGGTATTTGTACACTGCCTTCCCCACAATTGTCTCTACACAATCTGATAATATTAGTACCGATAATAATTGGGCAAGAATGGTTAAAATCTGTATCGGGGAAGTCATATGAAACATAGGATATAAAAGGAATCGAAATTGTACATTCAATATATCCTTTGTACATGAGACTAGAGCCATCAGCAACAGAAGGTTGTAAACCCGACTTATCAAGATTACATAAATATGGTTTATCTTTGTGTGCATTGTAAAACGACTCTGAAATAGTGGTAACCATTGAGCCACTGTCTATTAATGCCTGAAGGGACTAACCCTTTAATGTCACTGAACTTACATTAGCTGCCCCAATAATACGATTCTATAAGTTATTGGTCTTTGTTATTATTCTTACTTGCTCCTGTTTGACCATTAACGGGAGCCGTTAAGCGTTTGGGTGATTTTTATTTTGACTGTTATTTCCCCTGCCACTGGATGCTTTGTTCCTGTGATTCCAATTACCCCTATATCCTGCTCGTCCACCTCTGTTGTTATAACCTTGTTGGGCGGTAGGAAAATTATAACCATAATTGGGCTGTGGTTCTGCTGGACGAGCGTCAAGTTTTTGCAAAATTTTGTCAAACTTGTCGTCGATCTTTGCGTCTAGTCGTTTCCCCAGGGCCTCTTTTTTTCCATTCAGTTTAGTTAACCGATCTTCAGCATTAGAATCGTTGACAACTGCTTGTTGATGTACTTTCTTTGGGGCTGTATTCGTTCCCATGGTTATTCTATCATTCTGATTTCCCGCAATAATTGTTCATAATTTGTGAGAGTGTCATATTTGTGGCGGATTTGTGCCTTTAACCTATCAGAATGGAGTGAGGTCCAAAACTTATGCCTTAATAAGTCATTCTTGGCATCACAGGACAAGTGACCATTGTCTATTGCCGTCTGGAGAAACTTCACCAGAAGGACGTCACTGATTCGTCTGTCTTTTGTTCAGTTTTAAAAAAACTCCTGCATCACCATCCCTTTGGTTGAAACGTCCCCAAATATCGCATCCAATTTAGCCAAGATATCTGTAACAGTGGCCGTTTCGCCTAATTAGATAAACGTTTTGCAGGCCGTTCACCTGAGTGACCTTCGAATTGCTTGAATAACTATACTTTGGAAAATCTCAGCATCCCCCAGTAAACAACGTATGTCAAAGCGGCACTCTCCGTATGATATATCACCTTTCTGTGGGTTTTCATCCCCAGAAAAAATGGATATCCTTGGGACTTGTATTGGTGACCTTAGATGAGAAATATCTCCGGCATAAAATGAGTTTTTAGAACCCAGTGGTACTTGCTCATATTTTCCCGACAGGGTGACATGATCTGTATTAAAAACAGTTTTATTTTTTCCCATTTTTAATTGTATTGGAGTACAATGGTCGAATTCGTGATGGATCAGATCATCCAAAACAAGGGGTATAATTTTATACTTACCTTTTAGTACCTCTTACATCTCCTCTTCTGTCATAGGTGTAGTGGCGTTATATGAAGCCATTATAAAATCACGCGTTGGAGCTCAGTATTAAAATAAACTATTTAAACGAAATATGTTAATTAGTTATTATAATATGCGACAAGATGTTATTTTATGTCAATAACTAAGTAACTTAATTATTACAATAACTGAAAATTAATAATAATGTTACTGCTTAACTGTAATATAAAATAATGTTAGTTAACAAAATAATGTCTATCCAAGTCCATTATTAACAAGATGATGTTGTACACTGACTACAGAAAGCAATAATCACTATACATGAGTCAATAAAGCCGGGTCCAAACGAACGGACTGCCCCCACCTACAAGTCTCCAGCTCGACGACTCATGGAGTTTTTACTTCTCACAAGCAGTCAAAAAATATATGAGTGATGATATATTTCATCCAACATCGTGCTAATTCTCGACCAGGATGTATACCATCAGTGAAATTACTGTAATTTATTGAATTTCGTCTGGTATTTCCTGATTTCTTTATTCTGGTTACATCAGACTTAAAATTTGGAGTAGATGTTTTACCATTAACTATTCTAATATAGTCATTGATCAGGGTAATCCTATTTTAGAGTGAGTGATCATCGATGAAAAATTGGTCTGGATTACTATGACCCTTGCTTTGATTCCAATTCCGTATTGAATACGGCGGAATTTCTAAAAAAACTATTTGAACTGATGGATAGGCGGCTATGAATGACATATATCTATTTATTTGGTACTGGATGTAATGTATAGCTTGTGTGTCTGTACTGTGCCTTAAAGCTATATATCTCTCTCTACGTTCAGTAAGATCACAAGTTCCCAGCAAAATATACAAAACAATGTTACCGTAAATATCAACTTTCTTTTTAAAATTTCTTTCCAGCCAAGGAAGGTAATCAGCATAACGAGCACCACCTCGGTTAATAAAATGTATCCAATAGCCAAAGTTTGTCAAAATATCGTGATGCTGTTGAATTTATCTACCCTTACTGTCCAATATAATTATTTGTTTACTGTTAAGATGACCTCTTGGTTCTATGAGACGTACATTATATTTCTGTAACTTGACTATGCTCATTATATTGATAAATATAAACAAAAATGTTTTAAACTAAACTATATGTGACCAAGTAAATATACAGTGACTGCTATGCAAGTAAAAAACCTATTTATATTATTAATTCTTTCTTACGTTCATCTTTCAATCATCGTGCTTTGTGTAGTTTGACTAAAACAGGAACAGTGAAGTGTTAGATTTGTTAGTAATTTATATTATCCCTTTTATTTATCTTTTTCTTTTCTTTTTTTTTTTAAATTATCCAATGGTTTAATATTATATATAAAAATGTGAAAATTGAAATAATATTCGACCTGTTTCAGCTATAATATACAATATGCTATCTTAACTAACACAGCTTATATTGATGTCGATTGAAAAAAACACACACACACACACACACACACACTTAGTTTTATGAAATGTTCATTCGATATTTGTACATCGTGAGCTGTCATAATTTAAACACGATAAAATCAACTTATTTACTTGTATTAAAGTTTTGTTGTTTACAATAGAATCATTGCAACGTTTCATAGCTTGTCAAGAACTAAAACCTAATTATATACGACTCAGTGCATATATAGAAAATAAAGATATCAATATTAAAATTCTGCAGCTAAATGTTGTTTTCACTGGTTTTCCCCACGAACAGTTGCTAGTCGCACATGCGCAAACTGGATACACACGCAAGTGTGAGTCCCGCCGATATCTTGAATTAAAATACATGACACTATACTATTTATAGTAAAGTGCAGTTACATTTAAAATATATTCCAATATTGTTTTTCTTTCAAGTCAAAGATAGATAGTAGTTGAAATATGAGATTCACCAGGAACTGGTATATATATAGAGATAGATAGTAGTTAAAATATGAGATTCACCAAGAACTGATATATACAGAAATAGATTATCAGTTAAATATGAAATTTACCAAGAACTGATATATACACAGATAGATAGTAGTTAAATATGGGATTCACCAAGAACTGGTATATATATAGATAGATAGAAGTTAAATATGAGATTTACCAAGAGATGATGTATACAATGATAGATAATAGTTAAATATGAGATTTACCAAGAACTGATATATACAGATAGATAGGAGTTAAAATATGAGATTCACCAAGAACTGATATATACAGAAATAGATAATAGTTAAATATGAGATTCACCAAGAACTGATATATACAGAAATAGATAGTAATTAAATATGAGATTCAACAAGAACTGATATATACACAGATAGGTACATGTAGTAGTTAAAATATGAGATTCACCAAGAACTGATATATACAGAAATAGATAGAAGTTAAATATGAGATTCACCAAGAACTGATATATACAGAAATAGATAATCAGTTAAATATGAGATTTACCAAGAACTGATATATATACACAGATAGATAGTAGTTAAAACATGAGATTCACCAAGAACTGATATTTACACAGATATATAGTAGTTAAAATATGAGATTCACCAAGACCTGGTATATATATAGATAGATAGAAGTTAAATATGAGATTTACCAAGAGATGATGTATACAATGATAGATAATAGTTAAATATGAGATTTACCAAGAACTGATATATACAGATAGATAGTAGTTAAAATATGAGATTCACCAAGAACTGATATATACAGAAATAGATAATAGTTAAATATGAGATTCACCAAGAACTGATATATACAGAAATAGATAGTAGTAAAATATGAGATTCAACAAGAACAGATATATACACAGATAGGTAGTAGTTAAAATATGAGATTCACCAAGAACTGATATATACAGAAATAGATAGAAGTTAAATATGAGATTCACCAAGAACTGATATATACAGAAGTAGATAATCAGTTAAATATGAGATTTACCAAGAACTGATATATATACACAGATAGATAGTAGTTAAAACATGAGATTCACCAAGAACTGATATTTACACAGATATATAGTAGTTAAAATATGAGATTCACCAAGACCTGATATATAGATAAACTTCGTATTTATACCCGTGTTATGAACGATTCCTTGCAATGCTTCTTTGGTCTCTTGTTTCTTAATATATCTTAAAATATATTTTTTATGCCAGTATGAAAAGTAAATGTCTTCATGGGTGTGATTACTTCCGTTTTCGAAAATCGATTTGATTTTGTTCGCTTTGTCTTTTGAATATTGTATAAACAATACATGCAAATCAGAGTAATTATCTGGGATGAGTGAGTGTGCAAATGTTTTACAATGAGTTTTTTAAAAAAAACTATTTTAGATAATATTTAGAAGTGTGAAAAATAAAACATTATTCA
This sequence comes from Panopea generosa, assembly GCA_029582155.1. Classification (NCBI taxonomy): domain Eukaryota; kingdom Metazoa; phylum Mollusca; class Bivalvia; order Adapedonta; family Hiatellidae; genus Panopea; species Panopea generosa. The sequence continues at coordinate 77,604,079 of CM055897.1, read as the reverse complement.
CACACATTACAATTTGTATTTCACAGAATTAAAGAGACTTTTGAAATATCTGAATATCGCAGTAAAAGCAGTAATAAAAAAATTAGATATTCCACATTGAAAAAATACTTTCTTCGAATACCGCAAATACGACAATTAATAATACTCTTGATAAATATATATTAAAGCCTTGAAACTTAAAAAAGAATTTCTAAATGCAGATTTAGCTATGTTAAAATTATAGAAACGTTCCATATCAGTATGCCTAAAAATGTTTTAAATCACTTTCATTGACAAACATGACAAGTCTATACATTAATTACTTCATTCATTCATAGTTGTGTTGTCATGCATGTATATTGCAAGTTGCATATGATGAGAGGCTTCGTAAGCTTAAATCTAAAAAACAATTCTGTATTTTGTGTTATGTATCTCATTTACATAATTATGAAGGCACTTTGGAATAATTAATGGAACTTCCGGTCCCGGGATACAGGGGAGAAAACCGTGAAAAGTATTTCGCCAGCATTATGAGCCGAAGTTTTGACAATGAATTGGCGTTCTTAATTAGCATGAAATGATATTGTTTGTACTACCAAACCTGGCATATTTAATTTTATTCTTTAAATCATTAAAATAATTACATCATGTACAAATACATTGAATCAATTTGCCATACAATCAATCTAAATACTATTTGTTGATACTGTAGAGAAATTAGTAAAACCAAATAGATAGATGTATGGAGATTTTTAAGCATTATTTGTTTCATGTATTCATTTCATTCGATTGAATACGTATATTAACGACTTTTTTCACTTTAAATACATGTTTGGAAGAAGGAGTAAATAACACATCAATTTCTTTATTTTCCAAAATACTTTGCGAATTTATATCATTTGATAAAGCATAAAATTTTAGTAATAACTAGTGTTGCAGATAGATAGAAGAAAACAAAACGTTGTTATTACCGATAAATATATTTTACTTACAATTACTTCATTTCATAAACAATATCTGTTAATCTTAGTTAGATAGGATGCGGTAGGTAGGTGATGACCCACCACAACCTTCTATACCACTTAAGGTTGAGTTAATGAAGCGTCAATTGGTGATTGAAATAATATAAACGTTTTTGTATTAGAATAAAATATATGTATTAAATTATTTCATTTTAAGCAATTTTATATATATCTGTTCTCATAAGGTACTAAATCTTATTTTCAAATCAGAGAGATGCGTCCCATGATACTAAAATTTCTTTCACCGTATCTTAAACAAATGAGATTTATATCAATTCTTTCCAGAAAGACACGGAACGTGATCCGTGCAAGTAATAATAACTAGTTTCACAATGTATGTTCATATAGATTATGTCAAAGCAAAAGTGTAATACACAAGAGTATATTTCTGTTCAAAATTTGCAAATAAACCATGAGTATATGCGGCTTTGATTGGTGTGCATGCTTATCTTTTTAAACCCGGAATCTGTTAATGATTCTTATCGTGGGCGACGATGTAAACAACATATCAAACCTTTCGTCTGTTAAAAACCAGAACATGGTATCTACGTTTTTTGAAAATGTTCAGGAACGTGAAAAAACGTTGTCAAATGTTTAAAAATCCATATTTACACAAAATTCTTAGCAATTTGACTCATCAATACATGCTTTAGTAATATACATATGTTTCAAATTATTTGTTCTTCAAATGATGACATATAAGACTATTTAGGTTTTGGCAGAATAAATTTAGTTAAAAAGCAGTATTTATGGATAGGTTAAACATCTTATCTACCGATAAGAGGTTCTGGTTTTGAGCAAAATGAAAAGTGTTCTTTATTTCAGCCAACCATACCCTGGTATCTATAGATGCATGTATTTAGCATATGTGAATAACAGACATTTCTGAAAATATTTTATGCCAGAACCTAGTATATAACTATACCAGTCTTTAGCTTTAAGGACATGATAACAAATTGTATATAAATGGAGAGGGAGAATGTTGTATTAACCAAAACAATATTTTGGCATTAACAAAAGCAAAAGTTAAGTACTGTTTTTATTTTGCTATATAAGAGTATACATGAATACGATGGTATGGCAGTACAACTTGATAACCAAAATCTAATAAGATAAAGACATAACACTGTAAATTGCCATATGCTGTTCTAGTTGTAACATAAGTCGCAGAAATACTGATATTTTTTAAAACAAAACATGTTATCTGGTGGGTTGACAACATTTATAATCATGATAAAGTCATATAGATGCATTAGCAATTAAGAGTTTTTTTATCACACACAATGTAATTATATTTCTCGTAATCTACAGACATGCAATTCAGGTATATAAGGCTGTAATTATGTTTTCTTTCAAAATGAAAGAAACATTTACACAATTTTTATACACACATTTGACATACTATTACATAGCATTACTATCAGACCTAAAATCGTGCCTTTTTGCAATTCATGGTTCTGATATCATTATAATCATTTTTCCTATACAACCTGGATATTTTTAGTTTCAAACAGTTTAAATAATAAGACATTGAGTTGAGAATTTTTAAGTACATGAACACTGAATATTTGAATGAATGTTTCTTATCACCGTTCATCTGTCTTGTCTTCTACCATTACATGTATATAGATCTATGCTGTTACATGGGACATGTTTAAGTTTTAGTACTCGTTGAATTTGGATGGTATTCCACCATTCTTTCACAAAGCAATCTTGTCCTTTTTCTTGGCACTTGATATTTGTAATTTTGCTTTGTACAAATACAGCAGTTGTTCTTTTGACTATTTACTACGCATCATCTTCACTTTCTGATATTCCCTTAATTCGTCAAAATCATATTTGAAGTGGCACGTATCTGGATCATCTTTAATGATTCGCTCCACTATTTGCTGGTTTATTTTGTTTTTGCCCATTTTCCGTGCTGTTGTTCTGGGTGTTTTATATCTGACATTCTTTAAAATCCATATGTTTCGGGGTCACTATGTAGTAAGGACTTTTTTTTGCAGTGTCAAAGATATCACAGTGTCCCACTAGCTTGTTAAAAAGATATTTGATTTTGACTTTTATTGTTTCAATAGCTGCGTACATACAATTGCATATCATGTGCATTATCTCTCAAAACATTGATGGTCATTTATTTTTGTGTTAGGTATTGTTTTTACAGAAATATAGATACGTGACCTGATTTCTGTTTTGCCTAGGTTATACACCTGAGTATAGAATTACGTGTTCAACTGAAGATTCCAAACTTGAAAGATTGAAATGTTTGATTTCTGATCAAAGATAATATGCTACCCTTTTGTAACCTGTACCATGTATAGGCAAGATATAACAACACCATTTGTTTATGCAATACATCACATTTACTAGTGAACATGGTGTGTACACGACTGATTGTAAGGTACAGGTGTGAACTTTGCTTCTCTGCCTTGCAATCTTGCTATCCTTGTGTTTTTGTTCGGGGCAAATGTTACAGCATCACTATCATTATTTGGGATGTACCGGTTGGTATGTACACTTAATTAAAATTTGAAATGTATTTTAATATTTTTCTTGTAGGCATTCGCTTTGGATTTTAGTGTTTCTTACTATCACTTTTATCTCCAAGTTCACTTTCCATTGTCTTTCTAGCAGTTTTGTTTACTTCTGTGATATACTTCTCTTTTATGGTTGTTGTATTGTTACATTAGTTTTCCTCTGTGACAGCACTTACATTATGCGACTTCTCTTTTATGGTTATTGTATCATCAAGTTTGTTTTCCTCTGTGACAGCCTTTAATTACCCGTCTTCTCTTTCATGGTTGTTGCATCGTTACATTTATTTTCCTCTGTGGCAGTACTTACATTTTCCGATTTCTTTTTTACGGCTGTTGTAACATCATGTTCGTTTTCCTCTGTGATAGCACTTACATAACCTGACTTATTTTTAATAGCTGCAATATCGTTACACTCATTTTCCTCTGTGACAACACTTACAATGTCCTTCTTCTCTTTTATGGTTGTTATATCGTTACACTCATTTCTTCTGTGACAACACTTACAATATCCAACTTCTCGTTTATGGTTGTTATAGCGTTACACTCATTTTCCTCTGTGACAGCACTTACAATATCCAACAACTCGTTTATGGTTGTTATATCATTACACTCATTTTCCTCTGTTACAACACTTATAATATCCATCTTCTCTTTTATTGTTATTTTATCGTTACACTCATTTTCCTCGTAACAGCATTTACAATATCCAATTTCTCTTTAAGGGTTGTTATATCATTACACTCATTTTCCTCCGTGACAGCACTTACACAATCCAACTTCTCTTTTAGGGTTGTTATATCATTACACTCATTTTTCTCTGTGACAATACTTGCAATATCAAACTTCTCTTTTATGGTTGTTATATTGTTACACTCATTTTCCTGTATGACAACACTGACAATATCCAAACTTCTCTTTTATGTTTGTTATATCGTTACACTCATTTTCCTTGGTTACATCAATTAAAATATCAAACATTTCTTTTATGGTTGTTATTTCGTTACGTTCATTTTTTTTGTTACAGCAATTATTTCATTTCCAGATATGTTTTCATTTTCAATCAAAAACTGTTCTATCTGTGTGGCAAAGGTATAAAGGTCGTTATCATTATCATATGGCTACATCTAGAAAATTATTTACTGATGATAATTCTGTATTTTAAACTAACCATTTATCATGTTACTATAATTTGAGCAAATGCACGATAACCACAAAAAGTGTTACGGTGACAATAGTAATAATTGATATAATTATTCAGTATTAGTACAATTTTAATTAATGAATTAACTAATTGGTTGACATATACAGGAATAATCATTAAAATTTTGGTATTTATTTATAGTATCTTTTTTTTAGTACAATAAATACTTATCTAATTGCATTTATGTATAATATTGAGTGATGCATAAAATTACATACCTTTAAAATTCATAATTTTGTGTCACTTTTTTAATTTTTCTAGATTGTGTTCATACTATTGCTTATCATCAACACAATAACAATTAGATGAAATCTGATATACCAGGTTATTAACACCAATTTGCACCTCTTTGGTCAAATACTTGCTTTTAAAATGTTTCATTTACAAATGATATGGACTGGTTTTTACCACACCAGGCATTGTCACTATTTCTCACACAGCCATACAATTGTATTGTTTAATACCAGGGTATGGCTGAATATTGTTTGTATTTATTTACTAGTAGACATGTGTATCCCCAGATGCTAGGTTTTGGCAAAATGGTACAGATGATTATAGTTGTCACATGTTAAAGCTGTAACCTGTCATAGTCATATACTTTGTTCTGGCTCTGGGGATTTTACCGATTTCTTCCTGGTAGTTAAAAACCAAAATATTGTATGCACAGGTGATATACTCTGGCATGCAAATGAGTTGCATAAATGACAAATATACATAGTATCTTCATCTACAAGATTTTGGCAGGTGAAAATCAGATTGATTTCAGATACAAGGTTTGATCTGTAATCAATATCTTCAAAACTAATTAAGATATAAGGCTGAAATTTTGAGACAAAATGTGTTTACAAGATATCATACTAATAATTTGAAAACCCTATTTTCGGAAATTTGGGTAGATACCAGGTTCTGGTTTTTAATAGACGCTTTCTTTGTTAGAATACAACATTTTTTAAAATATATGAATGTATTCCAATACAATGCCATGCGCTCGTCAGCAATGGCAATAGATTTTGCGTATCAATTGTTTCATTTGATATGGAATTGATGATGTGGTTTATCAGCCATGTTCCACAAAAATCGTACTCTGGTGTAATGTTTCTGATAAAAACTGAATAAAACTATAATGATTTCTCTGTCATTCAACACCAATGCATGGGAAAAGTTCATTCCTCTCAAACAACCGTAACCGAATATCCTTACACAGTATATGAACACTTTTGGTTGTTTGCAATTGATCTGACGAGAAAACGATTATTGCTCCACCATCTGGTCACGTGGTGTTATTTGTCCAAAGAAATACAACGTCGTGTTTACATTGACATAGTCAACTTGTTTAAGACAAATGGCGGGGTAGCAATCAATATCGATTGCTGATAGGATGATCGATTTGTTTGATTGACAGCGTTCGTCAGGTCAGTTGCAAGCAATTTAGAACAAAGTCTAATTTTAAGATGTTACCATTGCTCACTTTAAAGGAATATGTGAAAAATCAATAATCAAAGCGTATAACAGTGATACGTCTGTATTGGAATTATTTAAAACTATATGCATTATAATCGTTCGTGCTCTCACTGCGTAATCGTTATGGCACTCGTATGATATATATTCAGTTTTTAAAAATAAGTATAAGAGTCCCCAAGCTCATGCCAGCACCGACACAAGCGGTAACACTGACTAATCTAAGAAACAGTAAATATGTCAAAGTCAGTAACATGAACATATATTTTTTTTTATTATTAATTTTGCTGAATCACGAACAAATTGAATTAAGGACCAATAGGTGCGGATGAATTTGATACGTTCATTAAAATATAAACTTTTATAATGTGTAGCGCAATTACCAATAAGAATAAGAATAAAAAAAATAAAGGCCATGCATCGCTAATATTCCTCATTGATTTAAAAATTATTCTGTTATTGTTTGAGGTTATGTTATTTCAAACAATGACCCTGAAAAAATGTCTTGAATAACAATGTCTTTATGACATTTTTTCATTCAGCTTCCGCAGTGAGATTGTAATGCTTTTTATATAATACGCACGTCTTGGAGGAATATGATCACAGTGTGATCCAATGTATCATTGGCAGCATTATAACGATGATTAAGTCATTGACGTATAATTTGTTATTAGGAACATGTCGATTAGTTAAGCATTACTTTATCAACCATTAGACTATGATCGAATTACGTTGCATAGGAAATTGTCGTCTGAAGCACTCGAAAACATTTCTCTATCCAAGAATTTACTCTTGTCTATTTTGTGTACTTTTGTGCGTGTTTTACTTTTCAATGCTCCCAAGCCGACCTATCAACATTTAATGTACATCCAAGCATACAAATAGTATAGATGTTTTTTATTTGATGATATGGAGTTTTTTTAAACGGAAGGAAAGTAAGAAATTAAGCATATAAATATAATGAAAAGGGTTTAAATGAGGATGATGTCTTGTACATTTACAATTGTCAGCATGTTTTACAACCATGCTTTGGCCGCTTCTATTGTTTGTATCGTAGATTTTGTCTGGCAGATATTGCATCCTCCTATAGAGCTGACAGACATGTCCGTCACCGTTCTCGTATCATGGCAGCCGTTCGCTACATCTCATCGGTAGCTGTACACTTTGGATGATACGTCTTAATTTATTTACCAACAGTGGCCACTGCCTTTGAACGACAAATAAAACAAGAGGACATGAACGCTCCACTAGCAACAGATGCTTTACAGGGCCTCCATACAATGTTAGATGTAAAATATCTAAGGTCTGGGCCTTAAACTTTCAGTGAAAATGTTTGGGTTTTTTTAAATTTCGCTTAAAGTGTGCTTATAAGCTCTGTTGCGGGGGCATTTGTGGTCGAATGACGCTGGTTCAGGAACTTATCCGAGATCTTGTGGTTATATAACTGCTGAGCAAGTTTGGTTAAGATTCAATGAAAAATAATGGTGCTATCGCGTCTACAAGAAAATGGTTAACGGACGGACAAAGTACCATGACATAAGCCCTTCTGGATCTATTGATCTCGTTAATACAGGATATATTGTTTCGCATATACAGGATATATTGTTCTTGTATATACATGATCTATTGTTCTCGTATATACAGGATATATTGATCTCGTATATACAATATCGATTGATCTCGTTTATACAGGATCTGTTGTTCTCATATATACAGGATCTATTGTTTCGCATATACAGGATCTATTGATCGCGCATATACAGGATCTGTTGTTCTCGTAAATACAGGATCTATTGATCTCGTATATACAGGACTTATTGATCTCGTATATACAGGATATATTGATCTTGCATATACAGGATCTGTTGATCTCGAATATACAATATCTATGTATCTCGCATATACAGGATATATTGTTCTCGTATATACAGCATCCATTGTTCTCGAATATACAGGATCTATTGATCTCGTATATACAGGATCTATTGTTCTGGTATATACAGGATCTATTGTTTTGGTATATACAGGATCTATTGTTCTGGTATACACAGGATCCATTGTTCTAGTATATAAGCGTGTTAATCACAGATTCAATAACTTAATATTTACAAATATCGAAAGGATCGGACAGGAAAGTTTCACTTGTAATGAAGTCCATAGCGATTTAAGTATCTGACTATCAGATGGCAGAAATTTACCATCATACAAATATCACCATCAGGATAAGATGAGTATAATTATTGTTGATAACGGTTAATAAATCTTCAAAACTAAATATAATGTCCGGAATTTTCTTAACGTTTATAGATTACAGCTGAGATAAGATGTACAAAAACATTGAGTTTTGTTTTCAGGATAAGGTCTTATTCAAATGTCGGCGATACCAGCAAGTTTGCATATATGTTTTTGACGATACGCAATGGTATTTTGCACCTGATATGATTACAATTTATGCTAAATATTACAAATATACCAGTGATTTTATTTGATAAATGGATATAATAAGCTAGCTATGTTGCTTTAAGTATGACCCGGTTTATATAATAATTTAATATGTTTCATAAATTTATTAATATCACATACGATATAAAAAAATTATATGGATATAAAAAGGGGAAAAAATGTACTTACCAAGAATATGCAAGCTTGTATTAGTGTCTTTTTTGCGTCTAATATCTATGCTGTGCGGAATGGTGAAAACTTGCATGTTTCAAATTTCTTGATGTTATCATATTTCATTTTATATTAGGTAGATTGAGAAATAAGCTTAGGGCAGATAATAATAGCTCTCCCGCAGTCTGCTTCCTGAGTTAAACCAGTACTGGGTGTTGTTTTTGAGAGGTAGGAGTTTAGAATCGACCCTTCGGCCTCTGGCGTGAAAGACTAACGCTTTAGTAAGATATTTTGTTTACCTGTAATTGATAGAATATTTGATTTAGGAGATCGTTTTACTGATCTTTATGCGCATATCAAAAAGATTATACTCTATAGATAGTTACATGACTGTATGCGAATACGCTATATTTATACTCCATAACGTACACCCTAGTTAAAAGATTCGTAATATAAGACTCGTTCATGAAATGTCCGTCTGTTTTGGCTGGAACGGTTCTGCTGGCTTACTGTAAGTACAGTAATACTGAATGACGGAATAATATTCTAACCGAAAAAGGCATGAGTGACTCTTTTCTTACTTACCAAATTCCAATTAAATTCACCATCCAATTTTTATTACAATCACTTGTAAGACGCCAAATCATCTACTTGTAGTTTGCGTCACTTATTTCTTGAAGTCAATCAGAGAACGAAAAGATAATGTAGGATGTAATGTCCGAATAAGGTATAAAATGCATGTCAAGTATAAAAGAAATAGTAATTGCTACTCCCAGTATTAATTTCTTTGGGGGAAATCTGCATTTTATACGTCTTTCAACAGATTTACCGATTTGATAGTTCGTCGTATTTCTATCAGATAGTATGTGAGTCTATACCTAATGGTGTGTGTTCATGTATGTGTGTTGTCAATATGTTGTCTTTATCAGCCAATTAACAAATAAAACACCTGAAACATATACCTACAAGGTGTATTTTCTTTTGAATACGCCTGTGTTTTTCTGGTGTAAATTACTTTTATTTTCTAACTCGCTTTGCTCAAATGAAAATAAATCATTTATTTTCTTTTCAAAGTAAACTCAGGGAATAAAAGAGAACAACACATGGTATAGGAATTGTCACTTGCATTGCAGTTATGATATAGTTTTACAGTAAAGATGATGCATAAAACGATCTGTCAAACATCCTGTCATAATAGGAGGATCTGCAACAGCTGATACCATGGGGATTTTATTCGCATGAAGCATCCTTGTCCTGCAATGGCTATCTGTCAATATACAAACAAAAATAAATTACAACCTTATCAAAAATGACCAACATCTGAAAGAAAGTATTACGGAGTGATTTTTATGAAATATCTTTTGCAACTTTTTAGTTAATTTATAAATATTTTATTACATTTTATCTTCAAATGCAACATGTCATTCTGGTTAAACCCGCTCTCACATATGTCCAATGCCAAATTCTTGATATCTTAGTTACTACTGTAAAAACTTAAGCTTAAACTGATTATTAATCCAGTATTATGTGAAATTATTTCAAACTTTCGTTTGATGTATATATTGTTGAAGCCTAATTGATTATAGCAATTGAAGGTGTGAAAATATTTTGATATTGGTGTACATTACATTTTTACCATGTATTGTCCAGTATATCTTGTTTGCCTTTATGTTTTCTTTTGATGATAAAGTATCTAAAACATACCAAAGCCATGTAAGTGCAAACAAAACAATTTTAGTATTTAAGGAAGAAGTTAATATAGGATGAGGGGAGAACAACTTTTCAGGACATAGTTACTGTCTGGATAGTTTACCAGACAGATTGGAAAGCCGTCAGTACTTTGTAAAAATTAATTTAACTTTGTGAATTTAATATATATTATTTGGATGTTATCCGATATTTGGACAGTGTTTTTTTATCTTAGTTATTCGCAGATAGTCTATGTTATGGACACCGCTTTTATAGTGAGATTTTAGTGAATAGTATAACAACTTAGATACAATACTGTGATTTTGATTATATTTATATCTTTGGAACTATTTTATTATAACCTGTGTGACTTTAAATTATATTAAAACTGACAGAAATTGATAAGTGTCGTCGTGTTTGCTGTCTGTGACATTCAACGTAATAAATTTATTTTAGTATATTCATCATCATCAACACTTCTCTAACATTTGCTCATTCATCAATAAACAGCGCTCATCGCACCGGCACGTCCGACAACGCACGTTACGTTGACGACGAACAGTTCATTATACGTTCATAATCGTTACGTAATAAAAGTACATATACCAACTTTCAATTGAATAACTTCATAACCACAATATCTACCTAATACTGTATATACAGTTTAAAATACCACATAAACACCATGTTGTCTTTTTGTACTTTATTTTGACCGTTTTTTTGTTTGTTTTTTGGTAGGGTTGGGGGTCTTATGAAAATATTTGTAAACAACGTAACTATTCGGCAAACGCAATGACCTCGAATGGAAAGGGCCCACACTTGTATCACTTATATACCGACTGAATCGCACGAGATGACTGAACATTACACGTATATGTATGAATTTGCTTTAAACCTATAATAATCACATTTATTTTCTAATTCGCTTTGCTCAAACTAAAATAAATAAATAAATTATTTTCTTTTCAAAGTAAATTCAGGGAATAAAAGAGAACAAGACATGGTTTAGCAATTGTCACTTGCATCTAAACTATTCATGAATTGAACCACAGTGTGAGGTTCAGGCCTGATCCGGGCAAATGTATAATATTATGTTCACACTATCAAAACAACATATATCCCTAACAAGCATTCAACATTTTTCGCGGATATAAGCCTATTTCATATTGTAAGCATCGTAGTACGGTACATTTCGTATCAAACGTTCTCAGACGCCAGACTGTGCCAAAATGAGTGAATACTGTTTGATATACGCTAGCAAACGACATACGTTTCAGTCAACAGGTAACATTTACCCTCATTTTTTAGCAATTTATAATATATTATTAGTATTATAATACTTTGTCAAATATATAGTCCGTACCAAGTGGCGTTGAACTCGAATCTGTACCAAGCTGGTTTTGACTGCCCAATATATATTATTGTCAAATACATAGTCCGTACCAAGTGGCTTTGGACTCTGGTTTGTACCAAGCGGCTTTAGACTGAATAATATACAATAGAAAACGCATATATTTCCTGTTAAAAGTCGATATTTGCACTAACATTATTCATATAATGTATAACTAATATTACATTACTTAGATTACTTAGACACATACACGGACTGTTGACTAAGGTCTGATATTTGCAAATAATATTCAAAATATACTATTAGTATAATAGAGCTTAGACAATTACAAAGTCCGTATCAAGCGATCTTGGACCCAATCTGTACCAAGTGGTTTCAGACTGTTTGAGCAACATACATCCCCTATTCCCCTGAACAAAGCAATACCAGTACGAACATAATGTATTTATTATGAAAAAAATATACAAAAAATCGACATGCACAATGTACGCTTCCGCCAATCAAGCCTGCGTTTTTTTAATATAAAATCGCAAAACGTGTGTAATAAGTAACATTACAAATGATAAAATAGTAATTTAAAGACCGACTGCATGAGCCATACTACAAGGGTCCTTGTCCCACGTCTGTGATGAATTCAACGCACAGCGTATGTGATAACATTACATAATTGAGGATCTATAGGTGATTTTTTATTTACTTTTGAAGGGTTTGTTTTATTACTAATATATAGTTTATTACTTGTTTGCCAGGCACGATTTACCTACTTTACCTATATCAAAATGCAGTGACCGTATCTCATTTGCATTCAAATTTGAATCTACTGTACCATTGTACACATTCTTCCATTTCTAAAGAAACATTACCCACATACCTTGTGCATCTTCAAACATTTAGAATTATCTATATGAACTCCCGTAAATATTGAACTGTGTACATGTGTAAAAATACCCATGATAAACCTGTTTTGGTATATCTGCGTGGTGAATTTTTGGACAATACACCTTGGTTGGCGCGCGTTCCAGTCAAACCTTGATAACGCGCAATATTATTTCATGCGTTCATACATCGCTTGCTATTAACAGAATGTGTGTCTAGATGTAAATTACAATAAACGATAAATTGGCTTTCCACCACGTCCGCGCACTACATGTATTGTAATTTTATCGCGATGCACTTTTCCCAAGAAACATCGAAATAATCTGAATTAATTGAAATTGCCATAAGTAATTGGTATGTTTTACACATAAAAATACACATACAACTACTGATTATGTGTCATTGGCAATTTACATTTATATAGGCAGGCACTTTAAATTTATCAAGCTACGCCCCTGTTTCCTACTTCTTGTACTTATATAACTAATAACAAGATTTTTGAATGTGTAATGGTGCACACGGACTGGAACTAATGTCCCGAATATCTCCCGTTTTGACCGGTTTATATGACAGTAATTTGTTGAACATAATATTCTTGTTCGTACTTATATCATTGCTGAGTGTGCACAATCAAGTAAAAATAAAGCTATCGCCATTATCACCATCAGATATTATTATTATGATAATCATAAATCTTTGATATGTCGTGATCATATGACATGTCATAACACTATCGCATTATAATTTTACCTTACTATTATCCTCGAAATGCCATCATTATACCGTAGCACTATCCTAATGATAACATCTGCTAATCTGATTGTTGTATTATGTATTGTTCTGAACAAATAACAAGTCAGTTGCTGTAAATACGTGTATGTTTGTTTGAGACTACAACAGATTAAAAGCCCTGCGACCAGAGTGGCATAGGTTTATATACTCAGGATACATGCAAGATAGTGTGTATCATGTAACCATTCAGAGTGCATTTAGTTAAATACAACACTGATGACTTCCTAACAGCTACAAAATCTCTCCTAATTTACAATGCTGGCATGGGGAGTATTGCACATCAGACTGCCGACCAAAAACGTACTTTTACATGCAATAGATACGAAAAATATACCTATTTCGTTTCTTTATCTCTTACATCTTATATTAAATCTTCGACTGTATATTTGTATCATTAGTATGACGAACCATGTTTCTATAATTAAGGGGACGCAAACTTCACAAAGTGGGTGGGGTATGTAAGAAAAGTATAACCTTTGTTATTAAAAAATGAATAAGTGTCACTTACAAATTTTACAAGCAATGTTTAATATCAATGATAAGACATAGTTTGCTGTAACAATTAGTTATTAAAATAAATTAAATTTGAAATTATAACACATTATAATTCCATTTGCCATGTACATTCAAACGGCCATTGTCAATAGTTTCAAGTTCATTTGGATATATCAATACAAACACTAATTCCTTGATAACAAAATGTAGAAAAGTAAAATGTAAAAATATGCTTAGTTTTAAAGTTTTATCCAACTGTAATATGGTAGTACATTAAAAAAATAATGATTATCACAGGCATTGACTATGTAAAAAGTAGTTCACACATTAAGTATGGTGGCCAAAAATTACCATCCTAAATCTATAATGGTAGGTATTTAAATAGTTTATGTTATGACTATTGTTATGAAATTGTTTTAAATAGAAGATTAAACCTTTAAATCCTGTTAGATATTGTTAACAAATATTATCTATGTCATAAACATGTAAACATTAACCTGGTAAGAATGTGTTATGAACACTGTCTTTGGTTATTACTGTGAAATTGTACGGCAAGATCTGTGTTCCCGTTGTTGGTTGGCATGACTGGCATGACGTAAAGAATAATATCCACTAGTTGCATGAAGTACTGGAGGATGCAGCATTGGTGGATCAAGTCTTGCAGCTGTGATGGAGTTTTACAGTATGGAGAGTTGGAGACCTATCTGTGCACATTGCATTGAATTCATTTTGAATATAACATCACAATCACAGATGTATCCGGTTATGTTCACATATGCCAATGAAAATGAACTAACATCCACAATTTTGGAAAACTCCACTCGTCACACAATTCTTTCTTTAAATCATCAGCGCTGGTCACAATGATGTTATAAATAATTTATACATAACTATTTGCACAAAGTTCCCACAACTACTTTATAAACCACTACACTGGTAACACAACTGTATCTTCAGTATTAGTATAACTAGTGTGTATATTAAGACACTTGTAACAATGGAGACTCCGTTATTCAACACAATTCTTTTAACTTGAGTAATCAAATATCAAAGAATGGTCACTCTGAAAACATAACTATTGGCATCATTAAGGCAAAATTTGATGTTCACCCAAATACCGACACTTATCTTGAAATGGTTCCTAATATTTGTGGATAATACCGCATAATGACTAGTCATTTTAGTTTTTATAGTGAAACTTGTACAGGCATCTATGTCTTTCCACTTCTTCGAACTGTGTAACAATTACGAAACAAGTGTCTCTCTGTGCAACTCCATCTGTGGTGAAAATATTAAAGATACATTTGTAATAAAATGTTTTTTTATATAATTTCTAAATTAATATTTTCATTTCTTTATTATGCCTTCTCAAACTTTTATTGTCAATTTCCCCAACAAATTGTTTTAATTCTTAAAAGTATATGTGTGTATATTTATATATATGGAGATAATTATTTGTTAATAACCAAGAAATAAATGTACAGATCAGATTACGGCGAGTGCGCCTAGCTATAATGCAAACCATAGATACAATATCAAGGCCTCTGCCTAACCAATAAATTTGGTGTCGACCATGACTTATATACTATGAATTATATGCAACACATCTGGACAGGGTGGACAAATATATATATTGTTTTATGATGATCACGAAAATGATTATATTGGCTTTTTTCTAATAATGTTGGAATTAAGTACTGTTTCCAGGCAGGTTGATAGTGCAGTGAGTACAGTAATGGCCACTGAGGTGATGGGTTCGATTCCACGCTCAGTGCAATGAACTCTCAAAAACAATACTCTGTATAGATTAACCTATAAAACACACTCAATATGGAATACAATAATGTCTAAGGTTATTTTGTACATAAATAAAGTAATGATATTTTGGTAATGTCAAATATCTACTGATAAATAATATTTGAATATTCAGACTCAAATTAAAATGCTGGTCACTTGAACTATGTATTTTTATGTTAAAAATTGATAAACAAATTTATTTGATTGTATTAATAATATTGGGTTTTTTTAAACATTGACATATGAATGGAGTAATGTATATTCTAAATAAAAATCAAACCTTTGCAGAGCACTTCAAATATCCACAAATTTCAATGATCTAGTCTTTAAATCTTCATGCAGATTTTCTACTTCAATGGGGGCATCCTCACCTATGTAAAGGACCTCATACACAGCACCAGGAATGCCATCTTTCCCTTTTTTAAAAGAGAGAAAGAAAAGGCATACATGTAGTGGATAATTAAGGTAACAGCCACTTACCCACATAAGTGAATAACATTGGTAAATAAAATATACATAATTAAGAACAAGAAAGAAACTATTTTTTTGTAAATTGTAATGCACCGAGATACACTTATGACAGAGAGAAATTGATTGGTAAATGATATGCACAAAACGTGATGCTTTAAAAGGTTTGCCAGTGCTGATTAGTTCACTTGGCATCATGTCCAACTTACTGTCAATGCTGGGGTCATGAGTTTGAATCTATGTCTAGCCACAGTGTTGATTGATATATGACATAACCACATTGCGTTTCATTACCATTCATCTGTCACCGCTGATTAAAATGTTAAGTTATCAGTTACTTGGTGGTGCAAAGATAGGTACTGTTTTATGTTCGAGGATCCCAGGAAAGAGTGGTTACATTAACTGATCATCTATTAGCCCTCAATGGTAAAATATTATGTTAAATATTTAATTACTCAATTCAATATGTCTGCTTACTTTTTATTTACATGTATCATTGTGTTGGTTCAGTGGAAAAACATCCACTCTGTAGTGAATTATGGATTATCAATGTTATCTTAATCCATGGCTCAACAAATATTTTTCCCCTCTGCATTTTAAGAAAAGTTATAAAAGAACTAACTGTACCTTAATTGTACAATACTTCAATGTGGCAACTTCAATCATATAGGTTGCAGATATAACAGAAATATTGGTGAAAGTGACCATTTAACACTAGCCATAACACAGTTAAAATAATATCATAATGTGACAATATATAACATTAGGCTTGTACCTTTAATAACTTCCAAAACTGTACCACTATACCATTCAGTTTTGTTAATTGTCTCGTCTGTGCACCATTCATGTAGAATTCTGCGACCAAGAAACTTTATATGGTGGGGTCTCCTAGATCTTGAACTGGAACTCTGGGTCTGAAATTATATATGGTTAAATGTTCAATAAAATGTGCAATAGCCACTACAGAAATGATTAGGAATTGTCAATGTTATTAAAATGGCCATGTATACAGTTTAATTTGCTCGGAAATTATAGAAATAGGAAATGTGGTTGTTTTCTTGGCTGCTTAATAAAGGTGTCAGATCACTTACAGGGTTTTGACTGCATAACACAATATTTTAAAAATATGTACATTTATCATTGAACTGCAAAGAAATAACATTTATTTATGTTCATATGTTACCTTGTTTTCTGCTGAGCTGGTAGATGGTACCTGTGCGCCATGTTGTACTGAGCTGGTAGATGGTACATGTGTGTCATGGTGTACTGCACTTGTAGATGGTATCTTCTTTTCTTGTAATTGTTTGGTGGGATTTGGTATACCTACATGGACGTCAGATTCTGTTTTTGGATTGAACTGAAAAAATATATAAACAGATACATATATAAATGGTAGTGATGAATATATATTTGTTTTAAAATATAACAAAATATTGATTAAATAATGTATAATATCCAAAATGTTTGTACATTTAAACTATATATAATTACAATACATAGTACAAACTTTATTACCAATATTTATAGTATAACTATTATAAGTAAATAACACACTATGTTTAGAAAACACTTACTGTCATGTGCCAATCAGAGATATGGCGATACAAATCAATTTAAAATACATCATTGAAACATAATTTGAACTGTAATTATTGCAATGCAATACATACCGCAATGCCAGAATATAACACTGCAATGTTGATCTCCACTTGACGTCATGATAACTATAATGCTGACAAATATTTTAATATTTGGTATGCCGGATATAAAATCTTGTTGACAGTTCCTGCAGATGGCATATATTCTTCTTCAATTTTCAGTAATGCATAAATAAAGTGATATTGTAAAAAAATATACATACCCAGGGTGATTTTGGTTTTCTTATGCCTGAGTAAGTTCTGTGGCGTGGTGAAGCTAGCTCTGGCAACAGAAATGTCTTGTAAAAACATTTCAGCTTCGGTACCATCATGGTATTCCACATTATTGTGTTTCTATAAATCCTTTCAATATATATGTCGTAAGGATTTAAGCGCCGCAACACAAAATCACACCATAGTTTATCAATGATGCTCAACTGTCCTTGTATTTGGTAGTATATCTCATGCTTTCTTTTCAAACTTATTCCATTAGGACCCTTTTCTAAGCAAACGTTTGGCACCTTTTGAACTGCTTCTTTGATACTATATTTATTGTTCTGCAGAATATTTTTTATTTCAATTAGTCCTTCTCCATTCTCTTCTATGACTAAACCGTCTGTTGATGCTGCCAAATATGGATATTTTTTACTGATTGTTAGACCAATTTTTCTAATTTCTACATTTCCCTTCTTATTTTTGTATTCAATAATTGTGTTTTCCTCTTGTGCCAGGCCTCTGATAGTATTGATGTTACCCTTGAATTGAGAATATATCATATTTTGTACTAAACATGTAGATAAATTATTTGTTCTTCGCGACATCACTTTTCCAAAATTTAAACTAGTAAGTCTTTTACGTCTTTCTTCTTTCCAAACTTCACTACTATGTTGCAGTCGAGATTTATGTTCAATATCTTTTATTTCTTGTTCATTTTTGTTTAATTTATTCAAAAATTTGGAACAAATTTCTCTTAATTCATCTGTTGTTACATCTGTAGTGTCATCTAGTTGACTTCCATATTCAAGTTTGGCTGATTTTGCACAACTTTGCCTCAAACTTTCTAACTTCCTTTTTCTTCTAACCGTTTTAATTTCTTCTTTAAGTTTATATGCTTTTGTGGCTTCTACTTTTTTACACTGCGACCTCACCCTTTTGTTGAAATGGCAACCAGCTTGGATTCCTGTCACTTTTTGAAATGTCATTGATGACCATGCAGGACCGAAATTTTTACGAAGGGCTCCACCATAGCACCTGGTATTCCATGAACCTCTAGCGCATCTGTTGACAAACTTTCCTCCATCGAATTTTGCACGAATTGACATCCAACTTTCTGCCAAATTGGTTGTAAAGTTGCCAATCAATCGTCCACTCTTTTCAGCTACCCGATTTAATATCACCGAAACATCTTTAATAATCTGTTACCTCACTTAATGAAATATTGCTCTTGCATGCCATTCTTGACTGTTCCCCTCTATTCCTCTTGAGACGGCAATTTCCAATAATCATACTGATTTTCAAATATAGCATCGATTGAATTAGTAGACTGCTCCAGATGATGTTCTTCAATATCATCTACTGACTTTGAATTTCCCTTTTTGCAGAAGTTGGAACAATTTTGATGAAAACCCAAGATATGATAAATAGAGTTTTTTATGTCATGTTTCAACTGTTTTACATTTTTATCTTTGTTTCTCATTTTGATGGCACATCTAAGAGCTGTTGTTAGTCGTACTCGGTTAAGCTGACTCAATTTGCCCTTTCCTTTAAAGTGGGGTTTCTCCTGAACTAAGCGTTCTAAGTTTGATCTAACACATTTGCATGTGTGATTTGCACATTCTAATTTTTTAATGGAACTGCCCCACACAGGCACATTTTCTTGTAATCGTGCATGAACTGAGCTATCACCATCTGCTATCAACCTCATATACCGAACACCATGTACAGTTTCTGCCTCCATGAAACCACTTAAAATTATATCAGCCTCCATAGCTTGTGAACTACCGTTCCAGTTTTTAAAGCATGTATGAGGATGTGGGTCACAGCCATTGTTCTCTGCCTTGGAACATATAATACACTGTTTGTTTCTAACCCCAATGTATAAAAGCTTCTGAGTCTCGGCTCCAAAAATTACTCCAACACTACGAAAAGCGTTGTAACTGTTTTTATGCGTCCTTTTCGACCAGCCACCATCACATATCAGTGTCACGGCCGGGATACCCTGATGATAGTCATCTCTGGCAATTGCAAGGTTTTTTCTCTTCTGCACCAGCTTTGGCCATTTCCTCTTTCAGCACTTCATGCCACCAATTACCTATATCATGTTCTATGTTGTTCATTGTGGACAACATTTCGTTCAAATTTGAAGGTCCTCTGCCTGAAGAAACAGCACCCCACACCGCTCTTACATTTATGTAATAGTATCCAGTGTCCTGCTTAAAGCTGGTTTCAATTTGAAATTCTTTCAAGCATCCATTGCATTTTGCTAAAAGTATACTATACAGACCATGCTTGCATATTTATGAACGTATAACAATTGGCTCTATTCCTGACTTGGCAAGTTCTTGGGCTTTTAAACATAAACATGCATGAGTTGTTATGTTTAAAACATGATCTTTCAAATTTTCCAAATTCATGATTCGATAACCTGACAATGGGTGTCGGTGCAATACAAATTTCAAAGATGTTAAACCAAGACTGCATAGTTTTGTTGCATTCATTCTTTGAATACGTAACCTTCGGAAAGAAAATCGTGTGTAATACTTGCCATTGGATGAGACAACTTTACGTACCAACTGGTATGGTGGAAATTTTCTGTTGTCATTCGAATAGACTTTATTTTCTCTTCCTTTTTCAACACCTCAAGTTTCTGTTTTCGTTTATATGTCTTAGAGTTTTTTCCACATGGTTGTCCAAATCTTCTCCTTGTCCTTTTCTTTCTATCCTTTGCATGTAATGCCATATCGTGAATTCACTATTCATTTATATGTCAATAGCAACAAAATTTTCAAAAGTGTCCACAAAATAGTATTAAATTGAGGTTTTCCATCACAGTTATTTCAATACATATACGCGAACACATGTTTACTTCACCTTACCACGTTTCAATTTTCGATGCATGGGATTTGCATGTATTTTACAACAATTTCACGACACTTACCTTGGATGACAGTCTCTCAAAAATGACTTTTACCAACCGTAGACAGAGAGATCGACATGACGAGAGTATATAAAATGATAACTTGTTTGTTATTTACTATATGTAGGACAATACTTAACAAGTACACGGCTTGTAGGTTATAAAATAAACGAAATTCAGTTTTTATTTTGATATTTTACAACAGACGGATGTAGCCGTATTACACCAACGGAAAATTATACGCCATAAGAAAATAGTATCCGTTTCGGAACACATTCGCTTATATCCATGTGTATTTGTTTACCGAGATGTGTAAATAATGTCGCGTATTAATATCAGGAAGGTGAATCGGTGAAAAAGAATGAAAATGATAACCTGACAGCGTAAAAGCATTAACATTTGATATAGTTTTCAGGTATTACCATGTTTTGACTAACGACAACCTCGGCAGTGTTTAGTAAATATGTTTTACTTAAGTTTGCACAAGAATTAACAGCTGATCGCGTGTTCAGCAATATGTTGTTGGTGTTTAGAATATTTGTTTACCTTTTTTTGTCAATGAACAAAAATGGCCATGTGCACTTTTGGTAAACACAGTTTAGTAATATCAATTATTTTAATGTAACAAACTATTAAGTAAAAATATTTCTAGACATTGTTCTTTGAACCATTATGATATAACAACCAGTAAATATAGGATCCAAATTGATCCAGTTATGCTGTTTGAATGGACATGGTATTGGCCATTGTTTTCGTAATTAATACACGATTAGCTACCATTTATTTTTTAAAACGATAGTTAAACTGTTCTCTGCATTCATTTACCAGGCTTGGTTGTAATGGTTATGTATAATAACATCTTAATTTTTAGTTTTTAACTCATGGTACCCCACCCACCTGAAAGCCAAACTTTGAAGTTTGCGTCCCCTTAAACACCGGCCTTACTTAAGTTTTATGCAACTTAAGCTCTGCGATAATAAAATAGTAAACTTATCTTAGAAAGTATATGACTGTATCAGTTGTCACATACTTAACCTTAAACTGGGGCTCTTATCGTAACATATGACCGCTCGTCCAGGCAATGGTGGTTTATGTGCGGCTCCAGACAGCGGACAGTCGGTTCAGGCCTACTTTCTCCCGGCATTAGTGTCCATCTCCTGAATTGGTGTTTGTCGAGTCATTTTTCTAATAACATGAAGAAATTACAACAGTTAGGTTGTTCTCTGCAGCTAGTGACATTAAACATAAGCTCAATCTTAAAGCAAAATAATTCATATATCTAATTTTTGTAAGCACTACATTTAAAAGTTTAAATCATAGTACCGACGAATAACAAAAACGTCGCCGTCGACTTAGTTTTCATAGTTTTCATCTAATGAAAATATGTGTAAACAACGTAACTATTCGGCTAACGTAATGACTTCGATTGGAGAGGGCCTACACTTGTATCACTTATATACCGACTGTATCGCACGAGTTGGCTCGTGTTCTATACCCTTGACTGAACATTACACGTATATGTATTCATTTGCTTTAAACCTATAATAAATACAAGACGGAACACAGCAAAAACGACAGTTTTGAAGACTATTTTACAATCCTTAAATTAACAAATTAAAAGTTTAAGTCTTTGCTTATATTGGACGCACATCGGATGTTGTGGAAAAGTCCTAATTTCTTTCAACTTCAAAATGCAAAATTGACTAGTTTTTTTTTGCCTTATTTCTATGGAAAGTTTGTGATTGAAATGTCATTCTTTATCCATTAGGAACAATCAGAAACTAGTGTCATTCTTGAAATATTAACACATTTTATATAAAAGAGTTATACAACTTATACATTTTCGCTGTTACTATTAATTGTTCGATTACCGATACATCAAAAATTAAAAGAAAATTTAAATGTACCCAAACAAACGCACGTGTGTCAAGAATCGCCTATCAGGTACATAGATACGGAAATAACTGGTTAAACACCATTTACATTGGTTACTTTGTTAAAAGGATGAAGTGTAGAACAGATTAGAACCTTTTTTGTATTTTGTTTCGATACTAACTAACGCCATTCTCTACAACTTGACACCCTTCATGTTAGTTACTTATAAAACTTTATCAAGTGAAAAATGGAAGAAAGAGTCATACAAAACTGAATAGAGAACACTGATAAAATAAAACTACGTCGTAGTGAAACCTTTAAACTCGAGCACATTTGTCATCGTTGTGCATCTTTTACACAAAGAAAAGAATTCGTTTAATAACCGTGTGTATTAGCATTGAACATTGCGTGAGATTATAAACCTCAATGCACTAACGTTGTCAGCGAAACTAATTTTGTGTTTTTGCTTGCCTGATCTTTTGCATGACTGGGGAGATTGTAATGCAATTTACCGGTGCTTGTGGTGAAATAAAACATCGTTAAATGTTTTGAATGTTAACATATTAAGATCTTTTAGTGCAATTAAACACTTTTACAGGGGAAAATATGTCAAAGGATGGTCGAGGCAGGGTAATCACGACAGCACAGAATTAAAACAAACATAATCATAGTTTAAAATTTCACAATTTAATTACAAGAATATGATAAACAATATACATAACAAAAAAGAACATATATTTAGTTTTAAATCACTATATGAAGACACGTATTTATACTGAGTTACACATTTGTTTCTTTAAAGTTCAATAACCTTTCTAAAAGTTTGTGTTCTTATCCCAAAACCACTTCCTCAAGTATAGTGTAGATTCGTCGCTCTCCTATTTATAAACAACTGTTCACCGGCAGTCGAGCCACTCGATTGTCCCTCTTAGTTCCCAATTTTTGAGATGACCCGTAATCGTCGACGTCGACATCTTGCCATTGCCATTACCATTTTCCAACGTCATCCTACCTCAGCACCACGTTATCATCCTCGATACGTCCTCGCTACCAATGTTCCGCAACAAACCTGCAGTTTCAACAACACTTTTATAGTCTCATACCATTAACATAAATTTTCCACGTACATAAAGTACAACCCGGTTTTCTTCGTTACGTACATGAAGTACAATATCAATTAAAATTACACGTTCATAAAGTACAACAAAAGTCCATTTCACTTACATAATTACAGTACACCATATTTCACCTTCACGTACATCAAGTACTAATATTTAAGAACCGCAACACAAACTTTACTACTAATGATTAGCAGGTGTAATTGTTCTCAGTTACTTATAAATACGCTTCAAATTAAAATAAACAATATAATTATAATCTCAAACATTAAGTTAACAAATTTTATGTTCATATTTCAAAAACAAAATATCTTTCTTTTTAAATTGTATGGAAAGAAAATAAATATCTATATTGCTATAATTAATTCGTTTATGGAGTTTTTATAATTCAAACCGATAATCAAGCTACTCTGAACTATGATTGAATGTCGTTTGTTTTGCTTTAAATTGACTTCTTGAATACGTCGTTTATTTTACTCTAGTTTCCTTATTTGAAAGTAATTAACGGTGTTAGACTTTCACCGATGATTGCAATGCACAAAATGCTAAACGGATTTTATGTTTTTAATTGATTTATTTTTTGCATTCTTTCAACAATACGCGTTTATGGAAATTAGAAACTAAACAGCGAATCAGTGAAAAGACAATATCGGGCTTTCATACATTTGCTTTTTATAAATGAAACAATTTATTATTTTACAGTAACGATTCTTTACGTATTACAGCACTACACAAGAGTAGTGTTTCCAATATATAACTTAATGACTTCTGAGGTTGGTTTAAAATGTATTGCCTTCAGAATAGTTTTGTATTATACATTTTGGAATGTGTTTTGAATTAAAACTAGAGGAGCAAATCTGAACGAATAAAATAATAATTAGCCTCAGCGTATGTCTTCTGCATATTACGAATTCAGTATTTGTTTCTTTCTCTTCAGTTTGAATAGCGTTTAAAGCCATTTTCTCCGCACCGACCTGGTCGCCCCGTCAGTTGGTTTTCTGTTGCAAAAGCCTTCATTTATACGTAATAACAGCGTCGTTAATCCATTGTATGTGAACAAACGCAAAAAAACGTGAGGTCAAACGTGAGAGGGCAATATAAGGTAAGGTATGCTCTGGAAATTAGATGTGGGCACGATGTGAAAAGCAAAACTGTATATACATAAAATTAATAATAAAATCTTTATTTTCCGAGGATAACAGCTATATAGCCAGTCTGACATATGGTCCTCTAAAACATACATAATATTTATAGCACGTTTAAACATAAAATTGACATAACAAGTATAAAACAGTTCTTTTGTCTAGAATCTAAATAATTGCACATGTAATTGAAATTATTTGGAAAAACGTATTTTATGAATATCTATATTAAATGTTACAATGTATTGAAGATCGATTATATAAAATAAATTTAAATTTATGTTCATCAATAGAAATTCAAATATAATGAGTAAAAGAAAGATAATTCAGAAAGAAAATTGTATGAAAAATTGATTGTTTTTAAATGTATTTAAAATATGTTTTAGTGCACGATTAATTTGACTTAATGACTTTTGACGGTAGTTATATGTGCTCATGATGTACCAGACATAAGGTGTTACTAAAGTAAAGCTTTAAATGAATTTAGTGAATTTGAATGGCGTATTGATGTTGGTAGCTTGTTCCATTCTGTAGGAACGCATATAGAAAACGCCCTGTCATATGATGTCGTGTGAGATCTAGGAACGTGAAATATATCATTGATAGATGATCTCAAGTTTTTCCCATGTTTGAAGAACATTTTGACAACAGAGTATTTATATATTCTGGTGCTTGATCATTTATTGATTTATGGACCAAAATGCATGTATGATATTTGATTTGTTTACGAAAAGGAAGCCATTGAAGAACATTAAATACTTGATTGGTGGAAGTAGTCAATTTAACTCCTAGGATTAGCCTTGCAGCTCTTTTTTGTAGTTTTAATATTCGTTCATTGTTATTTGTAGAGCACCTACCCCAAATAATACATCCATAATCAAACAAAGGTAATATATAGGCATTAAAGAACATTTCCATACTATCTATTTGTTTTTCCCAACTCAATGTTTGATCAATGTGTATGCCTAAACGCTTTTGAATTACAATGTCGTTTGATTTAATGTCTAGTGTGTTGTTATTTGATATATTAGATTTGGATCCTAAAGTCATTGAAAATGTTTTATTGGCATTTATAATCAGTTTGTTATCGTTACACCACATTTTACGATAGTTTGGAGTCAAGTTTCAATAACAGATATATTCTTATAAGCTGTGCGTGTGGTTGTGTCATCGGCATATAAGTCTGTTTCACCTTCTTCAGTTTATGACAGGTTCATCAGGAAAATATTTTCTTGAAATGATTTATATGATCTTTAAGTCGTTAATGAATAAGAGAAATAAAACTTGCCCAAGGATAGAGCCTTGAGGGACACCGCTTTTAACCATTTCCTTTGAAGAAGCACAAGTGCCTGATGAAATGCAATGCGTTCTTTAAGAAAGGTAAGAAGTGAACCAACCGATTGGACAATCAGAGATTTTGTAGAAAGACATTTTTTGTCAAAAGCATGTTATGATCTACAATATCAAATGCCTTTTTTAAATCAAAGAATATGGAACCTATCAAGTATGTTCAAGCTATTTAGCTATAAGTTTGACTAGTGCTGACTGGCACGAGTGATTTTGGAGAAAACCAGATTGTGATCCGTGTATGAGTTTATATTTATTCAGGTATGCAAACAAATATGTGACAAATAATCATAATGGATATATGTAGACCTCGTCGACAAAAGTTTAAAATTGATGAGTCGGTATGAACTGGGTAAACTGCAAAAGGTTTCAAATTATTCAATGTGTAAGTAATGGGAGATGTAGAGTCAATGTATGATTTGTCTTCTGTATTGAGTGAGGATTAATGACTAGTTACTTTACATTGTGGTTTATTACATTCTGAACAAATATCTTGTAGAATACTGAACTTTTGATTTTTATTTATTTCTGGTACATCTTTAAAATTACTAGACTCGTTATCTTAGACCCTAATTAGGACACCACTTTGATTCGCGTTGGTATTTGCTATAACCATTGCCCCATGTTGTCTCATATCAAAGTTATTCTCATACCTGTGTGTTAATGGCTTATTTTCCTGTTTTGGTAATACTTTTAGTTGACTGTCTATGTTATGAACGAGTGCTACCGCCCCGTGATGTTAAAGGTTCACTTTATTCACATGAAATAACGTTTTCGAAATTTCACCTGGAGCCATAAGGAAAGAGTCATGATAATCTATGTACGGCACAAATATATTGAAGCTCAAAAACGTTTACGCTTGATGTTATACAGTTTAATGTTTGTACAACCTCTTGGTAATAAACCTGATACCACAACTTTGCATGTTGACGATATAAATGTTAATAGAGATATGTAGTGAAGGTCAAAGGTATTTATGTCTACTCCGTCATCAATATAATGACCACCAACGTGAGTAAGTATAGTATCATATGGTGTTACGTTTATGCCTTTTAATTTGACTTTGAGACCATTTATCTTTATCTTGGGAAAGTTCTTTACTTACATTATTCACGAGACAGTTTGTATTGATTTCCTTAAGAATGCAAGATCCCGTAATTAATGTGTGTTTAGATTGTTTTGTATTTGTTACATTCGGTTTCATCTGCGGTGCTTTTGTATTTACAGATTTTGTATTTTCAGCAGTCGGTGAATTGGATGATAAGGAATAATTTTTGTTATGTTTCTTGTGTTTGAGTTTGTAATATTCCTATCTGTTGGTTGAGTGGTATTTTTGTGTCTGGTACAACCTTTATTCTATCTAATATAGCCTGTGATTTTGTCATAATATTTACAAATTTTTGTCAATATCTGACTTTAGGCTTGAGGGGTTTTCATTTATCTCGGATAGTGAGAATGTGTTTTCGTTATTTTGACATTTTTGTTGGCTTCAAATAGCCGATTTACGGTCTTCCAGATTTTGAAATTTATTAATGACATGTTATCAGATAAGTGACTTTATTGAAACTTCGTTAGTTGCTTTTTGTTAGTCTCTAAACTTGTTTGACATTTGCTTTATCAAATTGGGCATCTGTCTGCATTGGTCACAAACCCACCATCCGAGATATTATTATTATCTAGGTTTACATATCTATTATGAAACCAAACCATACACATATCGCACCGTGTCATATCTCCAATGTTTGTATTGCAGTTTTCTTTGCATATAGGCACTGTTTCATTTGTCTCTGTTGTTTAAATTTTACATTTTCGTTTGTTTTTGTTGTCCTTATTTTTTGTTTTTGCCTGACTCGAACGTTTTCGACATTCTTTGTGTTAGGACAGGAATGCAGTTTTCAGTTCTGTTTTGCTGTCATTTAATGTCTGAGTTGACATAAATGTATCAACCATGTGTGCGAAGTCTAATGTTGAGTTGAGACTTTCGTTCTGTTGAACATTTTGAATTGTCTCTGTTGATTGCAACTTTTTATTTCCATTATCATTTTCCCCTTTCGTTGTTAGCGATTGTTTTGCTGCTGATTTTTTTGGATTTGGTTTTGCTTCGGTTTCCCCTGTAGTACGTCGTTGGTGACTTTCTTTACAGAGCGTTTACTTCCCTTGATTATTTCTGCTTCATTGTTAAGAGAATTAGATATATAAAAGGCTGACTGGTCCATTATAGCTTCATCTGCATTAGGTCATGCAACCTGCAAATCTTTAAGAACGAGTTATTTTATACCTGTATTTATTAAATACAATCAGCTCCTCGAACGAAAGATCCCGTATAATATTTAGATACTTTTCCCGTAGAGAGTCCTCGGTATTCTAAAAACATATTTTTGGAGTGCGGTGACAACAGTGTTAGATCCGCCATTTGGAATGTAATCTCACCTGTAAACCGAACTGTTATACAGTGCTTCTTCAAGCGTGACGATTTTTCCGTCAATAAGCGTGGGCGGTATTACAATTTTACAATACGCACCCCATCCGCATATATATACTATAGTGAACAAATGCAAGATTTCAAGTCCAATTCAACAACGAAAACTCAAATTTTTCAAAATTCTTAATCGACAAAGTTGTATATAGTTTCAATTATAACATTTATCAACGTATACAGAATGAACCTAGGACCTTGGTACCTGCAGAACTGCAGAGTTTCAGCAAATTCTATTGTATTACTCAAATTGTCGCTTCCTACGTTTACAGAATATAAAGAAAGCAAATGAGCATAATAGGCAGAAACGGTTGTTTGCAGAACATTAAAATAACATAATGAAAGCATATTTAAGAAAAAAATGTTATAATTCCCAAAGCAAACTGCGAATGTTTTAGAAAAACTTTGCCATATTCTGGAGCGGTAATTTTGAATTACATTATACAAATCAAAATAATTCAAGCTCAACATTGACGCTGTTATGAGGCTCTGTTATGTAATTTAATTGTGTTTTAATTCGACCTTGATCTTCATTCTCGAACTTTCAAATCTACTGTAAAAGATTATCTGGAATCTTCTGGATTCGAGAACTTTCTAGGAAATCGCATTACTATATGATTTTTATACCCCGGTTTTTAGACTGGTGAGCTAACACTGTATTTACTTCCTTACAGAGGATTATTAGTAAAGGAGATTTTAATTTTGATTATCATTTGTTAGATAGATATTAGACCATTGGAAACACATACGAGTTTATTTGTAGACACGGATTAAAAGAAAACGAACATATTAATTTCGATTGTCATTTGTGAGTTTGATGTTAGAAAAATTGTATTCTAATTAGATAAGGTTTTTCCTTTGTAAATAAAGTGTTATTCTTTAAACTGTGTTTATTGTTTTTTGCTGGATTACTTATATTGGGTAATTCTGACCCATAACAACGCTAATATTTCAAAAGTACAAAAGATTGCGAACTCTAAAAATAATTTCTTTTTTCCTGATGCCTAGATACTAACACACTCGCCAGCACGTATGCAAACACGCATGCAAGCATGCAAATCCACAATGTCACGAACTTTTGTACGCATATAGGCAGCACTTTAAGCATTACTTTCATAAAACGTTTGTCTGTAAAAAATATAGTTATAATGTTGACCAAACGTGAAGTGAGAATGGGTAAGTATCCATTACTATCACAGCAACGTGCAAACAATTACTATATTTCTCCAAGAAACCAGACATGTCATTGCAATTGTCTTCCATTTTGCAAGTTTCCTTATATCTTGTACTTCGATTTTTCCCTCTTTGAGACTTGTTATTTTATGTGTCGGAATTCGATTTAAAATTGAAGCATGTGCCATACAAACTAGATTACGGATGTCACAAAAACGCTAAAGATGCAATTTATAATCCCCAAGGTCTTGACAATTGATTAATAACACTAGTGTTAAATCATGCAGAAATCATGATTCTTTACATTTAATTAGGCCGTACGAAACGATGATTTTCAAACCAGGAATTTATTCACGATTGTAGTTTAAGGTGATGAAATAGGAATTGGCAGAAGCCGTCTTTTGTCCGCTATTGTACCACCCGATGGAATTTGATATAGTGTTGATTAATTAAAGTATTACATTTTCTTAAATATGGTTAAAAAATTCATTAAAGAAAAAAAAGGAGTTCCAGAACAAAATGAGAACGGGGAATCATTGCTTCTCAATACATAACTATTTCACACAGTAAGAAATCATCAAGTAAAATTAAATTAAGTGTTGAGCAATTAA
The DNA here is from genome assembly GCA_029582155.1 of Panopea generosa. Lineage (NCBI taxonomy): Eukaryota > Metazoa > Mollusca > Bivalvia > Adapedonta > Hiatellidae > Panopea > Panopea generosa. The sequence goes on along the minus strand of CM055897.1, from coordinate 77,573,286 downwards.
GGTATTGCATTTTCTTAAATTTAATTAAAATAAGTACATGAAAAAAATAAAGTTGAAAAACTGTTCCAGAAAAAAATGAGCACATGGAATGATTCCTTCTCTGTACAGAATGACTTACTTGTAAGAATGTATTAATTTTTAAATCACTTATGTAATTTGTAAGCTTATTTTAAATCACTTTCTAATATGCATGTAAGCGACAATTCCGATGACAAGGGAATGTTTAGGCTTGCGGCACAATTGTAAAATCAAAGTTCAACAAGTGTTGAATAATTTCTATCAATAAAATATTGTCGCAAAACGGGCAAACGATTCTGAAAACTCAACGCACCATTCATGGAACTTTTTAAAGGTACAGTTGATATATGCAAGTTATACATATACATATAAAACACCGTTTTCCGTGGCCTAGTTGTTAAGGCGTCCGCCTCGGAAGCAGGAGGTCGAAAGTTCGAACCCCTGTGGAAGCACTTAGGTTTTAGTGATGCACGGTTCATATAAAACACAAATTACAGGGTTCATATAAAACATAGATTACAGGATTTATATAAAATACAAGTTACAGGATTCACTAAGACACAATTTGCGGGATTCAAATAAAGCATAAATTACAAGGTTCAAATAAAGCATAAATTGCAAGGTTTAAATAAAGCATAAATTGCAAGGTTCAAATAAAGCATAAATTACAAGGTTCAAATAAAGCATAAATTGCAAGATTCATATAAAACACAAATTACAGGATTCATATAAAACATAAATTACAGAATTCATATAAAAACACAAATTACAAGATTCATTTTAAACACAGTGGTCGCTCCATTTGGGTTTTTTAATTTCAATTTTAATTTTTTACTTAATGAACACTAACTATTACATAGTAGTTTTAAAAATAGAATGTGAAAACTCTAGTTTGTAAAACTGAAAATTTAGGTATTGTAGTTGATGACGTTTTATGATAGTCATAGAAAGTGTGTATGAAAATACATCTTTTAATCGACAAAAATTTAGATTTCAGCATATGCGTTTCGATATTTAATGATAACTTTATTACGCATTGGTGTCCGCATTCCTTTTTAGTTGCGACATGTGTATTTACCATTAATATAAGCTAAAGATTCCCCAGCAATAAAAAAACATGTATTTATTGGAATATCTTCATTGTACATAGACTAACGATACATTTTGTAATAAATCAATATCAAATCGAGTTTTAATAGGGATAGAAATGCAACGTCAATTTACGTTAGGCAACGTCAAAATACGCCATTTCTACATCAAAGGTACTGGATAAAATAATAAGTAATGCATATATCAAAATAATTAATACATTTCTGCATTTGTATATCGTTATATTTTAACTATATAACTATTTTTAAAAACAATAACATGCCAAATATGACCCAAAACCAACCAAGCCCTTTTCCTGAAATCTCATGTATTCATTTAGCTTAAAGTTAACTATAAAGATATATTAATTCTATTTTTGTATTATTCCTACTTGTTATGCCTCGGTGGAGATGAATGTCATTTTCGGAGTTCGAACTCACGACCCCTGCGGCTTCAGAGGCTTCGGCGCCTACTTAGCACATTAATGACGACGGGACTACGACTGCCGCACTGCAATAACGAAAAAATAACGCATATATATGGACGTCACCAGTAATTTACGTACAGCATATGCGTATCTTACGCAACGTTTTTTGGCATTGCTGTGGTGGCGTAGTCGGTATAGACGTTGTCATTAATTTGCTAGGCACTTACGTCACAGAGTGCGTTGGTTCGAATAAAAAAAAAATTCAATTCAACTATTCGGTGAATATTTTGCTCTTGGACTATTTTTAAATTATATTTTGCGAACGAATATTCACGACTCAGCATATCTAAAACCGGAGACCATTATCAGCACGTTGATACCAATTAACGCTTACACTCCCGCTAATGGGAATACAGTGTTTCAATCGAAGGAAAGATAACAAAACGAAACGGTGTTTAGTTAAAGATTGGATTCAATTATATTGTGTGGGAGAACGTATAGCGACAAGTATATAGTGTTTTGTGTTTAAAAATAGAAGTATTCTATTTATTTCACGCAAGCCTTTTAAATTCTTTAGATAATCGGTTGGTGCATTTTCGTATTTCAATAAAAAAGACATTTTAGAATAGTGAAATAATTTGTTGTTTTTTATGATATAACAATGTCTATTTTAACTCTGTTGTTTTTGGGTTTTTTTCATTTTTTCGGCCTAAGCTTCGTCCGAACTTAAATAGACATTGTTATTTACATATATATATTCTTCCCTACTGAGGTATAACAATCAAATAAACAATATGAAATAGCTGACTTGTTGTCTAAATGTCTATTGCACGTAATATAATATTAAGGTCATACTCATCTGTTATTATTTGTTTTAAATGAAAGAAAATGCAAACTATATAAAATTATTAAGCTAGTATTGTGCATGATTTATTTTAATGAACTGCATAAATAATGATCCATGATATTGACATGTATATATTACAAGTTTTGTAATTGTATTTGTTCATCGGCTTAATGCAATTTGTATTAAATAAATAAAATTTATATTAATTATGGTCATATTTCTTAGGTGACTGCTTCCTTTGAATTATATGGGTCGGTTTGGGTTTTTAATTTCCTTGTGTCTCTGTAACCCACTCGGGGTACCTGACAATTAACTTTTGCTGTATATATATCAGGACTTGAACTATTGTCTCTGGCTATCTTGTGAACAGCTATGTTAAACATTGGCATAATATGAAATAAGTGAAATCTAATAGGCGATCTCGAAGAGTTTCAAGACGATTGTCTTTTAGAAAAGCAAGCGTCTCAGATGATTACGACTACTATTCATTATGTTGGTCAGTGTACCAGACTACTTCAGAACAGACGAGATTACGATATATTGTTAAAAAATGAAATTGCAAACGCATTTTGGCGTTGAAAAACAAGTTTGTAAAGTTTTTTTTAATTTAATAGTGATTGTTTTAGTAGATAGCAGTTTTTATTTTCACAACAACCACAGCGACTTAATTATCAAAGTTCGGCTCTCCATGAAACCACTTCCGAAGTGTGATATAGGACATAATTTATAAAGATATTCTTACACTTGAATTCAAGAAAGAATTTTGTAACACACACGTTGAGACCACTTTTGAGGCAAAATATGTAAGCATGTAGGGTCACCTAATATAGTCAAATAATCTGTCACACTTGTTCGATATGTAGTAGCAAGCTATATATCTAAGGTTGACATTTGATTTTTAAGTGGAGGATAATTGAGTAAGAAAAGTTTAATATGACATCTGTGAGACGTTGAGCAATAGCCCTCTGTTTGTAACGCCGCATTGCAGTATTTCTAATTACGTTCAGTGTTCAAGATATGTTGTACAGAAATGTAACAAGAAAATAATCAATTAGTGATTATGATACCATGTGTCAAATGACACCTCCACATCAAAGGTATCTAGCTTATATCTCAATACATTCTAAATCATAATTAACGAAGTTACGACGTACAAAGAAATGCCATTTCGTTCACCAAATATCAGGTAATACCTATTTTTTTATAAATCTTTGTTTGTTCAGTTTTTATTAGGATGAACTGTGAATATACTCCCTGGAGAAAAACACGTCGTAATCAATATATCTTGACGTCTTTGAAATATGCGATTTATCTGAAACCGCCGTAATTAGAGACTAAACTTAACAAGCACTAATACAGACATAACACAATGTTTTGACGACAACTGCCAAAGGTGAATATTTATTTCTGTTATCGTACAACTAATTAAGTAAAACAGTAAATGAGAGGAAATGTTTATTCCAAGGCTTGATATAAAATCTACAATTTTGTAAATTATACACAAGAATAACACCATTATGTATGAAAATTAAGAAAATATGTTTATGTTTTATTATAACAGCATAAAAGTTATTATCATAGAGAGTAATTATGATAAATATAATACAAAAATAAAGGCACTGTTTAGTCAGTCCAAGTCCCGGACATCTCACGAATCTGGTATGATAAAACACCAATGTAAAAGCAGGGTTTTCTATATATGTCCCACAATTCAAACAACGTTAACGCTTACCAAACTGTGACGTCATTTAACGGTCTTTGAAGCAACACTGACCAATCAAAGTGCTCAAATATCACGTCTTTGTGACGGACGATCCAAGCAGAGAAAGCTAGATCCAGTTTATAATCTGTTAACAAAATATGACAATCGAAATCACCTCACTAGAGCGGCTGGTAGAACAATTGCCATTGAAGAACATGATTGGTTGGTACACCCAACCTCGCTCTTGACCATTATCTGACGTCATCAAATGAGTCATTGTAAACTAATAACCATGTCAATTCAAAAACATACACAGTACATTAGGAATTTAACAGATTTCAGGGAGACACCGCAGCGTGGTCTAGTGGTAGAGCGTCCGCCTCGCATGCGGAAGGTCGTGGGTGCGATCCCCGGCCGGATCATATCAAAGACTTTAAAAATGGTACTAGACGCTTTTTGCTTGACACTCAGCATTTAGAAGATAGTTCGGGTATCATACCATATGTCTGTGGCATGATACTCCAGTTTGACAGCGCTCAGAATACTTTCTCAAGTAGACACCGTCACGATATGACTGAAAAATTGTTGAAAGCGACGCTAAACATCATACAATAATAACAGAGTTCAGGGAAATATGGCAATGTTGAAATCTAATTGCACTCGACAAGTTCACGCACCTAATCAACTATTACATAAATATATATGCATTCACAATAATTAGTGTATTATTAAATAAATATATATGCATTCACAATAATTAGAAAGTATTAATTTTCAAGTATTACTAGCTGAAGCTCTATATTTAAGAAATTATCAAAACCAATCAAGCCATGCTGGTTTCTTAAATATGAATAAAAAATCTTAATAATTAATGCTTATCGATGTTTCTTTCGGATATATTCTATTGATTAAACATTATATAATATTGTTTGTCATCTTTGTTGTTATCATAATCAAGAATTTGCGAAATATAATCATAACCATAATAACAACAGTAATAACAATGATAAAATAAAAACAATAGAAATAACAATAGTAATAATAATGATTATATAATAGCAATATTAATATCAATGATGATATAATAAAAATAATAATATCAATGAATATATAATTACAATAATAATATCAATGAATATATAATAACAATAATAATAACAATGATAATATAATAACATGATACGAACAATGACAATGTAATAACAATATAATAACAATAGTAATAACAATGATAATATTATAACAATATTAATAACAATGATTATATAATAGCAATATTAATAACAATGATTATATAATAGCAATATAAATATCAATGATTATATAATAACAATAATAATATCAATGAATATATAATAACAATAATAATAACAATGATAATATAATAACATGATACGAACAATGACAATGTAATAACAATATAATAACAATAGTAATAACAATGATAATATTATAACAATATTAATAACAATGATTATATAATAGCAATATTAATAACAATGATTATATAATAGCAATATAAATATCAATGATAATATAATAACATGATACGAACAATGACAATGTAATAACAATAGTAATAACAATAGTAATATAATAACAATATTAATAACAATGAAAATATAATAACATTATACGAACAATGACAATGTAATAACAATAATAATAACAATAGTAATAACAATAATAATATAATAACAATATAAATAACAATGAAAATATCATAAAATGATACGAACAATGACAATGTAATAACAATAGTAATAACACTAATAATAATAATAATAATAATAATAATATTAATATGATAACATGATACGAACAATGACAATGTAAAAACAATAGTAATGATAATAATAGTAAATAATAATATAACCAAAATTATAATAATTATAATGAGAGCTAGAAGTTCTCATATTGTTCTCATCTGTCTTTGTCATACCTGTCTTATAAGTATTATAGTGCACAAATCATCGTTCTAACAGTTATAACGTGTGATAACTTGCGCGGCTGGATATACAAACATTAGCCACATAAAGGACTTTTGAAGTGTCAAGAAACAACCTCATACTTTTTTTCAACTGTTTTTTTAACCGTCAAAAATAAATAATAATCTTTAACCCCATATACCTAAATACCCATCCGTGTGTGCGTGGAAACCCACTGTGTTTATGTCCACCAGTGTCATACCTAGTTTGTCTTGTTTATGCTTGCAAACATATCAACAGGCCAGATCGTTGCAAAAGACATTTTGTTTCTGTCAGTTGTACAATCAGAGTTACTAAACGTTTAGCCTGTGAAATGTCGATGCACATATGCTGCAAAAAGCGAGAGAGAAAAAGAATGCTACTGTTACCAGGCTACCACGTGGAAAGTAGTTTCCTTTTAACGCTAAAGAACATTACAGTGTCATATTAATAAATAATAGCAGGTTTATCGGTAGAAACCTCCATGCCAGTGTAACTAGCAGATTTCTGCTCCGTAGCATATAGCATGTGTGTTCTGTCCTACTTGAGAGAGAATAGTGTGACGGTGATTCCGGGTGGGGATTCTTTAGTTTACACTGTCTGGAACATGATGTAAAAACAAGGAGTGGGTGCGACGGCGTTAACAATGGTTAGCTGCTATTGACCAATCCTAGGCGACGACAACTGTTGCCACGTCTGTCTGTCTGTCTGTCTGTCTGTCTGTCTGTCTGTCTGTCTGTCTGTCTGTCTGTCTGTCTGTCTGGTTTGTCATCTGTAAATATAAAAAATAATCTGGCAGAAAGGACAAATCAATACATTAACGTTTCGTAAAACTCGTTCACAAAGTAAAAAGAGAGCAACTGAAACAATTGCTCTAGTGTTAGAATTGATCATTTTCAAAATCTTAAGAAAAACAAAACATTAATTAAAAGAAACCATTGGCAGTGCGGTATCAATCCCTCGACAAAAAACAGAAGAATTACGACTGATTGCAATTATAGCTATTCTTTTTAAGAATTAAAAGCAATGACAATGCAAAACGAATTTCTGAACTCAATAACACAATATTTGCAAACGAGCATAGTTTTTCTGTAGAATTCTGTGACATAATCAACAATTCTTGTCCTGACCCACCTCTTAGTTTCCAAAATAAAAATAAGACATAAGTAATTCTAATAAACTTCATTAACAAAATGGAAACAAATGTATAGTCAGTACAATAACAGACATTTCAAAATAAAAACAGCAACAGCAAAATTCAATTTTACCAAATGATTTTTGATAATTTAATCTCTGCAGAAAATGTGACGTAAAACATTGAACCGATTGAGTCTTCAACCTTTACAATCTGTTCGTGGAGAATGTAGATCTGCTGACAAGGATTTGGGATAAACGGCGTAATTCATTAAAACATGTTTTATTCATACTTACAACGTATGCATGTATATACAATGACAACAAATATTGGGATTAGAACGAAAGCATAATGCTTATTGAGCTCATTTCTTTTGTAGTCTAGTTTTTACATTTGAATTACAGGCGTACAGTATAAACATAACTAATTGTGGAAATATTTCAGTTTGTACTGTTAATAGAATCAAATAAGAAATTAGAACAACGTGGCGATAAAACAACAAAGTACAAGCATGTATGATGTATATCGGTAACATAGAAAACGTCAGTACTCAGTAGATATATTAGAATTAGAAGGCAAGGCGGCGACACAGGATAGGGGGAAATATCAGTATTTTGAAATTCAATTTGGATTATTTGACATAGATTGCTCGTGGCTGCTAATTAGAATTGCTTGTTTTTCACGATAATTTCGGGTAAGCTTTAAAGGTCGATGCGTTTAATTCGTAACTTAGACTGGTATCTCCATATAAAATAATTTCTGTAGAAACAGTACATAAGGACGAGAGTGAATTTAAAAATTCCAATCTTATATTATGACAGGTGTAATTGTTATCGCTCCTTAAATAGTCAACTGTGCATTGTATTTACCACTCAGTAGACCTGTATTAAAAGAAATTAGTAAATTGTTCCTATGAGACGCGAAATATGTAATAGTGTACGCCTGAATTAAAACGTCAATGTAAAATGTCACTTCGTGTTACCCACCCAAGGGTAAAAAAATACGCACCCTCCGTAGTACGAAAAAGAAATGTTCCTTGTTCTACATTCCCACCTGATATCCTGAATTGTTACTTTTAAAGTCAGATTATTTTCATGTAAAACTTTATTATTACGATACATACAGCGTATGGTTTCTGCAGCCTCTGTTCTCAAGTGTCACATGATAACGGACTCGAACTCGCGGTACACAAACACAAACCGCGAACTCTACCCATTGAGGTAAGGTGGCTGCTGGAGTTACCTGTACCGAGATTTCTTAGTCCCTCGCCTTTTAATATTATCGTGAACTCCTCTACTCCAACAGGTGCCACTTAATCGCGCCCCACTTCACTTAAAGCCGCGTCGCCATTATAGAAATTCTAGAGGATAAGGTGACACCGATACGAAACTTGAACCCGCCATTTACGTACACTTGGCGGGTGTTCTACCAACTGAGCTAACCGGGCCGTTTAACGATCCATACCAGAATCGTTACACTCGAAGGTATGTGTGTTCGATTCCTTTTGACAGAGTATTCATATATGTTAAATTTATTTTTGGCTCTTTGTTCCAGGAAGGTTTGGTTTCCACGATTTGCATAAGTTGTAGCCACATGTTTTGCAAAACAGATGTAAAACAAACAGGCGTTTTGTTTAACTACAAGTAAACATGCAGCTGCCCTACATTTCAAGCAATTTTTGTTTTGCCTTATTTATTTTATGAATATTCTTGAAATAGATCAAAAGACATCTAAGAGCAATATCCACCTGCTGTAATCTGAACAGTACGGCTAGTTATAATCTTGTATATTTATAATAGTTCACCAGCGGTAACTACAGAAATCTAAATCAGGGAATATTGGTTAACTAGAAATGTGTCTGTCTACAAGAATACCCCCGCTGTGCCTGTAGCGTTGTTGTAGTCACAATGCCACGTGACTTATACGTTTCAAGTATAACTAGTAGTGTGTGAGATAAAGTTATTATGCGGACATTCGCGGTAATACGTATATCGCGGTATTCGGTATACAAGGGATACTACTACAGATGAAAATATGCAGAATTGAACATCGTGCTGCTAATACTTGCTTTTGATCATAATCAGTTGAGATATTTGGGATCAGTAGAACTGACAGGACTAATTAGAATTGAAAAAAATAAAGGGATGTAACACCATCATAAGATAATGGAGCAGAACGTGGAGATAATAACAGACACTGGACGTCGTAATTATGTTCTCCAACAAGTTTGTTCAAAATCAGTAAAAGGAAAAGGAGTAATGCTGACAAGATAACATTTAATATACCCTGCCTATGGCGCAAACCGTAACAATGACAAGGCATCTGGACTCAGTTTAGGAGAAGTAGTGTTGGCTAGATTTACAATTTAATTACCCTATGTCTGTGGAGCAAGACATAATAATAAAAAGAGCATCTGACTTAGTTTAGGGGAAAGTAGTGCTGACAGGATTAAGAATTAGCTTCATTCCTTTAATTTCGTTGAACCGAAACGCATTGACAATACGCACATCTGTATTTTATAATGAAGCTCACAAGAATGTTTAGCCAAACTCCGTTGCACTGTTTGGTAGGAATGGTGCTGACAAGGTTTACTCCTTAAAATGATGAAAGAGACATGCGTCTACCATATACACAGATATTTCTATGACGACGAAACGCACTAGTAAGTTTGGCCAAATTCGATTTGCAAGTCTAGGAGAAGTAGAGCTGACAATAAAGTATGGAACTTATCGCTTAAATTAAAATAAAAAGACTTTTGCCAATGGATTGGACGGCAATAAATATGCATATTGCACGTTACTGGGCTTCACGGCGATACTCCCTGCCACGTTTGAGAAGTTGGAGAGCTGATTCGTAACCGTCTTGTATTGAAACCCTGTTTGATCAAAGTTGTGATTTACGCAAATATACCCTATGACTTATGACAACAAGTGAATAATAAATAAGGGTACGACGAGTCTGAATTAACGACTGGTATCCAGTCAAACCAGTATTCGCCATCGTGTTATATTAATCCTAGTCCTTCCGGTCGTCGCATAATTCAGCTGAATATGGGCCTTTACGTCTCACACCACTATTACATTTTACATAGTGCTCCATTGTAACATTCATGTCCAAATGAAAAAAAACAAAACCTGAAGCATGTGCCTGGGCTCAAAATCCTCACTAGTTCAATATCTAGCTCCTTCATCTATATGTCGGGAGTATTCAAGGAAGATAGAAGTAATGCGAGTCCTACAACCTAACATACAGTACAATGTAGAATTTAAGCGTGTGGCTTCTATTGATGAATGTTTAAGTTTTCAAAGTGGCCTTGACTTTGACTCAGAACATTGTCACGCCTGTAAATCACGTCACCATAAAAACCAGGTAAAGACAAGCCATGTCGTAAAAATGTATTTACATTGGTGCTGTATTTGTAAATGAGAGACGAAACGCCTTTAGTAATTAGTTATTACGGTATCTCTGTTCAAACACATTTTAGAAGAAGATACATTACGTTTAATTAAATCCACAACGGAGCAACAAGCAACCTCTTACAAAACGAAAAAGGTGAAGAATGTAAACCCCATATGATGTAGCTCGGATCACATCCCTATTTAAATCAAGACACCACAATAACATTATCGACTTCAGCATCATCTCTTTTGTCAATATGTTTTACATTTGAAACCACTATAGACAGAAATTATAAAAAGAAACATTATAAAAGAAATGTAAGTCAGAGAAGGCAGCTTTAGAATTAGAAATGTTGGCTTTGTTGAACTAGACCCTACAAGGATACAAGTGACTTATATTTGAGTCGCGATATAAATCGTCCATGTATCTAGGTGTATAATTGAAGACATTGATGAAATTAGGCATAGGAAAAACTGACAATCATTTATTCGAGTGTTTCTTATCTGCAAGGGACACTCTTTTAGAAAAGGGTATGACAACGCAATTCTATGTGAATGTAAGCAAAAACAATCTCAAAATCATTGTAAACATTATAGCACAAAAATGTATTTTAACACATAAAAAATGCATAATGGTTGACCAGCTTATTTTCATTTAAATCTGTTAAAATCCTTTACTTAGACACAGCCCCATCAGACCGTTTTGAAAATATTTCAAAACGAATTACATAGAACTATGTGAGACCTAACGCTAATGAACTCAATAATAGCATATCATAGCAAAATATGAAAATAACAATATGTATCAAAAGAGAAACGCTGACCGAAAATCCACTACTTTCATGTTCTGAAAATAACAAAAAAAAAAAAGAAAGTTTACTGGTAGATTCGATTATTTCGATTATTTCTGATCTTTTCGAGTTATTCAATATAAAATAAAAAATCACGTCCGCGATTATTGGCTTCAGCTGCATTCTGTCCTCAAGCCTCATTGAATATGGCCAATGGTCACAATTGCCCATAAATAATATCAATACGGAAAATAAAGGATTAAACAATGTTGAAGGGTCATATTACACCGTCTCAACAATAATAGTTTTGTTGCCGCAGTAATTTCTGTATATAATGGAAAACACCACTTAATGTACGAAATACGAGGCTATAAACATTCCCATGCTGGAAGCATCTGTTCGTGTCAATATCTGCGTCAATTATGAATATAAAGAAGCCACAGGAAAAACTATACTAAACCACAAAATCATGTCTTTGATATGCTTGATATTTTCCTTTGGTCCCTAATGGGGCGGTCGTGTTGCCAAAACGGTTATAAACATCATCAAAGGCGACACTGCTGTCATGTCATTTGCCAAGAAATCCAAGTTATGATATGGATGGATCGTTTGAAAGCATGTGCTCTTGGAAGGATCGTTTGAAAGCATGTGCTCTTGGAAGGATCGTTTGAAAGCATGTGCTCTTGAAATGTTATATATGTATATATTCAATTCACCGGAGAATCATTCAATACTCATTCAACAATCCAACATGTTCAATATATATATGTTTTGATACCAATTTTAAAGGGAACATAGAGAAAGAACAAATTATTATTTTTTTACTAATTAAACAATCTCATATAAATTAAATTTCAGTTAAGCATAATCACGAGGCAATCTTTAAAAAAATTAACATAGCATCATTTGTGTTTTGTCTGAATTGATTTAAAAAGTGTAATAATGTTATAATTATCTTTTAAAGACAGCTTCAGACAACAAAGCAAACGCTCAACATAATTATTTTGATACTTTTCAAATGATAGTCTAGACAATGATATTTACACTTTCTAAAATTTTCTTAGTTTTTCATTTTATCCTTATAGCGACTGTGTCAATTGTAATAAGACTAATCTTATACCTAAAGGAAACGGCCATGTCGGCTGTTGTGAATACTGTTAGGTAATGGCATCACGTTGTAATATCGACACTAAGACAGGGCGTTTTACGAGAATCTAAAAACGAAAATACTGAACAAAAAAAGATAAATGAACGGTATTTTCAAATTACTATATTTCATAATTAAATATAAAACTTAACCCGATGTTTGGTTAGTCCTTCACATCATGATATATATGTCTTCTGTTTTAAATTGTAAGAAACATATAATGTATATGTGTTTAACATTTGCCCCACTTTATAACGACACTATTGATTCTGTAAAAAAAGTTACACGAAATCATGTTTAATATTTGTGAATACGTGTGTACCAAATACAAAATATAAACAAATCCTTTTAGCTGTGCCATGATTACGTGTGACAGGTATTAGATGTGGGGTTATAATGTCTCTGCAGGAAGAATTCCAAAGTATATGAACCATTATAATATTTATGATAGTACATGAAATGTACCAGAGATATTAAGATCTAAGGCATGACCTCAATATTATAAAAAGTGATTTATATAACAAGAGCACTGCCTTGACAGCGATGAACCTCAATTATTACAGAAATATAGGATTTGTAACCTGAGCAGAAAGGCATTAAGGTGCAATTTTGTACTTCACTTTGAAAACAAATTCAGTCAATAAAGGAACCAGTAATGGTTCAGCGTAATTGCAGGAAAACGAAAAATGTCTTAAGAATTTTAAATGATGTAAGGACACTGCAGTGACCGTACAAATGGACAGTAAGCCCATCAACTCTTAGAAAAACCATATTCAAACTACTGTTGAAACATGAATTGAACAATTTAAAAACAAAATGTTAATTATATATAAGAGACCTAGGTGTGGTCAGCTTTTTATAAACATTACTACTGGTAGTATGTAATTTGACCTCCTTTTGGATATCGTTTTGTGATACCATTGCATACATTATTGATAAACTAAGTGTTGGATACGTGTATTGATGTAGTATTTGATAGCAGCTAATAAAGAGTACATTGAAACAGTAGACCAGCAACAACAAATCATAAGTTGCTGGAATAAACAAGTTGATATTTAAGAGGTTTTATTGAATTGTAGAAACTTGAAACTCATGGTTTTATGTAATGTGAGCAAGTATTGCAGCTGGTTAGATATAAGGGATGTTAGTTATGCAAATGTTCATCTTGATCTTATCGTTTGAAAAAAAAACACGGGTAAAATCCTTGACTTTTAAACGAGAAAGTTATAGGAAAAATGGGAAATCGCTCGGCAAATCGGCGAAAGAAGACACGCCTAGTTGTCACAACATTGCAGTTCAACTGGCCTAACAATGATGGCAGTTATTGTAAAGAATTGTTTCCTCGTTTTATGTTCATCGCAGTTGTGTTTTAAAAACCTTTCCTGTGAGAAAGTATATTTGTGTGGCCTGGTTTCAACGTTATAATCACCAAGCAAAGCTATGATAAATAGCCCTTATATAGATAAATGTGTTTTACGAATAATTTCTGATTTAACCGTACTGTTATCTGACATATTCTCTTCATTTGTACCGACGCCGATATTAGATTTGGATAATTGTAAAGCTCATTACAGAAGCACGGAAAGCAAGAACTCTTGTCAAATTGTTGGCTATACTCAATTAAGTTGTCGCATTTCATCTAATATAACTGCTTGCTAAAAGATAATTTAAGATATGTTTCTTGTATCGTTGCCCATTTCATTTGTTGAGCATAATAATGTAACTATGCTTTAAGAAATAGCTCTAGTTACTATAACAAGACAAACAGATATTAATATTACGTATTGGAATCAGTTTAAGCTGTTTTGCATTGATAATATTGGAACAAAAATGAAAGGAATACAAAATACTTAAGCTTCCGTAAATAATTTTATCAAGATTATTTTATTTTTGTTTTATTATAATCTTAATAAGTATAACTAATATGCTCGATTTGTTGTGCAAAGTAATCGTGTACATTTGGTAACGACATTACTTGCTTCTTTTTTATATATTTTACTAGTATGTTTGCAAATTATGTGTGTAATATAATACGCTTCAAGAAGAGGATTGTCTCTTGTTTCTTTGCAACGTCCCTATTTTATAATGTGACAACGTGGAAAGCGAAATTGTACATGTCTGAAAAAGGTTTGATCTTAGTTGCAGGTTGGTTTTTTTTTTCTAATTTCAAGGGATAACTCGTTGAAAAATCGTCAGCATGTTTTTTATGTTCTTATAATTATTATAGCTTCCAAGTTTGTGATAACATTAACATAGTACCCAAGTCTTTGTTTAATTTATTATAGCTTCCAAGTTTGCCTTAACCTTAACATAGTACCCAAGCCTTTGTTTAACTTGTTATAGCTTCCAAGTTTGTGATAACATTAACATAGTACCCAAGCCTTTGTTTAACTTGTTATAGCTTCAAAGTTTGCCTTAACATTAACATAGTACCCAAGCCTATGATTAACTTGTTATAGCTTCAAAATTTGTATTAACCTTAACATAGTACCCAAGCCTTTGTTTAACTTGTTATAGCTTCCAAGTTTGTATTAACCTTAACATAGTACCCAAGCCTTTGTTTAACTTGTTATAGCTTCCAAGTTTGCCTTTACCTTAACACAGTACCCAAGCCTTTGTTTAACTTGTTATAGCTTCCAAGTTTGCCTTTACCTTAACACAGTACCCAAGCCTTTGTTTAACTTGTTATAGCTTCCAAGTTTGCCTTTACCTTAACACAGTACCCAAGCCTTTGTTCAACTTGTTACAGCTTCTAAGTTTGTATTAACATTAACATAGTACCCAAGCCTTTGTTTAACTCGTTATAGCTTCAAAATTTGTATTAACCTTAACATAGTACCCAAGCCTTCGTTTAACATGTTATAGCTTCCAAGTTTACCTTAATCTTAACACAGTACCCAAGCCCTTGTTTAACTTGTTATAGCTTCCAAGTTTGCCTTTACCTTAACACAGTAACCAAGCCTTTGTTTAACTTGTTACAGCTTCCAAATTTGTATTAACCTTAACATAGTACCCAAGCCTTCGTTTAACATGTTATAACTTCCAAGTTTGCATTAACCTTAACACAGTACCCAAGCCTTTGTTTAACTTGTTATAGCTTCCAAGTTTGCCTTAACCTTAACACAGTAACCAAGCCTTTGTTTAACATGTTATAGCTTTAAAATTTGTATTAACCTTAACATAGTACCCAAGCCTTTGTTTAACTTGTTATAGCTTCCAAGTTTGTATTTACCTTAACACAGTACCCAAGCCTTCGTTTAACTTGTTATAGCTTCCAAGTTTGCCTTAACCTTAACACAGTACCCAAACCTTTGTTTAACTTGTTATAGCTTCCAAGTTTGTATTAACATTAACACAGTACCCAAGCCTTTGTTTAACTTGTTATAACTTCCAAGTTTGCCTTAACCTTAACATAGTACCCAAGCCATTGTTAAACTTGTTATAGCTTCCAAGTTTGCCTTAACCTTAACATAGTACCCAAGCCTTTGTTTAACTTGTTGTAGCTGCCAAGTTTATGATAACCTTAACATAGTACCCATGCCTTTGTTTAACTTGTTGTAGCTTCCAAGTTTGTATACACCTTAACAAAGTACCCATGCCTTTGTTTAACTTGTTGTAGCTTCCAAGTTTGTATTAACCTTAGCTTAGTACCCATGCCTTTGTTTAACTTGTAGCTTCCAAGTTTGTATTAGCCTTAACTTAGTACCCAAGCCTTTGTTTAACTTGTTGTAGCTTCCAAGTTTGTATTAACCTTAACATAGTACAGAAGCCTTTGTTTAACGTAACATAGTTTCTAACCCTTCGTTAAAAAATGAATATAACGTTAGATAGCTTTAACAAACACTT
This sequence comes from Panopea generosa, assembly GCA_029582155.1. Taxonomy (NCBI): domain Eukaryota; kingdom Metazoa; phylum Mollusca; class Bivalvia; order Adapedonta; family Hiatellidae; genus Panopea; species Panopea generosa. Next base: position 77,556,919 of record CM055897.1, on the reverse strand, counting down.
GATCAACTGGACATGTATGTGTATGCTCTGCTTGCATATGTTCTTGTGTGAAGGATGTGTCCTTTTAATTAACTCTCTTACTATACATACTTTATATTTTGACCAACGTCAAATGAGGAATTGAAATATATTCACTACGCTTTCAAGACCTGAACCGAGACTGAGTGAGACCATTGTGAGTGTAATGGCCAGTGTGACTGCAACAAACTTATCACTCATGTTTATATCATCGGAGACACTTAATTTTTCTAGTTTCCTTTTTTCAAATTGTAATCTTAATTACAACTAGTGTACTAAAATAAAAGGATATTTGAACGAATTTGAGATTATTTTATCATGTCATCCACTTGTTACATAAATGTCTTACTGCTGCAGTCTTGTTTGAAATCATTTAATCTTAACTCATAAAATTGAGTCTTGCACACAATCTTTTTCACAAATATATAATAAAAAGCACATAACAGAGACAACGATCCCAGTCATTACCGCTCGGAAAATTTCCTATCCAGAAATAAAAACAGAAACAATACAGGAAAATGGAAGACTGCAAAACACAGCTTAAAAGCGTTTTAATGAATCAATTTATTTCAATATCTCTTCACTGATAACAATCTAAAACTTAAACGTGTCTGTTCAATCGATCTATATATTTTGTAATAAGTACAACGTGAGCATATTGTTCTAACCAATAAGATGTGTTATGACAATTCTTGTAACTCTTATATGTTTATTCGTTCAATTCATTAATCGTGCTTCCATTAATTATGACCTGGTTGACATAGGAACGCCGTTAAACTAAATATATCAGTTAATTATATATACCTGATAGTATTTCGGGGATTTGAGGTATGTTCAAAAATAGTGTCCCAAGGGCAAAACTGTTTGGCGAGAATGAAGTTCTTTCGAGTTTCCGCCAAAATAGTTATCCCGAGGGACGGAAAATTTCCATCTGCACCGAACATTAATGAAAGATACTTTTTCTTGCATACAACGCTAAGTTTGTGATTTTTATTCCGATCTATATTTTAAGTAGCACAAGGATATCATAATGAATGTGAACGAATATGCCATTATAAGCACAAGGTTTTTTTTAATGAATACGTCATAATTGTATGACGTTAAGTTATAGCGCGGAAAGAATAGGATGAGCACATGGAAGGGAGTAGGATAAAAAATCTGTACCCGGTATGATTACGCGGAAATCCTTGTCTCGTATGCAAGGAAACTTTGCCCGGTACGCAAGAAACAAATATATAATCCGAGTGAAAATAAATATATCGTACCGTAGTATTCAGAATGTTTTATCTTTATATATTCATTTATGTTCACGAAATGATCCAACTGTACATAATCTCAAAGAAACCTATGTAACTTGGAGAAATCGGTGCGATTCATGGTTAATTTTAGAAACCCGAGGATTCGTTATTGTCACGTGACATGAAAAATGAACTGCCCATTATTTTTTCTTATCCGCAATACCCGAAATATATAAAACTGTTCCCGAATATTTGATCGTTTTTGGAATCATACTTACTATATATCAAAATAAAGGTCGTGGAACGATATTTGCAGTTGACGGATATAAACTATGCTATTGATATGCTCTATATTTTTTGATTTAATAATAAGTTTAAAAACGGCGCGTAAGGACAGATAATCAGGTCTATTCACTGAAGAAATTGACATAATGTCGGGTTACAGACATGTGTGTTGTATTACAACAAACTTAACGGCCATTACGGAACACGCAGTTCATTACGTATATGCTAAAGGTCCCGAAAAACAAACGACTCGTCAATAGAGTCATTCTGAACAGTCAGGATGAAAAATAATGGTTAGTTTTGTATTAAAAATATGTATTTATATGTTCATTTTTTTTCTTATATGGTACTTGATGATTTTTTCCCATATTGCGATTATGAGATATTACATTTTTAGTGTGTTGTCCGTCAACGCTATTTGAAAGAAATAATTGAAACGTATTTGATTAATATAATAATTATTTTAGAAAAAAGCGCGAACATTTAAGTTTTAGAATCATATCATACTAAATTAAAATTTCGGTGGAACATGCTTATGTGGAATGAAATATATTCTTCACTTTGCTATGAATGGTACATATTTCGTTTATAATTGTCCTCTATGATTTGCCGCCCCTTAGCATTTTCACCAAAAAATAACGTCTGTCCTTACATTTTGACCATATTAACCATATCTTTAACGCAGCATATTGTCTTATTTCTATATTAACGAGTAAATTTTGTTTCTGTTAGTGTCCAAAAATATTGAAATTTTGGAAAATCATTTACACTTCGTATCAAGCATTTCTGATGTCCTCTATCAAATATTGACATCGTCAGGTTGACGTTCTTTTAGTACGGTGAAAATCTGGACACCGCTATCCATGTACACGGTATACGGTATTCTCATAGTTAACGAAGCTAAGTAATATCATTTGTTTTGATCCATTTAATATCAGCAGAAAATCATGATTCCATGATACCGTGCGCAACATCACAACAGTCGTGCCCATTATTGTCTTTATCCGCAAGACGGTAATGCCAATATTGTTTCTCATTTACAGGACAGGTGCTTGTCAAGGGAAGTAAGTCACGGCAGATAGTCAAGGGGTATAAGTATATATCCGGGCATTTTCCAGCATTTTCAAAATTAGTTTGAGATTGATAAGATCTGACACTCATCATTTCATACAGAATTTTATTAAACGAGTTCAGGAAAAATCATTTTTCAAGTAATTCAAGTAACTTACAAAAGGACAGACACCCTTAATAGGCCGTATAACCATAACGAGATGTGTAAGTCTGACCTAAAAATATAATTATAACTAAAAAAAAACATTTATCGATTAGACTATACATTTATTAAACAACAACATTCTGTATAGTCGCCAAGCACAATTATTAAAACTTTTCTTGAACGAGTTTAATAAAATTCTGAAGTTGTATAAATACGCGAATTAGTACAAAGATCTGGTGAATCGGCATCCAATCAGAGACGTTCAAGGTTGTATTACACGCGAGTGTTATAAAATATACGTAATGGTTACATGACATAGTAAACAAGGCTTGATATGTGATAAAAATATATAAAATAGAGAGATAGAAAGGAAGAGAGAAAGAAAGGGAGAGAGATTGTTGTTGCTGGTTTTGTCATGTTTCCTTTCTCTTTATACAGTGTTTCCTACCTCTACTATCTTCTTCTCTCTAGGCTGTCTCGAGCTTCCATCAAAATGTTAACAAATCGGTCCTAAATTAATTTGGACATGTTTTAGGGAGACATAAAAATCATCACTCATTTAATGGATTTTTCACAGACATCTTTATAACTTTCATATTTTGAGACTTTCTCTACATTGTTATATAATGCATCAATCAGATTTTTTTTACATATTCCGAAATGCAGGTACTAAAAATTGATGCCGACACAACCTAATTGTTTCCATGGAAATAAAACAATACACTTTAAAACATTTATTGTTCACATGATGCTTGTGATTAAGTTATTTTGCTGTATTAAAAAGTATTCTCTCAATAAAAGCTTGCATAATATGTTTTAGAGGCCTATTGCTGTATTTCCATATTTCTTTTCCTATAAAAGCCTAACTGCAGCTGTACAATTTACAAAATAGTTATTGTTCTTAATAAAGCGTATGTAAGCGATGTATGACTAAAATCCCTGTTATGCATTGGACAATTCGTGTTATTCTGATGTCTTCATATGGCAGCCTTCCTGGTATTGTCAGAGAGGTTGTCTTGTGATGTCTTGTCTGCTGCATGTTGTGTTATACTATATTGTCTTTTGATTTTTTGGTTGCATGTATGGCCATGTCTTGTCTATTTTCCTTTTGTCTACTCCTTTCGTGTCTTTTCTGATAAAATTCCCTCAATTTGTTAATTCTCCTCACTCCTGTGCTATGTAAATCAAAATAATTCCGTCATACCGATAAGGAAAATGATCGACAAGACGGTCGTGCCGATAGCCTTGTCGATGATATTTGCCCATTCATTCCGGCCATTATCGTTTCTGTTTAATGTTTCTGAACAAAAGGTTACTTAGTTAATGACAGCATTTAAACAACAAGTGTTAAATATTTTATCCAAACAATATCGGACTTATAGGCCATGCCTCTTTAATCATATCAAATAAGTACTGCTAATTAAGGCAGCACGTGGTGATGGTGCGGTTAAAAAATCAAATATATTACTAAATTAAGCATAAAGCGTTATCGTTTCAAATCATTAAATGTTATTAATTGTGCATTTACTTGGCAAAATAATCAACTTTGTCTAATTTTCCGTTTAAATGGTATGACTCAAAAACTCGTTGCAAAGTCCATCTTTTATAAACCACTAAATATAATTTCGAAATGGCGGAGGATACAACTTATGAAAAAGACGAAAAAGTTGAAGAAGAAGAAGAAGAAGAAGAAGAAGAAGAAGAAGAAGAAGTAGAAGAAGAAGAAGATGATGATGATGACGATGATGATGATGATTCTCATTAGAAAACAACTTAGATTTACATGTCTGCTATCAAAATCAAATAAGTTGAAATAACATACAATACACCATTTATAATGTTATAGATATTTTATTAAATATGCTATTAAATGTATTAAAATACTGAGGATGAACTTTAAAGAACTAGTACATCAATCATAAGTGTGTATTAGATACTTCCTTAAGTTGTTATTACATGTATAACAATTCTTTAGCAGCAATGCAAGGGCTTAGTTCAAAGTTTAAAGTGTATTAGCGACAACTCGGCAATACATTTGTCTTTGGTCAATAATGCAAGATATTTAGTACAAAACTATCCCAACTAGATATAGACAAAGAAAGTCGATCAACCAATTGTTTGTGTTAAACCCTCGATTAAAGTTTTTATTACATAAGAGTAAGCATGCATACATATACATATGCATTACGCACTTGCAATGAATATCATTAAACTATTAATTATTCAAAAGTTTCTTTGTAATGTTCGATTTCCTTGTGTTTAAAGTATACATCTGTTGTACTTATTATGATCTGTCTGTATATTGTGTGACTTTATGCTGCTGGGGTATTTGCGACCGTTGAAAGATCCACGTATCTCGCTGGACATTATGTTCGTAGCTGTTTTCATAATAATGAAATCCTAAAATAGAAACTGTTTATAAGCCGTCAGTTATTTTGTTACGGTCAATATCATATCCAACTCATGTTTAAAGTACTGTTTCCTCTGAACCTTATATAGGTAATATATATATATATATATTGATGATATGACGCAGCAAAGTAATCTGATAGTTTTTCCACTGTTAATCATATTGCTTGATTGTCAATTAGACTTATCATGTGGGTGTTTAATGTGTCGTACGAGGTCAGAGATCAATGTTCGTAATTTACACAAAAAAGGAGGGGTGCACGCTCGTAAGAATTTATTAATTAGAACTGAATATTTTTCATGAAGGGTTTTGTATTTAAATGTGGGAAAAATACGATACGTTGTACATAAAAAAGACTGTCAAAGTACAAAAATAAGGAAGAAAACTCAATATTAAAACATATGTGCACACATATAATTATAACATTTCTAGATAAAAGTCTTGCTTCTGTAGTGAATATTTTAACTATCATTGTGTCTATCTCTATTATAGCTAGAACTCTTTATGGGTTTTTTATTTCGGATTTATGTTAAGATTTCAAAATTTACAAATAATTTGTTAAATAAACCTTTGTCTGGTATAAGCTCTTGGATTTCTTTAAGAATAATATGTGTCTTATGAACAAATGTACTTTTTGTATTTTAATAAAACGTATTGCAGTTCCTGAGGGGTCAGACGGGGTTGTGGATAGGTTCCTAGCCTAGGCAGGAGGGGATTGAACCCCGGATTGAACATGGGGTTAAAAGTTTACAGTATGTGTCCAGAGAGAAGGTTCAAACCTCTACATCGCAGTATGCAAAAGAAATAGGGGTCATTACTCTACATCATATATCCAAAAAGAGGGGTCAAAACGGTGGCCCATATGTATTAATCAAGATATAGTGAGATAAAACGCATTTAGGGAAGGTTTCTATACTAGAATGTATATATTTCTGGTTGTTTGTGTGTGTACATGTGTTCGTGCGGTGGACTTTTTATCAATACTATACTTATATTTGTACAAGCATTACATAGAGGCTTGTTTAAATAATGACTGTTGTTATTATTTCTGATTGTCTAAAATTATGGAGCCTATTCAGTTTTACACGAGAATATGATAACGCAAAAGCCGGTATTTGTGGTGGAGGAGGGGGAGTGTTTGTGTTGGGGAAGGGGAAGTGTTTGTGGTGGAGGAGGGGGAGTGTTTGTGATTGGGAAGGGGAAGTGTTTTTGGTGGGGGAGGGGGAGTGTTTGTGGTGGGGAAGGGGGTGTTTGTGTTGGGGAGGGGGAGTGTTTGTGGTGGAGGAGGGGGTGTTTGGAGGGGGAGTGTTTTTTAACATTTTTTTCAATGAATCAATGTATTATTGATATATATTCTTAAACAAAAACAAAGTAAATCAAAATTATGTTTTAATCTAACCTTAAGAACAAAGTTAAAATCACCTTACCATGATAATGTCATATACTGGTAAGCTTTTAACACAATATAATGTGAAAGTGTTACCCAACTTTCATTACAATATCAGCCAAACGAAATATGTATAACCTGAGAACAACCAGATAAAGTTAATGTATGACGATGTTAATCACTTTATGACAATGTTTGTCATTATTTGACGATGTTGGTAACTATGTGACGATGTTGTTCTTTATGTGACAACGTTGTGTATTGTATGACGATAATGGCAATGTTGGTCATTATAGGAGTCAGATCATTATTATCTCCCTTGATGTTCCGGACAGATAAAGGAGGTAGAAATAAAACTTTAGTTCTATTTTTCTTCATTTTCAGGGCTTTGCAGTGATTTATTATTTCATAGCATGTGTTAAATGGTCAGTATTTAGAAATCACCACTGAAAAATTGATGCTTATACCATCTTTGTGGGCAATTCTGTATCATTTCAGAATTGTTAATTAAAACTGCATTGTGGGCGAATAGTTATATTATTACTCTGGAAATTGATAGGTCTCACAGAAGCATTGAATTTATAAAACAACAACCTGGTCAAGGTATGCTTTTTTTTCTTTATAATTGCATATAATGAACAAGCGAAGAATTTGAGCCCAAACACATGCTGCAGATTCATTTTTTCACTGTAGATGTAAATGTTACAATGGATGTCTATGGGAAATGTAATAGTGGTGTGAGACGTATATGACGTTTGCGATTATGTTTGGTCTTTATACGATTATGTTAGTCATTATGTGACGATGCTGATCATAATGTGACGATGCTGGTCATTATGTGACTATTTTTACCATTATTTGACGATGCTGTCCTTTATGTGACAATGTTGTTTATGATATGACACGTATGACGATGTTGGTCATTATTTGTTTAAGTTGTTCATTATGTGACGATGTTGGTCATTATGTGACAATGTTGGTCAATATGTTATGATGGAAGCATTGGCTGTAAAACGAGATTTTGGCACGTTTGTCACTTTGACAATAAGTTGAATGACGTCACGGTTTGGTATGAATCGTGTAACTCCCTGCTTTTTTATTAGGGTTTAACATATCTAATTCGGGATATCAGGGTCTTGGTAAGACCAGCTGATTCACATTTTCACAATCTGAACATTCCCAAAGATAATTATCAACAGCAACTCATTGCATCTAGTAAAACAAATGATAAATTGCCACCATGAGACACGGCATGCAATCTATTTCTCATTCATGGAAATATTCACTCTATATTTTTGAATTTAAATTGATCAATTACCGTCTGTTTCTGCTGGAATCTTTCACAGAACAATCACAGCACCAAATTACTACTTGTTATGAAAGAAACGAAAACATACGGAATTCAATTTTATATTAGTGATTAGACCCATAAATGAAAATCCCCACGTAATTGCATACAAAAGACATATATTTTTGCTTAAATATCTAAATATAAACTACATCTGTTTCATTTAATCTGAGATCAATAGCAAACTGCGGCCGGCGGTAGACGTCGATTTTATGATTAAGCAGACAGCATAAGAGATTCAGCTTTTTTGCAAGGGTCTGTTCAAAGCAATTAATATAGGTTTTTCTACGTATTTATTCCTGCAGATAATTTGAATATTATACGAGAATGTGCTGCTCGTGCGTGTTGTGCGTGCGTGCGTGCGAGCGTGCGTGCGTGCGTGCACTTTTGTCTGGAGCATTACTCCAAAACTATTCAAGGGATTTTGTTGAATCTTCACACAAGGAAAGAGGGCACTGAGAGGATGTGTAGTGTACAAGAATTATAACTCTATCTTGCTTACTTTTAGAATTATTTCCCTTATTAAATTTACACTTTTGCCTGGAGCATAACTCCAAAACAAGGGATTTTGTTGAATCTTCACACAATGGCGGAGGATATTAAGAGGAAGTGTAGTGTACAAGAATTATATCTCTACATTGCTTACTTTTTTAATGATCTCCCTTTATTAAATTCAGTTGTCCTGGGCCTAACTCTCAAAGTGCTGAATAGAATATATTAAAACTGCATACAAGGACAGAGGACATTAAGGAGAATTGCAGTGTCTAAGAACTATAACTCTACATTGCCCCAATTTTCAATTATCATTTTCAGTATACTTGTAATAAAGATTACCAAATAACTATTCAAAGGATTTGGTTCATATTTCACACAATGCCAGACTCGGAGGACATTGAGAGGAAGTGCATTGTTCAACAACTATTGCTCTACCGTGTTATTTTTAATTATCTCCCTTTATTTTTTTACTATGCACAATTATTTGACATGATAAAGCTATGTAAAATATTGCTAATCTTAATACTGAAAACTGCAATAAAGTTCTGAATTAAAAAGCTGAAGAAGAAGAAAAGCACTACTGCCAATATTTGAAAAATATCTTAAAAATCTCCTTTGATCAGAACAATTGACAACTGATAAGCAATATTTTCATAAATGAAACAAAATATACAAATAACTAAAATAAAGAGAGTATTATTTACATAGGTAAAAAGTACGACGTTGCAATATTTTAAAACAGTTTTTGGCACATATTCGAATCAATGCCGGATGAGTAAATAAAGTGACTAGTTAATAAGGCTTTTGCACTGTTAAAATATTATCGCAGATTTCATGGGCTTTTTCAAATAGAAGTTGTCTTAAACGAACATACTTGGTACATTCTAAATTAACGTGACTTTCTTCCTCTACAACATTACAAAACGGACATTTACGGTCATCTTCTTTAAGATGTTCATACCTTCCAGTTTCAACGCGTATTGGAGCTACTCCACATCTGAATTTACTGAAAGCTGAACAATGTATTATTGGTAAAAACAAGTGCAATACAATTCGGTTTTAAATTCATGTTTAAAAAGTCGATATGTTCTTAACTTATTTCGACCCTTTCCAGAAAGACTACTATATCTTTGAATAGAATGTTGCCATTCCATTAAAAACTGATTTGAACATCGATCCCTCAAAATATTGACAAAACTTTGCTTATTTATATTAATATCTATAGTTTTAAATTGTTGAAGACCAAGTGAGTCTAACATCTTTTTAACATCATAAAACCAATTCTTACAAGCACTGTTTACTTTACTGTTTGCCTATTGTGCAATTTGTTTGTTAAGTCTAGTACTGCTCATTGACGACAGTCTGTGCCAGTAAGACGAAATATTAACCCGCTGACGTATTATTGCAGGCTTCCAACCCATTTCTACAATGACTGCAGAGTGTGGTGTATATTTTCCCACTCCAAGAATAAAACGCATGGCTCGATTTTGAATAGCAGTAATTGGGGAATAACTTTTGTGAACCCAAATGGCAGAACTATAACTAACAACTGGGCAAACAACGGAATCAAATTATTTTGTAAAAACATTGTGCGGAACTCCGCCCATTAACTTACATTTAGTAATTAAAATACCTAATGTCCGGTTAGCACTTTGAGAAACGTGTTTAACTGTAACATTAAAATCTAAATATTCGTGCAACAACATTCCAAGATATATATTTTCTTATCTACAATTTTAATGCATACTCTCAACACGTGAACTGTTGATTTGACCTTGCAACTGAATTAGGTCGAAAATGAATGATATTGCTTTTTGTACTATTTATATGCATATCATCAAAATTACACCAGTCATTTAATGTATTTAATAACATTTGTAAATCACCATGGCTTTCTGCCAACAAAACAATATCATCAGCATACATGAGTATACATAAACATTCACGATTTATTTGATCCCCAATGTTCATGGACTTAAGATATATAGCTAAATTGTTGATATAAAGAATAATAAAGGCTATAAAATACAGCCGTGTCTTAGCCCACTCTGACCATCAAACCACTCAGCTGTTAAAGAATTTACTCTAACAAAAGACGAATAAAGCGATTTTATTGCGCATAACATTTTCCCGGATATACCTGTTTCTTTAAGGCGTATTCATAACTTTTCTCTATTAATAAAATCATATGCTTTGCAGAAATTAATAAAAGCACAAAAGTAGATTTTTTCTAGAATTATACTTGTTATAGAAGAAATATGGTCAAAGACGCTTCGTTTTTTTATACATAGCAGAAGCTGAAGAAATTGCAGATTTGGTTATCGGGTTTATGATGCACCTTCCCTAAAACATTAGAAAAATAAACATTAAATAAATTATGAAGAAATAAAACAAACTATATGGTTTTTTTCTAATGTTTTGGCCTAAACTTTTTATATTATATATATTTTTTTTTTTTTAATTTCAATCACTGAAAAGTGATCCATGTAAACTTTTATTTTGTAATTACTATGATTATCTTTTTTTTTTTAAATGAAATGATTATTTGTTTTGTTATGCTTGGTTTGAATGCTTACGTGTCATGTTTGGTATTAATTCGTTTTAAGTACGCGTTTAACTCCTAAAAATATTTACAACTTTAAACATGAATGCGTTTCAAATACTCCAAGGCACTGGACATCGTCCTAACGTCTTACACCCATAATACATTTCCCAAACAAACCTATTTCCTTGATTTCCCATAGGACCTTATTATAGTGTTAAAATCCAAATCACAGCGAAAAAGCATCATATATAGCATGTTTCTGGGCTAAACTTGTTATTGGTCAAAGATTTACACATTTAAACAGAAGAAAAAAACACTTACATTGACAGGTCGTTTTTCAAATACCAGGGTACTGTGATACCTTTTTTGAGTATTACAATGTAAACTATCTGACCACGGTGCTAGTCGACCCACCAAACATAACTGAAACAGAATTTGCCAGAAATCTTATTTCAGCATCAAACATTTTCAGTTGCAACTTTCTGTTATACTTGCTATTCAACATCCGATTGGAATTAATAGAGCATTTTGATAATAACGTGGCTTAAAGTAGAAAGAGATAACTATATTTCTACTTCTGCCTCCACTCTCTGACTTTATTTTAATTTAAAGATTTAACATTACACTATGTAAAAATGTACTGTGTACTATGTAATAATATTCAGTATAACTAAATTCCTATATCTACATTAGCTCTGAAACTAGTTGCGGAAGAAGGTGATACTTCTCAGATTCGATCTCTGGTCTTTCTTTACCAGCACAACTGGACATGCAATATATAACTTGATGTATGTTGAAATGGTCGTTAAAATCATTTACAATTAAATAAAGAAGGAGTATATTACATATCTTAAAGTTTATATCGTATCTGAGTACATTTAGTTTTTTAGGTGACTTTCTTTATGTCTAAAATAGATGAGCCTGTGATATAAAAAAAACGCTCCCGAGACAAGCAAAATAATAAACAACGTCAATAAAATTTAAATTTTATTTTTAAAGTCATTTTTCATTTTCTGATTCTCTTCCTTTTCTCTCAAAACAGAAACTTTGACGATTTTAGCAACACTGGCTTCCAGTTCCCATTTATCACAATATAATTCCAATCTCATTATCATATAAAATATATTTAAAGCATTTTCATTGGACAACGTCAATTTTTTAAAGATTTCTATTTTTCGATAAAACCCTGGAGCCGGACTACTTTAACGTTTCTCGCGTAAACAGAGAAGCATCGACATTTTGATGGTCGGTTTAACATTATACGAACTTAAATGACGTTCACAAACGGTTCTACACTTATTTTAATAATAAAATACAACAAAAACAAATGTTACATCTAGTCTTAGTTGTTTTCTTCGGTTTATTATTTTAAATATATCTTTGGTTCAGCGATTTAACCGGGCGTCACAATCAGACCATAAGTTGTTTGAGAAACAATGAAGCAGGTTGTAAAATGTTCAGATTTGAGATGTATAGTGTACCATTGAACCATTGTACCATTGGTTTACCGAACGTGAATGCTAGTCGTTGACAAACATTTCCATAGACCAATTTATTCGAGAGGAAAAAATGAATTAAAAACAAGTACATGTAGTTGAAGTTCAGAAGCAGACGATCGTGAGACAATGTAAATACACAAACCTTTCACGTAAAAGTCGTTTACAACGTTCCAAATTTGGATTCTCCATGAATGAGCGTGGATTTATATGACCTTCGAAAATGTTGACACATTTTTTAAAAACAAGCGATTAGACAAAAACTAAACAATGACGTGAGCGTCTACTCCAGGAATTATTGTTTTTTTATTTGTCTAAATCGAGAGTTAAAATGCGGATGTTTAATCTTTTAACCGCAAAATATTTCGTCATTTTACAATAACCAACTAATGTTACAGAGTTCATTTGTTTAAAACATATTTTATTTCTCAATATAAGTACATTTTATACAGTAATACAAGTGTATACAATAATAGAAAAAGGATTAGAACGGAATGCTTATGATTTTTTTCTCCTTCTGACTTTATTTGATTTGTGCGTGATTCGACATTCTTTACACATGCATAAAAAACACAAAAATGAATTTAATGCTATAATGATGATAGATTAGGAAGTGCTCAAATCTCATTGCTGAACGTAACGGACCTGATCGGGAGAGCTTGGTCCATTCTACAGACTAGCATGTGATATTTTATAAATAATACATATTAAATACATATCATATTAAAAGTTTTATATAATTTTATCGTATCTTGTCCAAAAAATGATTGGTGATCGGTACGCTTGGTGAGTCCATCAGCTGTAATCACTTCTTAATCTGTTCAATGAAAAAAAAATCAAATGTTAACGCCAACCGTACTGTCGTAGATGTAATATAAAAAATATCACCATATTTACTTCGCAAGGTTGTTTCAATGTTATGATACCGTCTGCCCATTACCGACCACGTTCACGAGGACCATTGTCAATTACTTCTCTCTATTTTCGATCAGGGAATTCTCGTTACAATAATTGAAATAACGTGTACGCCTCTGAGCTATTGCTCATAAAATATGCAGCAAATAGTAATAACGGCCTTTAATCAGGTCATAAGCGGTACTTGGACAGCAAATGCGTTGGTATTTTGTGTAGTTAACATCACATAATGTGAATTTATGTCATGCGATACTCATCATTTCTTTAAGCATCGATAGCTGGCATCTAACGCCGATTATCGCTCCATTTTTATTGCATAATTTGAACAAATATAGCTATTTAGTTATAAAATAAATAACTTAATATGCGTGATTTACATAAACAATTGCTTATTTAAACGTAGTCTTTAACGCCAACTTGGTGAAAACAAAACAAAAATAAGTTGTTGTTTTTTCAACAACCATGTTTTTGGGAGATTTTTCAAATCAGGTCTTTATAGTCACATATCTGTTATGGTAATATGATTGGTTTATAAAAGGACATAGGGCAATCTTGGTTAATTTTAACTCAACTACTTTGGGGGGGAATGTCATTTTATAGTGTAGAAATGATTTTGAAATATTACATAATTTATACCTCTATCCTTTTGTAGCAGTTCCTGTAGTCTAATAAATGAGAGAGGTGGGAAGGAACGGTAATGTAATTTGTTAACTTTAAACGTTAAAGGTTAACACAATAAATAATGGTTATTGTCTTTTCATTCCAAGGTCATTCACTAGATATATTCTTTCATACCAATTGTTTACGAGCTGAAGTTTGTTTGAATATCACAAATGAGGTAGTCGGTTCGAATCCAATTTGGTCCACAGGGGCTAGTGTAAAAAAAAACATATTATGTCATAATTATAGTATAATACTATATATACGGATATAAAATGTATATTGATATTAGCCCCTTAGTTAAGACGCATTTTAAACGTAAACACATTTATACATATTCAAACAATCGTAAAAATATCTAGGTGCATACATGATTCTTAATAATTCATAGAAAGGACAATAATCACAAAATGATACTCATCTTTAATATTATCAAGGTGACACAAAGTACATTTTCTTTCAGTTCTATCTTGGTTTCTGTGTCTAGCTGTTTCCATATTTGATTAATGCGAAGATAACCTTAGTTTTGCTAAAGTGTTTCTTAATTTGTTGTAAGTTTTCATTTTACTTATATAACTTGACATATTGAAATGTGTTTTAATCGTTTTATAAAGTGTTAATGATAATCGTGATGTAATATCTTGTCGCCAAATCTGCCTAACTTTATAAAATGCTTTATAACTATTTGTTGACATTTTCACATTAAGTAGCTATTTCAAAAAGGTCCTATGTACCCGTTCTGTATTATCCGGCTGATCAAAACCCCATGTTTCGCACGAATAGTTAAAAATAGAAGCTACATAAGCATCAAATAAATTCAACATAATATTTATTGGTTATTCTTATTTTTTGTTACATTAAACAAAGAACACATATCTTCTAAAGCTTTCCCCGTCAACGTTTTAATAGCACTTTGAATTGAACCCCAATTGTTAAAACCACCCCTAAATAATTAAAACTGGAGAGTATGTCTAATTGTTCTCCACTTTAATTAGAAACATCATTTTATTTAGAGTCCGAATGTTGTTTCTGAGAAGATAACAGCATCATCTGCAAATAGCAAAAGATAAATAGAAAGTTGATTTAAAGTCAGGCCGGTATTTTGATCACGTTAAAGAAAAATATTACTAACGAACAATGAAAATGAAATTGGTGAGTTATCTCCCTCATAACATTCCAACTTCACAATTGTAAAAATCTGTAAAGTCATTCATATGTTCAACACACAATTTTACATCATCATACATAGACCGAACAATTTTGAAAATCCTTCCATTTATATCTGCTTTGTATTAATTTTGACCAAAGCGCATTTCTATGGATAGAATCGAAACATTTTATTAGATTAATTAAAAAAAAAAATAATTTCTGTTTTTCCCTTTCAATTGCCTATTTTTAAAATAATTTTAAATAATAAATAGCGCAATAAAAATAAGTATATTGACCACTCGATATCTATTTGGTCATTTTTGGAAACAAAATTATTAAATATGCAGATATCGTTTTCGAAGAGAGATTATATTTCCATTCAGAACACCGTTTTTCGTTGTGCCTACCTGAAAACAATACATTTAATTTCAGCTAACAGCGTTTGATGATTGATGATTTATTCTTATGTGATCACCAAGTAAACAACATTCTTGCAGTTTATAAAGTGTTCTAAATATAAACTCCATTCATCTTATTAAATATGAAATCAATACAACAAGCCAGCACAAATATTTTCAAAGGGAGTTTCGAACATAAGGATGAGAGATCACAGTAGGGCATTCACATCCCATTAATTATTGATATGTTGTACTTTGGAATCATAATGACACGCACGTGTTTTGCTTTTTAAGAAACCCAGTAGAAATATAATGCAAAAATAGATAAAGGATTTGATACCTCGTTTGTTCCAATCAATTTACATTAGGTGCCTTTAGGTCATCAATATCGTTATCTTTTTAGTCATCGACTTCCAGGGTTGACAGAAAATAAAGTTTGAATATAGCCCTTGTTCGTGTGTTGGTCATAGATTTTCTCTTTTTATATATTTAATAGCATTCTCTTAATCTCTATTCTTTATTCTCTATCCACGGTATATAAGTCATGGTTGACACCAAATTTATTGGTTTGGCAGATATCCTGATATCTTGCATTGTAGCTATTCGCGCTTGCCGTAGTCTGGACTGTACATCTATGTCTATATATATCATACATTGTGAATGGACATATGAAAAGATCCAAAAAATCGGAAATTCCGTTGTTTTGATTTCAATTATCTCCCTTTTTGAAATAAAATACACATGATTTAACTGTATATTCATGATCCAACGGGTTATGAAATATGTCCTTTATATAGCATGTGAGTAGTCATGAATCTTTAATTGGATCCTACTCATATAAAGCTATCAGTGCATGTATGTAAATTGTCCGCCCAGTCCAGATGAATTGCATGTAAAAGCATAGTATATAAATCATGGTTGACACCAAATTTATTGTAAATTTATCTAAATTTATTCAAGATATCTTGATATTGTGTTTATGGTTTGCATTGTATCCAGGAGCGCTCGCCGTAGTCTGGTCTGGTCTATGTCTGGTTTTTTACAAATAATTATCTCCATATGTATATATATAATTCATAAAAAAATCATATTAAATTGTTTAATAACAAGTGTTCAGTTCTTGACAGTATTCTTTTCCAGTTCTGTTTAATCAAGCATACATATAACGAACTTTGAACTTAAGTTTAGTTATTTTACGAAAACGGCATGATGTTTGCATATATTTTTACTTCGTGCAATGGTAATGGAGTGCGTGAGAATAAAAAAAAACAGATTCAAAGCAAAGTGAAGTAACACATTTAATCTTGAATTATCGTTATTAGCGGAAGTTCGTCGGGACTGTGACACAATGAATGATTTGAACCCTGCTGGCATATACCGGTGGTGCAGTGGTTAAGGCCTCAGACTGTGAAGCCAGGGATCGCATGTTCGGTCCGTCGCTTCTCCTATTAAAATAATTATAAGTCTTTCGGATGAGACTTTAATAAAAATCAAGGTCATAGATATCGGTGCTTTACAACTGGCGTGTAAAAGAACCAGGGACGCTACAAAAAGGGTAGTCTGTACCTCTGAACTATCTTCCAAAAAGTCTTAAATTACTATTCCTCTTTTGGATAAATAAAATCATCATCACCACCCTACTGACAAAACAACACAACGACATTTTTAACACATGAATAGACGAGACTTATGCGGCGATACTCACAGGTTAAATCAAAGTTGGGAGTCGCTGACAGTATTCAACATTTATTCATAGGGGTATTTTCACTGCAGCTGGGAGCCTTTTTTGCTGATTCGATGTGCAGCACCTAGTTGTTGCATCCACGCATTTGCCAAATAAATCAGTGTCGTAGTTATGTGTGTATTTGCAGAATATAAAGACCACAGTTCAAAAGGGAAAAAATACAAGTGTGATCATTTACACATGTGATGTTTGATTATTTAAACATTTAATGTCTGATTCATTACACATGTGATGTTTGATTATTTAAACATTAAATGTCTGATTCATTACACATGTGATGTTTGATTATTTACATGTGCGTTTGTTTCATTTACATATGTTATTTTAGGATATTTACACATGTGATGTTTCATTCTGATGTTTGGTAATTTACATTTGTAATGTCTGATTAGTTCCGCATGTGATGTTTGGTTATTTACACATGTGACATTTGATTAGTTTCACATGTGATGTTTGATTAGTTCCACATGTGATATTTGGTTATTTACACATGTGATGTTTGATAAATTACTAATGTAATGTTGAGTATTTACTCATCTGATGTTTGATTATTTATACATGTGATGTTTATTTATTTATACATGTGATATTTGATTATTTTACTATTTACACATGTGATGTTTGATTATTTACACCTATAATGTTTGGTTATTTACATGTGGAGTGTTTCATTCACATATGTTATCTTTGGATATTTACACATGTAATGCTTTATTCTGATGTTTTGTAATTTACATTTGTAATGTTTCATTAGTTTCACATTTGAAGTTTGATTATTTACACATGTGATGTTTGATTATTTACACGTGTAATGTTTGATTATTTATATTTGTAATGTTTGATTAGTTTCACATTTGAAGTTTGATTGTTTACACATGTGATGTTTGATTATTTATATTTGTAATGTTTGATTTTTATCTATAAGATAGGACTCAACAAGTTTTTATTGGAACGTCTTCTTCTGATATTAAGAGAATAACAGCAGGTTATCTTCAAGGGGTTGTTTTAGGACCATTGTTATGTTTAATATATATTAATGACATTCCTGATAATATGCTAAGTATCGTTCGATTATTTGTGGATGAAAGTTCACTTACAGTATCAACGTCTATTATATATGATATGGAAGGCATTCTGGATTTATTCCTTATTTCAGAATGGTCTTAACGATGTTAGTTCAATTGAATGCCAATAAAACGTGACAGAAGTATTGTTTATTCTTTAAATGACAAAATCCGGCGTTCAAGAATTATCTTGATAATATTCAGTTAGCATTCATTGAGCATATTATTGAGACACAATGTCGTATATTAATCATCACGGAGACTTTCCAGGCGGGCATTCGAACTCACTCACCACGACTCCTGGATTGATAGTCAGACGTATGCAAATAGTAACCTCTACTATATATCCCTTCCATCAGGATGCTTATATAATGTTCCGGACTGCTTCTGGCAGAAACTTAATTATTTCATTTCTACTTGACCAATGTTTGTCTTGGTTTCAGTTATTAAAATATGACATAGACATAGACATATTTTATTGACTTAAACTTTACAGTTTCTCATCATTATACGTACAATTGACAATATTTTTGCACATGACAGATATAAGCATTATAAACATTAAATTTTGCAAAAGTATAAAATGTTTAGTATATAGACGTGTCTGTTAAACAAAATATATTAACAAAAAACATATGATTTACAAATATAATCTTAGTAGTTTACCCACCCAATTATAATAAAGTAATTCAGCTTATTTATTAACAACACATACATTACATTTGACATAACTTTCGTAAGAATGTACTATTAATTCATTAGTTTGAAATAAAGTTCGGAATAGAGCGTCTAATTTTTAAAGCTTCCGATATGTATTTGCTAAGTTTAGCAAGTTCAATTTTGTTTGAAGATTGTAGCAAGGTTACAAATTTGACCATACTTGGTCTTCTAATATAATATTTTTTTATAAACTGATTTCTAATATCAGTATACATAGAATACAATAAAACAAAATGAAACTCGTCTTCAATATCGTTACTGTTACAAATTTGGCATTTACGTTCGTTTCTATCTAATCTGTCCCTAGAATATCTACCAGTTTTGATTCTAAGTGAATGAGAAGAAAGTCGTAATTTTGTTTAAAGGCTGCATGAGGTTTTAGTACACAATAAATCAAGATAGTTTTCATAACCAAAAGTTGGTTTTACATTTCTGTATAAAACGTTGAGAACCCTATTTGAAATGAGATCTGCATTCCAGTTTTGAATAAAACAGACTACTACTCTTTGGCGAAATATTGAAATAAAAGTATTACTAATACCATTAGTTGGTTCATCCTAAACATACATAAACCCATAGTTATGTAACATACATTTTACATTTGACAACCAATTTATTTTCCCATTTTCACAGTCTTCATATATACTCTTATATACACAATTTAAAATCACATTATCCGACTTTTAATAGCCTTATCCAGTATTTGATTATCTTTATAAATTTTGATATAAAAAGCGGATAGCGCCCAAGTTCTCCATAGACACCTGCATTGTTCGTTGTTAACTTTACCCCTAAAATATTCTTACAGAACTTTAAATGTATTCTCTCGATATCCTTGGACTTGGTGAATCCCCATACCTCACTCCCATAACTAAGAATAGATGTAACAAAAGCATCAAACAATTGCAAAGATGTTTTTGGACGAATTTCAAATTTTCTTATATTTGAAGTTAAAAGATTCATTGCTTTTAACGCTTTACTGCAAAAATATTGTTGATTCAATGTAAAAGTACCCGTATGATTAAAAACAACACCTAGATAATTAAAATCATCTACAATATCCAATAACTTTTCATTATAGTGGAAACGTTCAGATTTTTTAATCTACCTCTTTTGCGAAAAAACACGACTTTTGTCTTTTCGGTATTTACTTGGAGACCCCAAATATCGCAATAATCATGTAAACTATAAATACTTCTTTGCAGATCCTCCGGGCTTGAACCTATGAGAATCATGTCGTCAGCAAAAAGCAATAATATTAAAGTAATATCGTCCAAAGACATTCCACAGTTTACTCTATTTTGTAAAAATAGCTCAATGTCCTCCATGAATAGAGCAAACATGATCGGCGACATTATTTCTCCTTGCTTTAAACCTACTGAAATATTGAAAAGTCCGAACAAGATCAGCTTAATTTAACACAAGATTTAACAGAATGATACATTGATCGAATAATCCTAAGCATTTTCCCCTTAACGCCTAATTTAAATACTTTAAATCACATTGCGTGTCTATAAATTGAATCAAAGGCTTGTTTAAGATCAACAAAAGCGCAATATAGACGATTTTTATTGTTAAGAACTTTATCGATAATACATCAGAGTATAAATATAGCATCCAACTAACTAGAGTTATTCCCCGGTAATTATTAACTTCATCTTTGTCACCCTTTTTGTGTAGTGGAATAATACAACCCTTAGGCCATTCATTTGGAAAACACCCAGTATCAAATATAATATTAAAAATGTCTGCTAGATGAGACGATACTATATCGAAAGTTGATATAAGATATTCATTAAGCATATTATCTCCAGCGACCTTCTTTTTCTTTAACGCTCGGATCGCGACCTCATCTTCTCGGACACTTATACGTCTATCCAGTTCTTCGAAAACTTGGTCGTCCTGATTGAAATCATGGGTTTGGTTAAAAGTTTCGGCATCATCGGAAATAGTAACAGGTATATCTTTGAAAAGATTTACAAAATATGTATTAAAATCATGTAAAGAAATGTCTGGGGGTGTTTGTTTTCTTTTGATAAAACGTCTCCAAAATTCACGTGGTCTGGAAAAACGCATACTTTCCAACTCTTTCATTTGTTTGTATTTAAAAGCACGTTTCTTTTTTTTTTTCAATAAGTTTTTATAAGCAATCTTGTAATCAGCAAGTAACGTTCTGTTCACATCTGACTTATTTAGATTAAAAGTATATAATGCTTCTTTATACCGCTTTTTAGCTTGAATACACTCCTTATCAAACCACCGCGTTGTATCACTGTTCTGAATGTTAAACTTTGGCCCCGAAACATTGTATTTCCTTTTAAAAAGCGGATCGGCCACTTCGCGGATTGTATTCGTAAATTTTACAATAAGATTATTAATACTTAATGGACTATTTTTATCGACAGTATCTAAAAAAGTATTGAACTGTGGTAATCTGCCTATTATTCCTCTGCGAAAGGCATCTATATGCTCTTTTTCCCATTTAGTACTTTCCGCAATCTTTGCGCAATGATCACTGTCAAGACTAACCAGACATTTAAATGTAAATGATAACGGCGCGTGGTCGCTGAACTCATTGAAATTCTCAATTTTGAAATTGCTCACTGATCGAAAATCGCGTTCCCTTACTAAAAGATAATCTATAACACTATTAAAATATGAATGATATATCTGATAATCTCTCTATGTAGTTGGCAATGTATAGTTTAGTCAGATTTTTTTTCGTGAAAAATAGATAAGATTCATACTTTTCGGCTCATGGCAAACATAAACGTAGATTTATGTCAAAAAGTGTATGCGTGTCCTACAATTCTCGGTAGGCCTTATATGCAAATTTTCTGCAAAGAATGTGGTAAAGATTTGCAAATGTGGATTTTTTTGCGTATTGTTTGCCTTGATCAATTGTTTCTACTTCATATGTCATATTTCAGAAATGATTAATATGATTTATGATCTGTGGCGTTACATTTGTTTTGGAAATACGAGAAAAAAACTTATAATAAGAAAACTTGATATTTACTTGAATATATTTTCTTTTTGCGAAAAGGGGAGATATATTTTTAATTTATTAAAATTATAATGTCCCCCTATTAAGACATTATGGATTATAAAATAATTAATCAACGTAAATGTATGTATCTGTATCATCAGTATTTACAGTTCTGTTAAAACAAATACACAGTTTTAAGTCGTACACATTAAAATGCATTCCATCCGTCGATTTGGATCACCCAATAAGCTCGACCAATGTTTACCAGGCGACAGCCGGGTACTCAAATCCGTACTAAAATATATAAAAAGGCAACTGAGTCCTCAACACCGTATACTTAAGCATAGCTCATTGTTATTGATGGAATTCAACCTTCATCAAAGCCTACATGAAGCTGATCATGAAAAAATTATTGTTAATTTCTTTCCATCTTCAAGCTATATGTTTGGAAACACAGTTGGTTCCGGTCCCTGCCGCTCCCTGGATCCTCCTGTGCTTTCGTTATCAATTCGTCATATCATTTAAAACAAGTAATTTGACCGTTGAAAAGCAGACCAAAAAATTTATCTGCGTATTTGAGGAAACACTTTATTATTCAAAACATAAAAGGATATTAAACGTATTTGTTTAATTAGCGTATTTCAATGAATACGCCATTACTCTTAAAAGGATACTGCATTTGATTAATCAAAACAGCGGCAGATTTTGAATAAATATTAGTTTAAGTTTATTTTTATCCGACTTCAATACATTGTTTATAAATACTTAATGTTAAATTCATACATAGTTCATATATACTTTATGTTCAATTTATGCATTGTTTAAAAATACTTTATGCTAAATCAATGCATTGTTTATAAATACTTTACGTTAAATCCATGCATTGTTTATAAATACTTTATGTTAAATCAATACATTGTTTATAAATACTTTATGTTAAATCAATGCATTGTTTATAAATACTTTATGCTAAAATGTTAAATCCATGCATTGTTTATAAATATATTATGTTAAATCCATGAATTGTTTATAAGTACTTTATGTTAAAAAATCCATGCATTGTTTATAAATACTTTATGTTAAATCCATGCATTGTTTATAAATATTTTATGTTAAATCCATGCATTGTTTATAAATACTTTATGCTAAATCAATACATTGTTTATAAATAATTTATGTTAAATCAATACATTGTTTATAAATACTTTATGTTAAATCCATACATTGTTTATAAATACTTTATGTTTATACATACTTTATGTTAAAGTACTAAATTAAAGTGGGCAGTGATTGGGCGCATGAGCGTTATTTCTATTAAAATACATCGAAAATATTCTTACTAATGGTTTTAGCATAAAACACGTCAGTTTGGCGTCTTTAACATTGATAGTGGTTTGCATTAAATCATGAATACTGTATTCGTATATGTGTGGCGACTGTCTGTCTCTTGTGACAGTGTAATTATACATGGAGAGGAAATGCTATCCAATTAACAATAAAACAGAAATTGACACGTTCAGATAAGACGAAAACCAATCCCGTTTTATTGATACGATGTCAATTCACGAGAGTTCATCGACCGTATTATAACAGTGTACAGGGTAAGCATGAACCTGCTAAACGCATTATGACATTCAAATCAAGAATAAGAAAAAACACCATTAATACAATATAAAAAATTATATTTTCTGACAAAGGGTCAAACTGGGGTCAAATACTTATTTTATAGGAAGAAGAACATATTCTGTTGTGTTCATATTAGTAGTAAAGTTTATAATAAGTAAAGTCATGATTTTATTTTAAATTAAAGCATATTTCATGATTATACATAATCCCTGAACCTATATTGACATAAGGGTATATCTATCTAAACATGCCAAAATAGTACGTGAAAAAGGGATTTCCGAACGTAGCATAATAGCGATGATAATTTCTTGCCCTGCCCAAATCAGATAATAGATATCGGAAGAACAGTCGATCGATGAATTGTCAAAATTACGCCATTCGACATTGTATGCACTCGGCACCTTTAGTGTTTATTGAATCTTCATTCAACATGCATAGGAGACCCATAATATCTTGAACAGGTTATCACACTAGAAAGATCGGATGCACGAGTTATCTCACAAAGCAGAACATTATATTACAAAAACTTCTTGGACAGGCAAAATTGGCTAATCTATGACCGAGTTATAGCCCTTGAATCGTTAAAAAATGCACTTTTTCGCTTTCTGTAACGTCTATTGTATGCCTCCTTCAAACATACACAGTTCGTTATATAATCATAATATCTCGTACAAGATTTTAAATTGCAAAATAGGATACTTGTAATAAGTCTATGTTTTACAACTCTTATATGATCAGCTATTTCCGTATGCCACCGTATGTGCACTCAAACACAAGTTTTTATCATAGGATATTCGCCAACTTTATAAAATACTAGTACACAATCTCGGAATACCTCAGATAATAACATACATACTTCGACAACACATTTCTGAGTTGTGGCCCTTTACTTATCGAAGATTTCATTTTGGCAAGCTCGGCCTTGTAAGTTACATATAACATATACGTTGCTTATTCGTTTATTTTCATGTCTGTTTTATATAAGGTTTCTAGTGTATATACGCATCGTCATGAGAGAAGGGTCGGGTTAACTCAGTCGGTAGCTCGTCTGACTATCAATCCAGGGGTCGTGAGATCGAATCCTGCCCGGCCACAGTATCCGTGACGATTGATATACGAAATTGCGTCCCATTGCCATTCGTCTCCAATCGCAGATTCAAGTGGAAAAAGAATCTGTTACTTGCGGAAATGGGTGTGCAGTGCTCGAGTGCTGGTTGACCTTCCAGGGTATAAGGAAAAAGTGTTAAATTAACCGATCGTCTGTTAGCCGCCGATGGCATAAAAAATAAAGCTTTAACATCCAAACAAACAAAAATTCACCATGATTTTCAAAGAAGTATTTTTTTTCAATTGTAGATTAATATGCAGTGTTTCTAACAACCAAAATAATCGCATTTCTACCACGCGTGCCCATTTAAATAAAAATAATTTCAAGTGTGACGTTTAGCAAAATAAATCGAAACACATTTTTAAACATGTAGAATGAAACGTGACTATCAATGCATACACACACGTGAACGCTACAACAGCTACAAACAGCGGGTCAGACCTCGTGTTAAGGTGAATATTATGTCACAATCATCTTGAAATTCAGATTTCTTAAAATTGCCAAATCTTGATCGTTTTGTTACAGAAATTAGTCAAACATGGACATGTATATGTTGATGCAGTTCATATATCACACTGTCAGTTTAATAAGGTAGTGGAATGGATTGTTATTCCTTCAACTCCTTCTTTCCCGCGAAAATGCCCTTACCCTGAATGTATTTCTGGAGAATGTTGTTGTTGTTGTTGTATGGTGTTTAGCGTCGCTTTCAACAATTTTTCAGTCATATCGCGACGGTGTCTGCTTGAGACAGTATTCTAAGCGCTGTCACACTGGAGTATCATGCCGCAGGTACGATACCCCCACCCATTTACATTATACTGACACCGGGCCTACCAGACCTAGAACTCTCCTTTAAATGCTGAATGTTAAGCGAGGAAGCTTCTAGTACCATTTTTAAAGTCTTTGGTATGACCCAGCCGGGGATTGAACCCACGACCTTCTGCATGCGAGGCGGACGCTCTACCACTAGACCACGCCGCGGCCTATTTCTGGAGAAAGCCCTGAGATGGCTACATAACAGTTACCTTAAGTAGTTTAATGTCAGTAGGTAAACTTTTTAGACATGCTTGAGATCAGTTTACAGAATCAATACTATCACTGAAAAACAAAACAGATTATCAAAGATTGAACCCGAGGTGAACAAAAAACGTTAATCTATGTTTTAGAACATAAACTTAGGTAACTTTATATATTGTTTGTATAGCACAATATGAATGTGTTTATAAACTTTAGCCACTAAAACACATTAAATAGTGTTTTGCAACAAAACAAAAATTATAAAGTTCAGCAATTCTATAAATGTTCATAAATATCATGAAAATTTTGAAAAAAAATAACAGTGTGTAACAAAGAAAAAGTAACGCAATATGAAAATAAATGGAATAAATTGCATTTTTTAATGTAAAACTCACAATTGAACTTAAATTAAAACTGACAGTGTAAAGGATCCTCAGCTCTTTTTCATGACTACTCATGTTTCTTTTCCTTCTTTTATCCACGTCATTTTCATTTTTCTTTCCGTCTTTTCTTGTTATGACTGTATTTCATAGAATACATTCATATAAAAAAGTTAACTGTATCGACAACGACGTCAGCGGTCATGAAATTAGCTCGTCTGTGTTTTTTTGTGTTTTTTTTTCAAAGAGACAAGTTAAACTACGTTTAATTAGTCAGTCATTGCTATCATGATCGTGTAATTAAGGTAAAATTTATGGCATTGATTTCAAAGGCAACGAGCTGCGTATATACAAATTAAAATAATTAAAGTTCAGCATTAAGGCTAATATTTCAAAAGATTGCGTGGTCAAATAAAATAGTTTATTTGCAGAATCCCAGACATTCTCACACGTGCCTGGTTGCACATACACAAACACGTGTATAGGAATGTGAATCCACAAAGCCAGGATTGCGCGTACGCACGCATGTAGCACATAACTTTAAACATTACTTTCATAAAACATAATGAGTATGTTATAATTTTAAACATATGTGAAGTGAGAAATGTGTAAGTTTTCGTTAATACAACAGTTGCTATATTTCTCCTAGAAACAAAACAATTGTTTTATATTTGTAAATTTCCTTATAGCGCGATTCATTTTCCCATGTTGAGACTTCATTTGCGCATGTTTTTTCATATTCAGAAATTCCGAACCACAAGATCGGTAACCTACTTCCACTACGACACAACACACGAAATATGGTCACAAACAACGAGGCGTATCATTATGATACACGTTAAGCCAAACACTGGATCTCTCCGAGGATAAACAGCAGGACATCGGAGACCAAAAGCTGTTTTAACACAGAACGTCTTCACAAAAGTTTTTGCCCATGAGTTTGATGACATATCAGATACATTGAGCATAGACTAACGTATTGACGTGTCAGACATGTTCGATATAGACAAAAGTAATAAAGGTAGGCGTTGATGCGGACGTATATTTATGCTAAAAACGGTTTGACTTGCGCTGTACATCCTAGGTAAGCATAAGTCAAACTTTCTCACCAATTAAAATAGCAAAAGAACAATACTACAGACCAGAAACAATGTTGAATATTAAACAACAGTTCATGATATGATAAATATGTTTTGGTATACTAATCAAAGGGGGTGCTCCATATTGAATTTCATTAGCAGAATCTTTCACCTAGGTTTCATGAATAAAAGTAAGATGTGGAGGATAACATGAACAACATCAATATATAATTTAACACCATATATGTACAAGTTAACAACACAAAACTTGCATTTGAACAAGAAAATGAGTTGTACAATACTGCAACGTTTGGCCTGCCATATAAAGCGCATGATTTTTCTCTAGATGGATTTTTTTTTCTCTACTAGGTGCGTTTTTTTCTGTATGATAGTCTATTTGGGTAGTATTAAGCATCCGTGCGGGTATATCATAGAGTATTTTACGACATATTTTGCGATGAAAACCAATTAGAAGTAAATCCCCCTCTGGGGACGTAAATCTCTGCAGTGAGGATGTTCTAAAATCGATTACGGAATCACAAACACGGCATGCAGTAAAATGTTCACTCAGATTAATGGTGCGTCACGATAAAGATGTTATAAGAGTACTTCATTTTTATTTGGTTGACATATTTGTTTATTCTCTGCAGGTTAGTAAACGAGTCCCAATCTGCATGTGCCCTGGTGTCGAAATAGTTTTCAAGATGTGCTCGTGCAAAGATTTAATTGCATTTCGACATATTTGATCAAACATCAAGAACATGATTCAAATAAGCGCACTATTTTATATATATCTTTTAACCGGCAATGTTAAGTTGAAGTGAACGCAAAACTGCTCGGGATAGTCTTCCTAGTTCTTCCTAATGAAAAGACAATGACAAATGTGTTATTAAGCAATTTAGGCCTCCGGCCCATAATACATAATTACATTTATATCATATATAGTGAAAAGTGACAACAGTGTTACAAATATAAAACGTATATTAATAGATAAATAACAATTGATTTGCATTAGTTTACATGTTTAGTAATTGGAAAAATAAATTTCTTTTATTAAATACTTCAAAAAATAAATTTGCATAGTTTTTTGTTTTTTTTTGTTCATTTGTAATACTCATTAATCTGTAAAACGAATTTAAATTTATGTTAGTAACATTCATCATACTGAAAAGGAATTCACTGCGTAAAGCTTCATAATAGAAACATTTCATGCATACATGGTATTCATCTTCAATTTCTCCAGTTGCACAAAGTATACAAATTCTATCTTCGTAAGCAACATTATTGTGTCTTCCAGTTTCTACGTATAATTTGTGAGCTGAGCATTTAAATTTCGCAAAAGCAATTTTAATCTTTAGAGGTATTGATAAAGTAAGATATTTTTCAACATTTAAAAGAGATTTAA
Source organism: Panopea generosa (assembly GCA_029582155.1). Taxonomy (NCBI): domain Eukaryota; kingdom Metazoa; phylum Mollusca; class Bivalvia; order Adapedonta; family Hiatellidae; genus Panopea; species Panopea generosa. The sequence goes on along the minus strand of CM055897.1, from coordinate 77,528,227 downwards.
AGTTTTCGTAATGCACAGCTTTGTGTGACTGAGAAATATCCGACCGCCAATCATGTACAGCAGTCAAAAAATTCATACATGACTGAGTCAACTTCTGCACTTTGTCTCCACGACATGAACATTTGTGCAAAATTACAACAAATTACATTAGGGGGTTAAATAATATGGAACGGCCATACATTTATGCCTATTTGACCTTGAAATATATAACATTGACCTCATTTGTACATGGCTAGAGGCCGGGGTCTGCTTATTTGACCATTGGCATTGAAGTATAACCTTGACTTCCATTGAAAGCTAGGGTATGTACCTTGCCTAAATGAGGTGAACATGGGGGTCAAGTTATATCAATATCAAATTCCTTTATGGGGTTTAAAAGATATAGCGCTGTCACGAAATTATGCCTATTTGACCGTTGACCTTTAAGTTGACATTGACATCAATCATATATGATGAATATCAAGTTCTGCATTCCGTCTCCATGTGGTGATCAGTTTTGCCTAATTAAAGCAAATTCCTTTAAGGGGTAAGAACTTATACAACAGACACAAATTTCTACCACTTTTACAACCATGAAACATTACCTCGACTTCAAGTGCACATAGTTTGAAGTTAGGTTCTGCATGTCGTTTCAATGAAATGAGTATTTGCGCGAATTTCTTTTAAATTCCTTCATGGGGTTTAGAATATATGAAGTGGACACAAGTGGACACAAAATTGTTTCTATTTGACCTCTGACTGTATGACCATGATCTCAATATTACCTAACTAGGTTTTGCATGTCGCTTCAATGAAATGAATACAAATCATATCAATTTTCTTGAAGAAGATGTGGAGCGGACACATAACGTTACGGGTGAACGGAGACATTTCCTATACCCCTCTTTACACTACGTGGCGGGTGATAAAACGTCAAAAGCCGATCTACATATACGAGCATTTCTAAATCTCAATCAGTTGTTTTCACATATCTACAGTATTTAATTCCTTGGTGCCAAATAGAAATGTTTGCTAGTTTCAAATTAAATTATAAATACCTACTACCGGTATTTGAAATTCATTTTTGGTTCATGATTTTAAATAAAGTAAGTGGGTGGGATAATTTGTTATTCTTTTCTATGTTATTTCATCGATATTCGCGAAATTATCAGTTTTTCTTACATAAAATTGTGTAGAATGTTGTTTACTCGTTAAAACATTTCGTGCTGTTTAGCAAGTTGAAACTGGGGCATAGAAAAAAAATTGTACTATCTACTTTTTTATGATAGTATAATATGAAAACCCTGAGAAAAAAAACACTTTCATATCCTTCGATTTTCCTAAACATTTTCTGTTGTATAGAGATGTTATGAAGGATTCCAAAACCACTTAGAAAGTTACTTTTAGTTTCGCGTCCTGGGGTAACTTGGTTGGACCATTAGAGACAAACACTATGTCGCACTACCTGACCAACTTGCTTTGCTGTCACCACTGTTATCTTATATTGCAGACTAGTAACAAGGACTAGACCTGATCAGAGACATAGACGTCTATGTCTCTGACCTGATCAATTTCATGGATCTGGAAAATATTCAATGTAATACCTGGCCAATCCAGCAAAGGGAGCTTGGGGGCAACGTATGTGAACCCTTATTCGTTACATGAGAGACCTTGCCAAATAAAGATTAATAGTTATCAAGGACTAACATATCAGGAAAGGAAACTTGCATCACCGGATTAAAAGTTGATGAGACAGCACACGAAGGATTCATAATTTACAAATTAATCATTCATAATTTTCTTGCACATAAACCGTAAGCTGTATGTAATCTTTGATGTTTAAACATGTTTTGATCACGCAAAATGCTCTTGAATTAAAGATATTGAGGTTTGAAGGAAAATCTGTTGTTAGGTTAGCTACAGTATACACATTTTGTAATCACAAGTACAACAATCTTAATCACAAATTTCTTGGAATAGTATTGTTTTGATGAAAATTTCATTCTGCAATGTAAGAAATTTGATATGCGTTCCTGAGATGAATTGAAGTTCAGGTAATTAAAAACGAGATATTGCGAGATTTTGCGTGAATACGCGAGCGTTCACAAAAGCTCAATCAATTGCATTTCCTTCTTTATATAATTCCTTGATCAAACTTACAACTTTCAACAAATCAACCACCAAAGTCTTACTAAGTAGAACCAGTATATGCAGATAAAGTTCTCACACATGGCTATAGCAGAATCCACAACCGTTTTACCCAAGGTCTCATGCTCTTACGCCAGACCAGTTTCTCCAATAGATAGTATCCAGAACTGCTTATTGAAATTATTACACATGGCGAAAACCAAATGAAAGTCAACTTCATTCTGAACTGAGTTTTTTCTTTATTCTATAATCTGCAGTCTCCATGACGATTGATATACGACATTATGTTTCATTATCATTCGTCTCTCACCGCTGATTCAGGTGAGAAAGTTATCAGCAACTTGCAGAGATGGGGTGTGCTGGCTCGAGTACTGGTTAACCTTTCAGGATACCAGCAAACAGTGGTTAGGTTAACTGATCATCTGTTAGCCCTCCATGGCATAAAATGATGCTAAATATTCAATCAATCAATCATCCTATAATCCAAGACCCAATGAAAAGTACAGGTACAAATATCAATCAGTGCATATATAGAGATCCTTGACTTTATGACATACATCTCCAATTTTAAAACTTACTTAAGAAATTATGGTCATATAACAACAGAGTAAGACGGAGAAGACTGATGGAAAGATTGTGAGGGTTTAGATATTAGAAGATATTGATAGTCAGATTTCACAAAAGCATGAACTTGCCCAAGATCTTATATATACAAACTACTGTGTTAGTTTGGTGTAGATTTAGTACAATTGTGCGTGCTAGAGTGCAAACAAGATGAATAACACAATGTTTGAGGAACCAAGGTTAAAAATTTAAATATCTATTATTTGATTTGGTCAAGAAAAGAATTATGTTTATGCAACTACCATACTTTGTAATATTTGGTGAAAATCTAAGGAAAAGAGTAAGTCATAGAGTTTGCACAATAAGGACTAATAATGTAAACTGATGATACAAGGGCCATAACTCAGGAGTAAATTATCAGATTTAGCCAGTTCATACTCGACCAATGGCTGAAGGTTTTTTATACCAAAGCATTAATTAAGTCAGTATCACAAAATTTTTATCACTCACATCTACATTTGATGTTGATCATATATGTAAAGTATCGAGTCAATCGGCTAAAAACTGTGCAAGTAGTTTGGTCCAACATAATTTCAGTGCTGTATATACAGCAATGTTACAGAGTAAAAGAGCAGTAACTCTGCATGAGATTAAGTTGGTCTCACAAAATTTGTGTCACGCAGAACTCCAATTGATTAGTGCAAGGACAATAACAATGATTAAAAAGAAGAAGTGCTTTTTTTTTCATTTCAGCCATCGTATTTCTGACTTTCTGAATGATATGAAAAACTAATTCTTTAAAGACCATTCATTGGGGTTATTTCTGTGAAGTTGAAATTGAGTCTGTGGTTTCAGAGAAGGTTAAATAGTTTACAGAGAATACTGCTGTCAATGGCTATAAAGTACTAGAAATATTTCACAAGGTCCCTTTGTCCTGGTGAGCTATATTACAGGTTCAAGAGTGCACAAAACCTTTAATTTAGTAGAGAACATCAATTAATCAGAATACCTAATCTTTTTGTACCTTTGGATCAGGTGAGCAAACAAGAGGGTCAAGATGGCCTTATATCGTTCACCTGACTGACTTGAGTCACCCAACTTAAGTAGATTATATAATACATGTACACGTAAAATTCCAGAAAAACGAGCTGGGCAAGAATTTTGATTTGTTATGAAGATGTAACAGATGCATAGAAGAGTTCAAACTTGGTAGAGGTTCACCCATGGTAAATGTCGGTGAAATTACATTGAAATCAGGTCAGTAGATTCTGACAAGAAGACTTTTGAAGTTTTTACTTTAGCTGCCTATATAGTAAACTAGCACCTCACTGTGGCGGTCATGTTTTTTAACAAATCACAACAGCTCGAACAAACATGGTAAAGGGTCACCCAAGGAACATTTCTGCGAAATTGTTTTAAAATTGATCTAGTGGTTTCTGACAAGAAGATTTTTTAAGTTTTTACTATAGCTTATATAGTAAACTAACCCCATCCCCTGACCGCATTGTTTTTTGAAGAACCACTACGTTTTGAACAAACTTGGTAGGGATTCCTCCAAGGAACATTTTAAAATCGAGCCAGTAGTTTTTTTTGACGAATCAAGATGGGTTGAACAAACTTCGGAGAGGGTCACGCAAGGAACATTTCTGTGAAATTATTTTAAAATCGAGCCAGTAATTTCTGACAAGAAGATTTTTTAAGTTTATACTATAGCTTATATTATAAACTAACCCCACCCCCTGGCCGCCATGTTTTTTGACGCATCAAGATGACTTGAACAAATTTGGTAGAGGGTCACCCAAAGACCATTTCTGTGACATTATTTTAAAATTGAGCCAGTAGTTTTTGAAAAGAAGATTTTTTAAGTTTTTACTAATTAGCTTATATAATAAACTTACCCCACCCCCTGGCCGCCATGTTTTTTGACAAACCAAAATGACTTGAACAAACTTGGTAGAGGGTCACCCAAGGAACATTTCTGTGAAATCATTTTAAAATCAAGCCAGTAGTTTCTGACAAGAAGATTTTTGAAGTTTTTACTATAGCTTATTTAGTAAACTAACTCCACCTCTGGCTGCCATGTTTTTTGACGAATCAAGATGGGTTGAACAAACTTGGTAGAGGGTCACCCAAGGATCATTTCTGTGAAATGATTTTAAAATCGAGCCAGTAATTTTTGACGAGAAGATTTTTTAAGTTTATACAATAGCTTATAAAGTAAACTAACCCCACCCTCTGGCCGCCATGTTTTTTGACTAATCAATATGGCTTGAACAAACTTGGTAGAGGGTCACCCAAGGATCATTTCTGTGAAATTATTTTTAAATCGAGCTAGTAGTTTCAGACAAGAAGATTTTTTAAGTTTTTACTAATTAAACTTGCACCGCCCCTTGGTGGCTATGTTTTTTGAAGAATCAAGATGGTTTGAACAAACTTGGTAGAGGGTCACCCAAGTAACATTTCTGTTAAGTTATATCAAAATTGGCCCAGTGGTTTCAGAGAAGTTGTTAGAAGCTAAAAGTTAACGTCGGACGACAGATGAAGGACACCAGGACACCTTCGGCTCAGGTGAGGTAAAAAAGATCAAAGAAACAAAGATATATGTGGTACCATGTTGATTTATTATCATAATTTACAAATTAATGTCGTCAGATAAAAGTACAAGTAAAATCAATATACATATATGGACGGAAACTTACAACCACGTATTCTAACATAAAGTTAAATTAAATCATGCAATCTTATTTTAAAAAATAATAAAACAAAACATTCACACAAGTTTACCAACATTTATCTATAATGTTGAACATTCATCAACTGCAAATCTGTTTATTCGATCTATTCAGAATTTTTTAAGTGCAACGTTCTCTTCCTGCAGTGGTATAATGTAGAGGCACACAATTGAATAATGTACTTAGTAATCGGTCTTTTACCAGTATTTATTCTCATTATGTTGCAACATGCTGAGAAAAGCACAAAATTAAATAAATTAATCACGCTGATGCCAATATTTATATTCATAATCTCAAGTGATTTACATAATTACAGTAAAACCTGTCTTAAGCAGCCAGTTAATTGAAGGAACAAAAGTGGCCTTTCAAGACAGGTGGTTGCTTAATACAGGTTAATTTGCTCTGAAACCATAGAAATGGGAAATAGCAAATGTGGCTGCTTAAGACAAGTGGGTTCTTAATATAGGTGGCCACTTATACAGGTATGACTGTATTACTAATTCATAAAGTACTTTCATAATGCATCTTGCTCTTGATCTACCTTTAAACTCTATGTTTACTATTTTTAAAGAGCCCAACCACCTTTATTACAATGGAATGGTCCAAACACAATGACGGAAGACTCATTCTTTCAGCGTTCAGTGAAATACCTGATCTTGGGGTTATAAAACTCTGTTTGATGCTCAACTCAAAAATCCTTGGTCAACATAAAAAATGAATAGACTCATTATAACGAAATTAATGTAAATACAGTCAAACCTGTCTTAAGCAGCCAGTCATGGGAAGGAGCAAAAGATGCCTTTTAAGACAGGTTGTTGCTTAATACAGGTTAATTTGCTATGAAAGTGTAGAAATGGGATATAGCATATGCTTAAGACAAATGGCTGCTGAATGGAGATGACCACTTGCTCAAGTTTGGCTGTACCTTTAAGTTTCCACATCAAATCTGCATCAATACTTTCAAATGTGAGTTTGTGTGTCTTTACATGAATTTTGGAGATTATTTTCGAGTACGAATTTGAGATGAGCATGAAAAATGGGGTCATCACCTCAGAGCTAGACTCCATTTTAAATTTTATAATAAATGGAGCAGCAATTATTGTTTTAAAACCCAATACTGTTGACCTTTAAGTGACATATTCCAAACTCAAACAAGGTCATTTTTTTTTTAGTATGAATTTGAGATGAGCATGAAAAATGGGGTTATCACCTCAGAGCTGGACTCAATTTCAAATTTTATAATAAAAGGGGCAGCAATTATTGTTTTAAAACCCAATACAATTGACCTTTAGGTGACCTTTTCCAAACTCAAACAAGGTCATCCTCTAACTTGAACATGTGAAGCACGACGATAGATGAAAAATCCACCAGCTATTGTCCAACAGAAACCAGATTGCCACAAAACCTTATGGGTATTATAGGTCTTCTTGTAGTCACATTTAATCATAATCAAATTCAGTCCTCCTGAACGCCTGACTGTAGAGCCACGTCTCCAATTCATTAACCTCTCACCAATGAGGTTTTGAATTTGAGCCCACCCTTGTTCAATAAATTTATCACAGAGTGTGTACCAGTTACTTTCAGAAGATCCTTCTCCAAGAATCCAACTGACGCCAAAATATAACCTGTACTGTGTTGAAAATAATGCTCAACCTCATTCATAATCGAATGAAAATCCTGAAGAAAAATCTGTCCATATGACTCCATGTTATACAACTACCAACGTTTCACTGATGGGCATGCTGATGACTCCGGTAATAATGGGAACACTTTTCGTATCCTTCAACACGTATACCTGAAATACAAGAAGTGAAATTATCTATAAACAAATTTATGGAATCTAAAAGTTTGCACAGTTTCGCATCGTTTAGTTTATGCATTATTAAACACTTTACTTCATATAGACGCCTTTGGACAACTCTAATATAGACGCCTTTGGACACCTCTAATATAGACCCCTTTGGACACCTCTAATATAGACACCTTTGGACACCTCTAATATAGACACCTTTGGACACCTCTAATATAGAAGGCTTTTGAATTATTGGGAGAATTATGTTTATATTAACTGACAGGGTGGAAAACAGTGCAGGAAGTGTTCAGATTGCTTGTAACTCTTCCTGCACTGTTTTCAAAGGCCTGCTGTTATTGGTGCGGGAAAACTATGGAGTAAAGGGTTAAGCTTAACTGTGAAATAATTCCAGAGCTTTATGCACTGCTCTCAAGTCCACTTCCTGGGTAGAACCAGTACTGAGTATTGTTTTTTCAGAGGTCATTGGGTCTAGCGGGGGGGGGGGGGGGGGGTCAAAACTGCAACCTCTAGCATGAGTGGCAAACACTCTATCAACCACCCCGCTTGTTTTGATGTAGCAGCCTCTAGTAAGCTGTTTAGAAATGTATGGTAAACAAGAGTCCCAAGAGGACTTGAATCGCTTTTCTTGCAACAGATGCTGCATGTAAAATATCTGTGGCGTAGGTCATAAACTTTCAGAGAAATCTTTTTGGGGGCTTCCATGCAATGCTACATGTAAAATATCTAAGGTCTAGGCCTTGAACTTTCAGAGAAATCTTTTAAGGAGCCTCCATGCAATGCTACACGTAAAATATCTAAGGTCTAGGCCTTGAACTTTCAGAGAAATCTTTTAGGGAGCCTCCATGCAATGCTACATGTGAAATATCTAAGGTTTAGGCCTTGAACTTTCAGAGAAATCTTTTAGGGAACCTCCATGCAATGCTTCATGTGAAATATCTAAGGTCTAGGCCTTGAACTTTCAGAGAAATCTTTTAGGGGACGTCCATGCAATGCTACATGTAAAATATCTAAGGTCTAGGCCTTGAACTTTTAGAGAAATTGTTTTTAAAAATTTCACTTTATATGTGCTTATAAGCCCTGTGGTGGGGGCATTTGTGGTCGAATCACGCTGGTTCAAGAACCTGTCTGAGATCTTGTCGTTATATATAACTGCTGTGCAAGAATCTTGAGGTTATATAACTGCTGTGTAAGTTTGGTTAAGATTCAATGAAAAATTGAAGGTGCTGTCGTGTCTACAAGAAAAAGGTTAGCGGAAGGACAGACGGACAGATGAGGACGGACAATATGCCCTGTTGGTTAGTAGAGCTAAAAATGAATGATATATAATAAGTTTAGTTATTTTAATAGTTTATGAAAATCTAATGGCTTTAATTTGTACTTGTGTTGTTGTAATATGTAAATTTTTATCAACAAATGCTAATGAGTCTATTATTCCAGAAATATTGAGTGATCTTTGACAGAAAATGAAATAACATGACAACATGGTCTTAATTAAGTCTCCAGGCCCCGGTCTCATAGGTTCTCACTTCTTTTTAAACTTCAAATGGACAAAAGCTCATGAGAAGCTTAAAAAGAAGTGAGGGACCACATATGCCTATTTAAGTTGTTTTTTTATAAAACTTAAGGTTTAAAAAATATGACCTGATTTAAGAGACATCAGTTTTACATAAAACTTTTTTGATTTCCAATATTGCACAATTTAACTGCAAAGTCAAAGATTTCGTCCATTTTTTTATGTGAATCTTGAAAACAAGTGTACTGATGGCCAGATATGCAACTGGGATACTTCCCTTTTTATGTTTGATTTGTTTTGAATCAAAGGATTTTATCTTTTCTTGGATTTTACAGTGGAATATTATCAAGTCCATGTCTAGAATTTTTCTAGAGTCTGTTACTTTTATACAGTGCGCTATTGGAAATGGATTGATAAACATAAACACTGCAGAAACATAATTGTATTCAACATGAAACATAATTAATACACACTGACCTTCACTGTATCTGACACACCCTTGTCATTCAGACATTCTATGTAAGTTTCAAAGGAATAATTCAATCCTGGTACTAGCATTGGTACCTGAAAAACAAACAATAAACATGGATGCCAAATGAACATGATTTTCATATGATTAAATTTTACTCGTCATCCCAAAAAGTTGAAACAGTATGTTAAAACAATGATGATGAGGGTCAAAAATGTAATAAGTATTTACCGTTTAATAGCATTTAAAACTTATACATAGCATTTAAGAATTATAACCATGTAGTATCCATGATTTGTTGGTACCAAAACATCTCAGATTTTCTACTACTTTACTATTCAAGATTTATTGATACCAAAGCATCTAAAATTTTCTAGTAGCATGGTTTCCAAAATGTAATGGTCTCAAAGCATCTAAAAAATTTTAGTAGCATGGTTTCCAAAATGTAATGGTACAAAAGCATCTAAAATTTTCTAGTAGCATGGTTCCCAAAATGTAATGGTACAAAAGCATCTAAAATTTTCTAGTAGCATGGTTTCCAAGATGTAATGGTACCAAAGCATCTAAAAATTTCTAGTAGCATGGTTTCCAAGATGTAATGGTACAAAAGCATCTAAAATTTTCTAGTAGCATGGTTTCCAAAATGTAATGGTACCAAAGCATCTAAAATTTTCTAGTAGCATGGTTTCCAAGATGTAATGGTACCAAAGCATCTAAAATTTTCTAGTAGCATGGTTTCCAAGATGTAATAGTACAAAAGCATCTAAAATTTTCTAGTAGCATGGTTTCCAAGATGTAATGGTACAAAAGCATCTAAAATTTTCTAGTAGCATGGTTTCCAAAATATAATGGTATCAAAGCTTCTAAGAACTTTAAGTATCATAGTATCCATGACCTTTTGGTACTAAAGTAACTAAATTAGAAAAAAACAAAACAACCTCATGCTGTTCAGTGAATTGACATTGTTATGGAATAAATCCATAGAAATATTCACTCATGTGAAAGATAAGTGCAATCTAATCTACCTTCATTTATTTGCACTTCTACAGCCTCAAGTCATTTTTGTTTGACACAATATGGCAGCCAGTCATGTGAACGAAATCTTGTATATCATTTTGTTGGAAGTATAATTGAGTCACCATATTCTTACATGAACGGTGAAGGCAACAACATGTATTTGTTTTTGGAAGAAAATTATTATTTTATAGCTATTTAAACAGTATAGTATTAAGGGCCAATATCTGTTTTCCATTGAAATATCTAATGACAATTCTTAGGTGACCGACACTTTGTGGAAAACAACTGAATAATATTTATTCATATTAACTTATTTTAACTTGAGGCTTATATGAACCGCTCTTGAGTCATTTTTCTGGGTAGAACCAGGACTGAGTGTTGTTTTTGAGGGGCCAATGGGTCCAACTGAACATACAACCTCTAATGTGAGCAGCCAACACTTTATCAGTTGCACTACAATCCTGCTTTAATAATATTTGTAGTTGAAATATTCCAAAGACATAGCTTGTGTATATCAATTAAATAAAAGACAGTAATATTGAAACAGCTGTAATAAAAGAAATAATAATATAAATTGTTAATTGAGATGAGATTTAAGCTGGACGGCATATACAGTCAAACTTGTGCAAGCAGTCACCTCCATTCAGCAGCCACTTGTCTTAAGCAACCACATTCGCTATATCCCATTCTATGCTTTCATAGCAAATTAACCTGTATTAAGCAACAACCTGTCTTAAAAGGCCACTTTTGCTCCTTCCGATGACTGGCTGCTTAAGACAGGTTTGACTGTTTACTCAAGTTGAAATGTTTTGTAAATACAGGATCTGCCTAATCCATTTGATTTCAAACCCACTTACAGGAATGTAGGTCTTTTTAAAGTGGTACAATTTATCATCATAGTCAAAAGTTATGTTTAGGTTTGAGGAGGCCTGGCTTAAGGATGTGTTTTGTAGATTCACTGTCAGTTTGAAAGTTGGTCCAATGCCCTGTACCTGAAATTTAAAAACAATACATTACATAAAGAAAGAACATACTGAATATCAAATACATGTATATCAGAATTTTTCAATCCTTTCGTCGTTTGTAGTTTCATTACAGTTGTAATGTTCAAAATTGATTTTATATCCAGGTTTATTTAGCCAAGCCACATATTACATGTAGCTTATCCAAATTATTCATATATGGAAGAATAAAAATTACTGACATGCACAACTTCAAAAAAAAAAATAACAATATTAAAGGCACGGAATGCCCTGTTTATCTTCTTATTATCAGCACTGCCACTTGGCTGATTGTTTATTAGGCCATAATAAATTAATTGCTAGATTATCATCCCCGCCGCCCCCTAATTTTCATGCCCCCCAAACCCTTTTCATTTTCATAAATAAAAAAAAAGTTTAACAGAAAAAAAAAATAAAAAAATTGAAAATAAAAAAAAAATCCTCCCGCCCTCCTCTTTTTAAGAAAAATTTGGATGATAATCTAGCAACTAATCTATAATGGCCTAAAACAGTGTGACAGAAACTATTTCCATTAATGTATAAAAGAAATAAAATTATGTTTAAAATGAATAAAAATGATCTCTTCATCATTTACTAACTATACAACTCCTCAAGCATTTCAAATTCACAAGAACATGACAAAAAAATATTGTGGTTAAGGTGAAAAAGAATTTCAATTACGGTATAAAAATAAATATCACACACATGACTTGACAACATTAAACCTCGTCATTCAAAATTTTTCTAAGATAAACAAACTTGAACAATACGTAGTTTACATCAATGAACATGACAGATCAAATTTGAAATAACAAAATATCTACATATTATACCTGAGCATTCAATTTGAGTGGTTCTGTTGGATCAGAGGATATTGGATTCATACTATTATTGAGAGCCTTGGCATATGCACGTGCTGTGTTCAGGCGTAACAGAAATAAATCTCGCTGGAATGTTCTATGCATAGCTGCAATAAAGAAAATAATAAATGACTATATAGAGTAACAATATGAAAATATTGCAGAATGATGCCTGGTGAGACAGAAGGAACGTTCCATAATCAAATTATTAAATAAGTTATTTGCTGCAACCACCACTCAAATTTTTCAATTTTTACTTCACTGATTTTGTCCTCATCTAAATCATTCAAAGTTTTCAATTTTTACCTTAACAATAACTTACTAATTGCTCACATCTTTCAATTTTTACCTTAACAATAACTTACTAATTGCTCACATCTTGCAATTTTTACCTTAACAATAACTTACTAATTACTCACATCTTTCAATTTTTACCTTAACAATAACTTACTAATTGCTCACATCTTTCAATTTTTACCTTAACAATAACTTACTAATTGCTCACATCTTTCAATTTTTACCTTAACAATAACTTACTAATTATTCACATCTTTTAAGCTTTACCTTAACAATAACTTACTAATTGCTCACATCTTTCATTTTTTACCTTAACAATAACTTACTAATTGCTCATATCTTTCAATTTTTACCTCTACAACTATATTTTCAGCCTTATCACATCTGCAATTTTTACCTCTACAACCATATTTTCAACCTTTTCTCATGTCTTCAATTTTTACCTCTACAACCCTATTCAACGTTTTCTCATGTCTTCAATTTTTACCTCTACAACCCTATTCAACGTTTTCTCATGTCTTCAATTTTTACCTCTACAACCCTATTCAACGTTTTCTCATGTCTTCAATTTTTACCTCTACAACCATATTTTCAACCTTTACTCACGTTTTCAATTTTTACTTCTACAACCATATTTTCAACCTTTTCTCATGTCTTCAATTTTTACCTCTACAACCATATTTTCAGCCTTTTCTCATATCTGCAATTTTTACCTCAGCAAGCATACTTGCAATCTTTTTTCTCACATTTTTCAATTTTTAACCGCACCAAGTACAATTTTGTTCCCTGACCATTGTCCTTGACTATATTTTTTCCCTTTCCTGCAAGAGTATCATCAAGGCTATGTGGAGATAGCTAACATTTCACTAAATTAGAGCTAAATTATTCAGAGACAGACGCTATTGGAACAAATTGGGATTGACACCATAATATTTCATTTCCGCAATAATTCATCACATCAATTATTGTCATTTTTCTGCTCATCAGACTCCATTACAACTCAAAATGATATTGTCAGTTCTTCTGGTAGAACTAGAAATGATACTGTCATTTTTCATGTCATCAAAATCCATTTGAATGCGAAATGATATTGGCTCTAAGCCTTGAATTTTTTTAATAATTTGTGTTTAAAGAATATTCCAGGGATGTTTGCACTAGTCCTTTGTTTGCTGCATATTTCATGTTATAACTATGTTATAAAGATTATTCCATTCTTTGTTTCTGGACCGTTCCATAATTCTTCAGAAGGGTTGTTAAAGTACTAGCCTTTAATTTGCTGCAAAATCTATGTTATAACTTAAAATGTTGTAAAGATTATTCCATTCTTTGATTTTGGACCCTTCCGTAATTCTTCAGAAGGGGTATTTGCACTAGTCCTTAATTTGCTGCATAATTTATGTTATAACTTTGTAGTAAAGATTATTCCATTCTTTGTTTTTGGACCCTTCCATAATTCTGCAGAAGTGGAATTAGCACAAATTATTAATTTGCTACATAGATTATGTTATAACTATGATGTAAAGAATATTCAATTCTTTGTTTTAGACCTTCCATAATTCTTCAGAAGGGGTGTTAGCACTAGTCCTTTATTTGCTGCATAATTTATGTTATAACTAAGTAACAGTGAGTGTTGTAAAGATTATTCCATTCTTTGTTTTAGACCTTCCATAATTCTTCAGAAGGGGTGTTAGCACTAGTCCTTTATTTGCTGCATAATTTATGTTATAACTAAGTTGTAAAGATTATTCCATTCTTTGATTTGGACCCTTCCATTATTTTTCAGAAGCGGTGTTTATGTAGATTTTTAACCAACTGTAAGTAAATGAGGCTGATCTGAGACACATTATTTGCAAAAGATTTTTTTGTGTGAAAACAGGCTTGATTGTTGGTAAGCTACTCTTGGTTAAGTGAACATTTGTGAGAGGTTTTCTCTTTATACTGACTGTTTAAGTGCTGTTTTGGATGCATTGTTAGAAACAAAATTACACATGATTTCACAGTACAAAACAAATGACAAAATAATCATCTATTGTGCTATTAAAATTCATCTGCAGGGATCTGGAAATTTCATTTTACCCCTGGGTAAACTTGATAAACTAAGCTCTCAACAACTCGACCATTATAGTTAAAACCCCTACACTCCTTCCGGAATATGACTATACTATGGGACATAGTCAGTATTGAACTTTTTACACATAAAATATTAATTTTTCTCTATATAAAGTTCAAAAAAAGTCAATTTTAAAAATAAAATTGTGTACACTTTAATTATAAATTATCTGTTTTATGTTTTCACCATTAAACATCAATTGGGAAAAGAAATTAACAGCCAAAACCATTATACATTTGTGTTTTTGTCATTTGTGTATACAAATACAGCAAGCATTCAACTGATTTTTATTTTGCACCAAACTGAGTCAGCAGTTACAAAACTTGGTTCCATGATCAACTCATGTGTTCATGCTCAATTCAAGTATTCATGGGCATTTCAATCATTCATGGTCAATTCAAGCATGCATGTTCAACTCAAGCATTTATGCTCAACTCAAAAGTTCTTGCTCAAAACAAGCATGCATGCTTAACTCAAGCATTCATGCTCAACTCAAGCATGCATGCTCAATTCATGCATTCATTGGCATTTCAATCATTCATGGTCATTTCAAGCATGCATGCTCAACTCAACTCAAACATTCATGGTCAATTCAAGAATGCATGCTCAACTTAAGCATTTATGCTCAACTCAAGCATGCATGCTCATCTCAAGAGTTCTTGCTCAAAACAAGCATGCATGCATAACTGAAGCACTCATGCTTAACTCAACTCAATCATTCATGCTCAACTCAACTGAAGCACTCATGCTCAACTCAACTCAAGCATTCATGCTCAACTCAAGCATCCATGCTCAACTCAACTCAAGCATTCATGCTCAATTCAAGCATTCATACCAAATTCAAGCATTCATGCTCAACTCAAGAGTTCATGATAAACTCAAGCATTAATGCTCAATTCAAAAGTTCATGCTTAAATCAAGCATTCATACTCAACTCAAGAGTTCATGATAAACTCAAGCATTCATGCTGAACTCAAGAGTTTGTGCTTAAATCAAGCATTCATACTCAACTTAAGCATTCATGCTCAACTCAAGCATTCATGCTTAAATCAAGTATTCATGTTAAATTCAAGCATTCTTGCTCAACTCAAGAGTCTATGCTTAAATCAAGCATCCACATCAACTCAAGCATTCATGCTCAACATAACAGTTCATGCTTAAAACAATCATTAATGCTCAACTCAAGCATTCCTGCTCAATTCAAACATTCATGCTCAACTCAAGAGTTCATGCTTAAATCAAGCATTCATACTCAACTCAAGCATTCATGTTCAATTCAAGCATTCATGTTCAACTCAAGAGTTCATGCTTAAATCAAGCATTCATACTCAACTCAAGCATTCATGCTCAACTCAAGAGTTCATGCTTAAATCAAGTATTCATACTCAACTCATGCATCCATGCTCAACTCAAGCATTCATGCTAAGGTATCCATGTTTAATTCAAGCATTCATGTTCAATTTAAGCATTTATGTTCAATTCAAGCATTCATGCTCAACTCAAGAGTTCTTGCTCAACTCAAGAGTTCATGCTTAAATCAAGCATTCATACTCAACTCGACCATTAATGCTCAACTCAAGAGTTCATGCTTAAATCAAGTATTCATACTCAACTCAAGCATTCATGTTCAATTCAAGCATTCATGCTCAACTCAAGAGTTCATGCTTAAATCAAGCATTCATACTCAACTCAAGCATACATGCTCAACTCAAGAGTTCATGCTTAAACTAAGTACTCATGCTCAACTCAAGCATTCATGCTCAACTCAAGCAATCCTGCTTAACTCAAGAGTTCAACATCATGCTTAAATCAAGCATTCATGTTCAATTCAAACATTCATGCTCAACTCAAGAGTTCATGCTTGAATCAAGCATTCATACTCAACTCAAGTATTCATGCTCAACTGCAGCATTCATGCTCAACTCAAGAGTTCATGCTTGAATCAAGCATTCATACTCAACTCAAGTATTCATGCTCAACTGCAGCATTCATGCTCAACTGAAGCATTCATGCTCAACTCAAACATTCATGCTCAACTGAAGCATTCATGTTAAATTCAAGCATTCATGCTCAACTCAAGCATTCATGCACAACTCAACCATTCATGCTCAACTCAAGAGTTCATGCTTAAATCAAGCATTCATACTCAACTCAAGTGTCCATGTTCAATTCAAGCATTCATGTTCAACTCAAGCATTAATACTCAATTCAAGCATTCTTGCTCAACTCAAGCATTCATATTCAACTCAAGCATTCATGCACAACTCAAACATTTATGCTCAACTCAAGTATTCATGCTCAACTGAAACATTTATGCTCAACTCAAGCATCCGTGCCCAAACTCAAATGTTCATGCTCAAATAAAAAACAAGTAGACTCATTACAAAGGGGCTTGAACGAGTTGAACGACTGATAAAAACAAATCGTGTTGAAACTTCCATTCTCTGGTTTGAGTTTCATTTACAATTTTTCCAATTAAATACCTAGACTGCCAACACGTTTTATATTTCTAAATAATGATACCATCAAAGCGAGATTATCATTTAACATTTTTCTCCTAATTAAATATACTTAAACACAATATAACAGACCAAGTCTGTGACAGTTCCAAGCAGTGTTGCAATATTGATTTTACTGCTGACAGATCTGAGATAATGTTATCTAGCTATATCGGGGATACATTTTCCATTACTTCCGTTGAAGCATTTTCATCCCATTAAATTACAATTTATCTTCTCATCAAGTCATTATATTTATAACTGGAACTTGCCGATCTGCAGGCACCACCTTTGTAGTGTAGATGTCATACTGAAAGTATGACTTTTTTAAACTGCGGTAGTCATAACTTTCATGGTCGAAAAAGTGAAAATATATTGCATATGGCACATTGGTGCCATTTTGTCTGTTCTTGTGTGCGTGCATCTGTTGAAATTCTTTTCAGGAACTGCAAAAAAACTGAAGGGAACCCAATAGCACTGAGAACACAGCTAGCGGGTAGTGTGTGGAAGTGAAGATGGAAAGAACCATAACTTTATCTTGTATACTATCTTGTAAACATAAATCATCTCCCCTTTTTTACATTGGGTGGGGGTATGGGGTGGGGTTATATTTGCATGTCCAGAGTATATTAATCGTCAATAATATGAAAGGGAATCCAAAATGACTTGCAACATTTATGGCAGGCACAGTTTGTGATGGTTGGTCAGAATACCATAGGTAGTTTGTTCAAAATGGAAGGTAAACAAATCTAATAATTTAGCTTCTGAAAACCTATGCATATTATAAAGCGGCAATATATAATTATATACCTCAGTATATTCATAAATATGTAAGTTTTATATAAATCTTTGTATTTGTAATGTTTATTTATGACACCATATTGAGAGTTAAATGCCAATATAGACCCTTTAAAATACTTAAAAACTTAACTAAGTTTTGACTGGTTATTAATTTATTATATAATAAATATCTATTAAACCCTATGCAACCTTACTGGAACCAGTCCAAGATCATGATCACCTGGTGGCTTTTCTTAGATTTAATTTTTTAAGTATTTAAGTACATGTTGGTGAAACAAGAGGCAAAAACTTAAAATCTAAGAAATTAACTTTTTTAATAAAACTAGATGTCCAGCTAGTTTTAAGTATATTGAGTAAAAAATGTAGTTTGTTATTTATTTTTACTGTTGGAAATAAAAAATGTATTAAACTCTTTGCTTACCATCTACATTAAGACTTACGCCTCTTTCAAAAATAGAAATGAAATAAAAGGACAGTAGAATCTTAACTGGTGTATTTCAAAATCATATTTGCCTCGTATAGATAATGTTAATTTCAGAAAAATTGTCGAAATTTATTCAAATTGCTTGCGTATCTTTAATGCCGAGTGTCCAGCACGGAAGCACACTAAGTATTATTTAATATTTATTAATACAAGACTTTCTTTCAAATGCAAAAAATGTGGACTCTAAGCCATTACAAGATATTGCTTCCAAATGTCAGAATGCGGACAGAGCCAATACAAATTTTGCTTTCAAATGCCAAAATGTGGACAGAGCCAATATAATTTTTGCTTTCAAATGCCAAAATGTGGACTAAGCCAAAACAGGTATTGCTTTCAAATGCCAAAATATAGACTAAGCCATTACAAGATTTTGCTTTCAAATGCCATAATGTGGAATTAGGCAATACAAGATTATACTTTCAAATGCCACAAATTGGACTTAGCCAATTCAAGACTTTGCACTAAGCTGACCTAGCCATTACAAGATTTTGCACTTACAAATGCCAAAATGTGAACTTAGGGAACTTTGTCCATGTGCTAGAAATTTTAATTGAAGATAATGTGAAGATGGAATCATAAAGCACAACTGAAATCTTCATGATGAATGTTGAGAAACCTTCAGATTGATGTAGCCTCCGTCACACTTGTAATTATGTTTATGCCCATGGAAAATTTATAACCCATTTATGTTCTTGCAGACACATAAAAAATGCAAAGTGATTTAAGATTAATATTGCAGTATCTTTGAATAGCTAAAATGTGCCAGGTCAGGCAGTGTACTACATGTAATTGCAAAAAAAAATCAAAGGACTCAAGGTCCTGAGAGGCGCCATTTGTTTATTTGTTTAATAATTTAGGTATGCCATCCTGTGTTGAAAAAAAATTTGTGTTCATTAATGCATTGTCGGGTATCCCCTGGTATCCATTGCGATACTCGCCAGCCATCACGATGTATAAAATTAACACTCGGGGTTAACCCACAATAAATAAATAGTGCATTATTAGTATATTTTTCTATTCTATATTAAAATATCGTTGCCATAAGGATTTTTTTTTAAAAGACAACTATTTCATAGTTAATACAATTGATAAGTTTTTATTTTTAATGTTTGAATCTGTAATGAAGAATATTTTCATTAGTTATCAGCATATTTCGAAATAACTATATAATATTTCATAACAGTAGACATTATTAGTTAAATCTTAAAACAACCCTAATATACAAGACTGCAGTATCTTATGCGCCAACTTTTAGGATCCGACTTGTCAGCCTTCGTATTAAAAAGCAATTGTCAAAAGTAAAGACCCAAACAAGTTTTAACGTCATTAGTTTACTTTAAGTACATTGAAAAGGTTACTTTTATATGACAGATATATAAAAAATCAAGAACTACTTTCTCTTGATCAGTTAGAGGGTGCATATGAAATGAGCTGAATTACCATCCTACAATTTTAATGAGACGCAAGAAAATCAGGTGCTCCAGTAAAATGAACTATTGATTACTTATTCCTTCAAAAAGAACTATTGACCATTTATTCTATTCATTACATGTTGTTAATAAAAACTGAAAATAAAATACCATTTCTCAATGCTGAAATACATGTACTGAAACACAATTATATCTAAATTATAATGATGTCACATTATTTACGTACTGACACTGATGACTTCAAATTGTTTTGCAAGCGCATATTCATGAGGCAGCAATCAAACATTTATTTAACTCATTAGAATAAAACAATTGAAATTATTAGTGGAGCACAGATATTCAACAGTTACGAAAAGTTTATAAATATGCTTTCCACATGTCTAATATGAAGCAGATAATGCATAATTGAGGGGGGACTTCTAATAAATATGAAAACCTACTTCTTGATTTACTCTTTTTTAAGTGGTCAATGGTTAAAATTGTTTATCCTCAGAAAATGACTATTGACCCAAAGCAGGAACCTACTGATCGAGACGAAGTCCAGGTAAACATTTCCTTACTTTGGGTCAATAGTCATTTTCTGAGGATAAATAATTTTAACCATTGACCACTTAACCCTTTACAAAATAGATACTTGTTTTCCTGCACCAATCACAGAAGGTGTTTGAAAACAGTGCAGGAAGAACAATCTGAACACTTCCTGCACTGTTTTCCACTCTGTCAGTTAATGTAAACATAATTCACCCAATAATTCAATATCCTTCTATATTAGGTGTCCAAAGGCGTTTATATTAGAGGTGTCCAAAAGCATTTATATTAGGTGTGCAAAGGCATCTATTTTAGAGGTGTTCAAAGGCATCTAGAGACCTAGAACTCTCCTCTAAATGCTGAGCGTCAAGCGAGGAAGCTTCTAGTACCATTTTTAAAGTCTTTGGTATGATCCGGCTGGGGATTGAACCCACGACCTTCCGCATGTGAGGCGGACGCTCTACCACTAGACCACGCCACGGTCATCTATATTAGAGGTGTCCAAAGGCGTCTATATAAGAGGTGACCAAAGGCGTCTATATTAGAGGTGTCTTCTTTATTAGAGGTGTCAAAAGCCTTCTACATGTATATTAGAGGTGTCCAAAGGCGTATATATTAGAGGTGACAAAAGCCTTCTATATTAGAGGTGTCCAAAGGCGTCAATATTAGAGGTGTCCAAAGGCGTATATATTAGAGGTGTCCAAAGGCTTCTATATTAGAGCTGTCCAAAGGCTTCTTTATTAGAGGTGTCCAAAGGCATATATATCAGAGGTGTAAAAAGGCATCAATATTAGAGGTGTCTAAAGATATATATATATTAGAGGTGTCCAAAGGCGTCAATATTAGAGCTGTCCAAAGTCTTCTTTATTAGAGGTGTCCAAAGGCATATATATTAGAGGTGTCCAAAGGCATATATATTAGAGGTGTCCAAAGGTGTCTATATTAGAGGTGTCAAAAGCCTTCTATATTAGAGGTGTCCAAAGGCGTCTTTATTAGAGGTGTCTAAAGGCATCTATATTAGAGGTGTCCAAAGGCTTCTTTATTAGAGGTGTCCAAAGACATATATATTAGAGGTGTCTAAAGGCGTCAATATTAGAGGTGTCCAAAGGCGTATATTAGAGGTGTCCAAAAGCGTTAATTTGAAGTAAAAGGTTAAGCGGTAGATAGATGTATACGATTCTCATCTGACAGATAAAATGGCATTGGCCTTGTCAAACCAATACACAACGACTTCTTTTTTGAACTGTATGCACATCAAGGTCGCGCATGTGATATTATTTTGCCGGTCAATATTACCGGGCAGTATTATACAACTATCTGCGTTTTTAGTGGTCAATGGTTAAAATTATTTATTCAAGGAAAAATGTTTTTTGACCCAAAGCAGGAAACTATTGACCGAGATGCAGTC
The DNA here is from genome assembly GCA_029582155.1 of Panopea generosa. Taxonomy (NCBI): domain Eukaryota; kingdom Metazoa; phylum Mollusca; class Bivalvia; order Adapedonta; family Hiatellidae; genus Panopea; species Panopea generosa. The sequence goes on along the minus strand of CM055897.1, from coordinate 77,506,575 downwards.
AAGGTTAACAGTTCACTGCTTTTAGTCATTTTCTGAGGATAAAATAAGTTTAACCATTAACCATTTAAAAGGTAGATCATAAATTGTTTTATTATGCTGAATAAAAATAAAAGAATAAATCAGGAAGAAGTATTGAACATACAATTTTATGTAGATCTATTAGAATTTTATTCCTTCACTTTGCGTTTTGGTGTAAAAAGCGTATTCAAAAACTTTTTTTTTGTAGCCTTTGTATGTCTGTTCTCCACTAATAAAATTCAACTATTTGGCCTATATTCCTAACGATGAATTACCGTCCTAAATTCTCGGACTTATATTTCGAAAACTATTCAGAGTGCAGTATCACCAAAGTCTAGGTACATTCTGGATCCACTCTTGATCAAAACAATGTCATCTTAAATGCCAATACATACATAACCAGTTGTGGAAATAGTTTTATTATATCTTAGCGTTGAAATCTTTGTATTTCAGTGTCAGTTTTAATTTACAGAATATAATAAACAGTTCATTTAAGTGTTGTTTTATCTAGCGCAAATGAAGCTTGAATGGTCTATCAGCATGTGAATGGAAAGAACTTTTCGCTTGAATTATTAACTCATTAACCAGATATCTGGAAACCGGTTTCTAGCGAATAAGTGGTCAATAGTTCAATTTAAAAGAAAAAGTGGTCAAAAGTTAATATTATTTAATCTGTTTAGACCAATCAGATTGAAGCATTCATAATGATATATACTAATAAAAATCATTGACTGATCAGGTAGGAAAATTTAACATAGAAACTTAAATTGAGGTATAATTGTCAAGATGTTAGGTGGGTATCTTGAACTAAAAACGGGATCTTCTGTAAGGCGACTGTGTCTTCACTGGAATAAGCTTGAAACAGCCTAGCTTGAAACTATGTTAAACAATTATGTTCAAACTATATAATATATAAATTTTCCACAGGCTTCTTGCCTTATGATTAGTTAACTTCAAATGAAAGAAATAATAAAATGATTCTAATATTTAGAAATCATACAGACAAATGATCATACCAATTAACTATATACAGTATAATGTTTCAAACCTTGTAGAGTTGAACCAACTGTTGTTCAACACCATTTTAATAATGAGACCAGCTGCTCAGACAACCTGTCTGGACAGCACATGTTTGAGACTTGTTTCAAACTCAAACCAAAACTGTATGTCTGGAACACTGTTCATCCAGCATAAAAGTACACCTATATGTTTGAAGACTGTTTCAAACCTTAATCTTCAAACTAAACGAAAGCTCATGAAACAAATACAAGTTTCAGCATGTAAATAAAGTTATTGTTTGAGAACGGTTTCAAACTAATAACAAAACTGTATGCTTGAACGATGCTCAATTCCAGCATAAATATACACTTATAAGTTTGGAGACTGTTCCAAACCTAAGTCTTCGAACTAAGATAAAAAATCTAGTTCCAGCACGAAAATAACCTGTTATGTTTGAGAACGGTTTCAAACTACAGCATCAGACTACACTATTGTGCATGAAACAATCCCCAGTTCCAGCACAATTAATATTTCTATGAGTTTCAAACACAAGCCTTCCCAAAGCCTATCGCTAGAGAGAATCTTTGTCGCAGTGTACTCTCCCCCCCCCCCCCCCCCCCCCAAAGCAATTAAGCTCTTCCGAGGTTTCAAGTACACTTTGACCGCTAAAAATCTCAAGCAGACTTCTTGTAACTTGCAAACTATCTAAATATGGTATTGCTTTATTACGAAGCAGTAAACCGTCCTCTATTGAACCTGTAAAACTCTGACTCTTATATTTAGATAAACACCTACTTTAAAATGGTTCATGATATTTGAATAATATATTTCAATCATTGATTATAATTGTATCGTTCATCTTTTTATAATGAATTATCTTATATAACTTATATCTGGTTTAATATTATACAATTATAGTAAAAAAAAAAAGTAGAGTTTATTAACCGTTCTTAAAATAGTTGCTATATACAGACATTTATGCTATGAAACAACGACATTATTTTGACAATAATAAATCATAAAATTAAATCTCATATTTACATTTCTTTCTTTGTCCAATGTCTTTAAAGTCATCCAGTCAATAAATAATAATAATAATAATAGTCTTTATTTACAGAGGGTTACACATTTAATTACAAACTAATCTTCCATGAGGTCCTCCAATATATAAGTGTATGGAGCTGGAATGATGTTATCCAGTCCAATAAAAAAATACCCAAGTTTTTCAAATATCCGCACAAAGGAAGCACTCCATGTTTACTCAATGGTGTATTTTGACCCGACTATGACACATTTGTTTTTTCATAAATGATTAGGTGAAAACATGACAGAACCATATTCAATTGCATTACTCAAATGGAGTAATTACAGATGATGCTCGTATACAAAGGCTAAATAATTCCGATAATTCAGATAATATATAATTCAAACTCGAGAATTATAAGGAACTCGGAAATTTGACCGAGATAATCGAGATATGCGGTTTTCAATCATTTATTACTTTTCATAATATTATGCAGATTCTTGTCTATGGTGTATCAAATATATATACAGTAAAACCTGTGCAAGCCGTCACCTCTATTAAGCAGCAAATTATCTTAAACAGCCAATTTTGCTATACCCCTTTGTTATGCTTTCATTTTAATTCACCTGTATTAGGCAACAACCTGTCTTAAAAGGCCACTTTTGCTCCTTCCCTCGACTGGCTGATTAAGACAGGTTTGACTGTATAAGTGAAACTCTTAAGATAACTTTTGAAACTGAACAAAACAAACGAAACAGAAACAACGTCAGACGTACATTTGCCATGCTTGACATTTAACCTCAAAAGAAATGGGACGAGTATAAGTTTTCAACCCGGGCCGATAAGTGATAATCAGCATGTGAAGCCAATAACCTGCTCAGTTAAAACATGCTAATTTTTGTTACTATATATAAGTAACATGTGATATAAGTAACATGTGATATAAGTTACATGTGATATAAGTATCATGTGATGTAAGTAACATTTGATATAAGTAATGTAGCAACATGTGATATAAGTAAAATATAATATAAGTAACATGTGATATAAGTAACATGTGATATAAGTAACATGTGATATATTTAACATAGTAACTTTTGGTATAAGTAACATGTGATATAAGTATCATGTGATGTAAGTAACATAGTAACATGTGATATAAGTAACATATGATATAAGTAACATATGATATAAGTAACATGTGATATAAGTCACATGTGATATAAGTCACATAGTAACATTTGATATAAATAACATGTGATATAAGTAACATGAGATATAAGTAACATAGTAACGTGTGATATTAGTAACATGTGATATAAGTAACATGTGATATAAGTAATATAAGTAACATGTGATGTAAGTAACATGTGATATAAGTAACATGTGATATAAGTAAAATATGATATAAGTATCATGTGATATAAATAACATGTAATATAAGTAACATGTGATATAAGTAACATGTGATATAAGTATCATGTGATATAAGTAACATATGATATAAGTATCATGTGATATAAGTAACATGTGATATAAGTAACATAGTAACATGTGATATTAGTAACATAGTAACATGTGATATTAGTAACGTGTGATGTAAGTAACATAGTAACATGTGATGTTAGTAACATTGATATAAGTAACATGTGTATTAACAAATAATAAATGCAAGTATACAGACTGGGCAGTCCATAAATTTGCATTATTATGGACCTAAACACCAATGTATTATTAGTAAATCATAAATGAGTTAACATTTTTTTCCATGAGTAATTAAACAAAATTGAAACAGGCAGACAGCGAGTCTTAGATTATGTGATAGAACTTAACTTTTTACTTTTCCCGCATTAAACCAATTCTATGCATCTAATTTACCATTATTAAGTCACCGTCTGAATTCACTTTTTGACAATATCAATATTGTCTTTCTTTTTTATTTACTGAAAGCACTTTATAACTGTTTTGCACAAATAACTAGAAAATAGAGGCATTAGAAGGAAAAAAGATAGCAGCAACATCCTAAACTTCTGCCTCCCATCACTTTTATCATCAATTATTCAATGTTCACGGAACTACAATCAAATCTTAATACCAGCATTTAAAGAGCACCATATAAAGATGCGATTATTTTTATGCATTATAATTGTTTTGGCTTAAATTACTATTTTAACCAATAGGCACATATCTGAGTTAAGATTAAAGAATGATATATTAATAAGATAATGTAATATTATTGTGTTTTTGTGAGTTTTTTCCGCCAAGTCAAATATCATATTTATATAACTTTGTTCCTTATTTAAATTTATATAGAAAATGCAGCGGTGGTTTAGTGGTAAAGCATCAACCTCACATGCAGATTACCGTGGGGTCAAAAAATAGTAGTAGAAGCTTCCTTGCTTGGCATTCAGCATTTAGAGGACTGTTCCAGGTCTGGTCAGCCCAGTGTCAGTATAATGTGACAAGTTAAGGTATCATACCATGTACCTGTAGCATGATGCTCGAGATGCTCAAAATACTGTCTCAAGTATACATTGTTACGATATAACAACACTTCCAACATTGAAACTATATAGTATTTGTCATTCATATCCCATGAATGCATACCCGTCAACGGTCAGTATTTAGCTTCGGACAATATTTCCGACAGACTACACAGATGTTACAATAGCGGATTGGGATGATGGAGATATTTGAAAACTTTACATTTATATTTTGGTATCATTTTTGGTGAAGGCAAACCTCAGATGAAGATCTGATCTTGGGCACATAAAATTTAGTAGGATTACCATGTGTCTGCAAGCAGCATGTTTATACATATACAAATCATGAAATATAAAAAAAAAACACATAAATTTACAACAGTCTCTGTACTGATTGATATGCAGCATTGCATCTTACTGTCATTTATCTCTCACAGATGATTCAAGTGGAAAAGTTATCAGTTACTTGGGGAGATAGGTGTGCTCAAGGACTGGTTAACCTTCTAGTATCCCAGTAAAGAGTAGTTTGAGGTCATCTGACTGTCTGTTTGCCCTTCAAAGCATATTGCAAAAAGATGCTTAATATTCAAACAAACAAAACAATTATGGTAAAGTTGGCAGTCAAAAGAGATATTGCAATTGCTTACAACAGACATTAAATAGCCAAATTGACAACTTTTGCACTTAAACTACCATTCAAGACTATATGTCTGAACAACGTTTATATACTGATCCAATGACTTGATTAATTTACTTTCAACTGCAGTCTGCAGACAAACAGCAATTTACATTACATATTGCGTTGTGCACTTGGGGTAAATAATGAAGAAATAATAGAAGTGATTCATCGTGTTATGGGAGACTATTGTGCGCATGCATGCATCAAGTGCAGTCTGTGGAATATTTCCTGTGTCAAATTTCTTTATAGTTTATAATACATGTAATTTAAATTAAGTTTCCACACAGAGAGGGTTCTTAATGTACACATATACAGTGGTTTTATCTGTTATGAAGACAGTATGATTAATTGGTCTTTTTCAAAACTTGGGAACAATTTCCCCTTTCATGTATAATTAATTTTCATTTTTGATTGATAGAATATTTAGTTAACAGATGGTCAGTTAACCTTAAAACTGTTTCCATGGATCCTGGAAGGTTAACCAGTACTCGGGCACACCCCATCTCCACAGGTAACTGATAACTTTCCCACTTAAATCAGTGGTGAGAGACGAATGATAATGAGACGCAATGTACTATATCAACCATCACGGAGACTGCGACCAGGCAGGGATTCAAACTCACAGACCCTGGATTGATAGTCAGACGCCCTAACGACTGAGCTAATCGGGCCCGGCAAATGGAATGAAACATTACCAATCCATATATGACAATTTTCTCTTTCTGGTTAACTATCTAACCAACCAAAAGTTAACAATAACTGACTTTACATCATGGCTACATCCCGATCTGAATCTATAGCTAAGGACAGATTCTTCCAGAAGTTATGCCCACTTTATAGTATTCTTTTATTCATATTCATTTAAAGTACAGTCAAGAGACAAAATTGTTCTCAGCTTTAAAGATAGTCACCGCACAAGCACATGGTTAAAACGGTCAAACAAAAGATAAAATTGTCATCTACAATCTAGTGATATTCAAAATCTTTCCCTCTTTCCATGCATGCACAAATTATGGACCAGGAATAAAACAAGAGCTGTCGGAGGACAACCAACTCGACTATTTCGATGCTGTTCTAAAACAATCATTTTTTCAGGAAATTAGTACCAAATGGAAGATGATTAAAACTCAGGAGTGGTAAAATTAAGCTTTAATTATTGCTCGTCTGTTAAAAATAAATTAGCAAAATAATTAACCATCACTATTTATTTCCATTATCTAGTATCATTAAAATCAGCATTTGTCATTTGTTACATTTACTTTAAAACTGCTTCATAAATTCATTAACCATCGCTGACAAAATAATTCTAGCAAGAATCTAAAATATAGTGTAAGCTATGATGATCTTCTGTTTCAAGATAAGTTTACCAATGTTTTACATATGCAATACAATTAATATGCACTACCTTCCAATCATATGGTAATCTACCAGTGCTTGTTAATGGATTTATAGTCTTGTACCAACACATACAGTTTATCAATGGTGGATATCCTTCTACATTTTAAGTTGTTTAGTTTTATACATATTGAAAAATTATATCTGAGCTCCAGGCCTTCAATTTTGGTAGAAAAATATTTTTTAAGTTTTCCCTATTTAACACGTTGCAAAATTTTGACCACTTATGACAGGCCAATTTTGCCACCAGGCTCATGGTTTTGAAAAAATTTAAGAAAAAAACACAAGCTGACCCTATTTGTCACATATCTAAGCTCAAAGCTTTGTACTACAAACTTTAACCTGCTAAAAAACACAATTTGTAAGTCTAAAAGGGAAATAATACTGCCAAAATACAATAAAGAGTTATGATTCTTGTCTCTATGAGTTTCCTAGATGATGCTGAACATACATGTGAAGTTTTATTCTTGTTCAATGATAGCTTGATGAAATATGTATCAACTCAAAAACTTTAACCTGCTAAAAAATTCTAACCAAAGTCTAGAAGAAAAATATTTCTACCAAAATGTAACCCAGAGTTATGGTGTTTATGGTTCTTTCCTTTATATCAAATGAGTGGTTGCGTTGTAAAAAAATAACCTGAAAAATTATGTCCAAAAGGGCCATAAATCTGATAAAATGTAACCCAAAGTTATGGTTATTGTGTCTGTGTGTTCCACTGATGATGCTGAACACACATGTGAAGTTTCTAATAAAAAAAATTAACCTGAAAAATTAAGTCCAAAAAGGGCCATAACTGTGCAAAAATGCAACCCAGACTTATGTTTCTTGCCTCTGTGTGTTCCATTGATGATGCTGAACACACATGTGAAGTTTCATTCATATCAAGTGAGTGATGGCATAGATATCATACCTGATAAAAAAACTTTAACCAGAAAAATTAAGTCCAAAAAGGGCCATTACTCTGCCAAAATACAACCCAGAGTTATGGTTCATGTGTCTGTGTGTTCCATTGATGATGCTGAACACAATCTGAAGTTTCATTCATATCCGATGAGTGGTTGCAAAAAATTTTTACGCTATAAAAAAACTTTAACCTGAAAAACCAACGCTGACGCCAATGTGAGTACAAAAATGGGACAAATGTATGGCAGCAACACAAATATCAACTACTTCTGTTGCTTTAGAACAAAAGAAAGGCCTCTAAAGGATAAAAGGACCTAAGTGGGAACTAACCCTGGCCCTCATTAGCTCAACTCAATCATTAGTTCAAAAATTGATAAACTAATCTTGAAACAGAAGATCATCTCATCTAAAGCTTACGTTATATTTTTGCTGGAATTATTTCAGGTAATGTTTAATTAGTATTTCTTGATCCTATATTATTCTACTCATGCAATTGTTATCTTTAGGGATATTATACATACATGGTGTGCCTTAAGTTAGGTATTGGCACACCTATCAGGTTATTTGTCAGCAATGGTTAATGCATTTATAAAAGCATTTATAAAGTTTGAATGACAAATGTTACATAACTAAATGCTGAATTAAATAATATTAAGGTAATAAAAGCCATCTATTCACTTTGTTGTTTTAACCCTTTACTCCATAGAAACGTGTTTTCCCACACCAATCACCGTAGGCCTTTGAAAACAGTGCAGGAAGAGTTCAGATTGCTTGTAACGAGCAATCTGAACACTTCCTGCACTGTTTTCCACTCTGTCAGTTAATATAAACATAATTAACCCATTGCTGATATGTGGTGAATTAATGCTTTCAATATTAGAGTAAAGGGTTAAAAAAAACACATTATTGATAATGAAAATATATATTGTTGTTGAATTAGTTTGCTAATTTATTATTAATAGACAAGCAATAATTACAGCTTTATATTGTACCATCCCTGAGTTTTTTTTTTATCAATTGTCTTTCATTTGGTACTTTTTTCCTGAAATAGCTGTTATTCAACAACAGCATCGAAATAGCTGAGCGCGCTGTCACTCCAACAGCTCTTGTTTCTTTTGTCTTAGGTAACACCTCCTACCAACTAAGTAACTGAATGTGCAAGTGGACAGATGGTCAGAGACCATTATTATTTTCCCATTACGTTGCAAGGGGGGGATTAACACACATTAACCATATATTCACATAAGAATACATCAAATATTCTTCACAGACAAATATCTATAATTCATAAAAAAAATCATACACTAGACATATCATCATAACCTTAACGAAGATCAAGAACCCCTCATCTCTGTAGAGTTGGTACAAGTACACTTATATGGCAATAGCTCCAATAAATAATACCACAGAGACTGAAAAATCTGAAAGCAATATAGCCATGTTGGCAATTGTTAATGAGCAGAGATTTGCGACATCATTATATATGTTTTAAAGTAAACAGAAGCTCTTAAGGATCTACAATAGTGCTGCTCAAAAAAAGAATCCTTTTAGCATCTGAGTTTCAAATCATAAAATTTTAATTTATCATCATATTTACACCACAGTCTTTAATAGTTTCAGAGCTCTTTGTGTTTTAGTTTTTACTACAATGCCTGTTTGAAGATACGCGTAAATCTGATACCACTGATAAGGTCAAACAGATACCTGGGTCTCTTTTTGAAATTGTAATAGGTTACACAGTAATAATATCAGAGCTCAAGGTCTTGTAAATGTCATGTCCATTTTGTCATTTTTTTATCATGTTTATAGATGTAGTAAAATTATTAGACTGTGTTAGTTTCATGTTGCCATATAAGTATGATTACTGTAGCTCATGTCTGCCGTAAGTACTAATGTTCTAGGTTCATTCTGCGCTTACATTACAGTATATCTTTTAGTAAGATCATATATTAAACCAGTATTTGCTTGTAGGCTATAAAAAACATTCATTTAATCATATAATATGATTTCCTAGTACATGACTGCATAAAGGTGTATAAAAATTATTTTCGTGAAACAAATGTAATTTTCTACTAAACAATTTCAATAGTAAATTTACAGTCAGTATTTGAATATTCATCAAAGAATCAGACACTAAACAATTAACAATAGTGGAACAAACTTGATTACATGTCTGATTGTTTGTCTAGAAAATGAAAATTAAATTGGCATTTTAACACAAAAGATCCATATTTAATTATTATATATACATATACAATTTTCCAATTAATATAAGTTTTAGCATGCATCTTTTAATCACAAAAGTTCAATTACATATTACTGTAGGGAAAACTAAACGATAAAAAAGAATGGCTCATTCAATACAATAAAAGTAAATTTTGAGATATTTTGATCATTTATTTTTGCACAGAATGCTTTCAGCTTGATTACTTTATTCAGTTTTGTAGTATTTAATCATAGTAAAACATTTAAAAAAATAGTTTATCAAATAATAGAGTGGAGTGAGGGGAATAGATGCAGATAGCAAAATCAAATATAAAAGCAATTCTGTATAATATTATATAAACATCAGAACAGTGAAGTTTTTATCCAGTAAATTAATCCTGAATGTCATTTTATGGTGAAAATGAGAGGAATTTCGTGATAATTTATTATATACTCATTACCCTACAATTTTTTTCCCAAGATACTTTTATGGCATTCTGCAGGTTGAATGCTTTGACAAGAGACCTGCAGCACAGATGATTTGAATATCGGATATAGAAATTCACATTCAAATGTTATAAATGATTAATTCCAAACGTAATATTGAACTAAAAATTTATCATTTATTTACTTATATTTTTTTATTTCTTATAATATAGCCGAGCCAAGTTAACTCTGCCAGCAGTGCGTCAGACTAACAATCCAGGGGTCATGAGTTTAAATCCCCACCAAGTCATAGTCTCTGTGATTATTGATATGCGATATTGTATCTCATTGCCATTCTGCCACCACTGATTTAAGTGGGAAAATTATCAGTTACTTGCGGAGATGGGTGTGCTTGAGTTCTGAATAACCTTCCAGGATCCCAAGAAAGAGTGGTTAGGTTTTTGCCCTCGATGACATAAAATGAAGCTGACTATTCAAAGAGTCAAACATTTTTATAAAATTAAGTTGTTTGACTGATATTCCATGATAAATACACATATTCAGGGCACATTCAAAATTTTTTATCTAAGATGTACGTATACGAAAACATCTTACAGAAACAGATAGCACAGGTATTTGAGATCTCCCTTGATATGACATTAGGGGCCCATTTCGCTAATCTTCATATGTCTAAAGCATTTCATATGAACAAATAGCGACATACAGGAACATTTCATTTTCGCAGTATTTTAGCAAATCGTGAACAAATACTTTTTATTAGACTTATAAGAGATCGTACAACAAGTACATGGCACACTAAATGAATTTCTTTCTTTTCATAACTTTTACACTAAGAAATTCATAAACTGGTTCTGGGTCTTACTTTTGACATAGTTACATCATTTAGATCGAGGCAAGTGTTTTTCAAATCCACCCATGTTTGACAAAGTAACAGACTAGATTCAGAATCTCAAATAGACTTTAAGTTGTATATGTGAATACAGGGGCGAGCTGACTTCGTTATTATAAAACATCTCAACTTGAATGTGCTCTCTATTATAATAGCAGTTTATATATATATATATAATTCTTACATAGGTCTACTGCAAAATCATACTTACTGACAGCATTTTCTCTCTCTCTCAGTGTTTGATCAACAAACAGTTTGGTTTTCTTGGGAACATTAAGTTTGACATTCTGTGCCGCTGGCGGGCCTCCTGATAAATCTTTCTCTTCAAAGACTGCCGTTCTCTTTAACATCTTGATAATCAAACCACCACCTGATAAACAGAACAATACCATTGTGTATTGTAAATACAAAGGTACTTATATGCGAACATTTATGAAACAAGAGCCTATAGCTTCATATTGGGTCAAAATTGGATGAAAACTTAAAATGTAATTGTGTTTGCAAGAAAAAAATCAGCATTTTTCAATCAATCAAGGATTACTCTGATGTTTATGGTCTGATCTATTTGGATGAAGAAGCTTTCATAGCCATGAAAATTCTTACCAAGTTAAGTCAAGATCAAATAAAAGCTGAAGGTCATACTGTAATAGTAGAGCAATAATTAGTGTTTTTCAATTAATCAAGGACTATAACTTGCCAGTGTTTCTAATAAAATATTGCCAGCTCAAGAACTTTTCTTGAGGTTTTCATGCCCATATAAATCATATTCTAACCAAGTTTATTCACAATTGGATGAAAACTTTAGGTGGCACAATTTAACAAGAAAATATAACAGGCAAACAAATATAACAAGAGGACCAAGAGGGCCTGAGGACGCTCTACTTACTCATAGTGGCCATAGCACTTTTTGAAATTCTACTATGCAATAGAAACATCGGGGTGGGGTCATTTTTAACCCTAGGGACACCATTTGAACAAATCTAACAAAACTATAATTGGTCATCATTACCACATAAACATTTTGAAAATCTGTTGGACCGTTCATGAGATGAAGATTTTTTAAGTTTTGGACTATTTTTAGTAACGGTGGCCATCTTGAATTTTAGATAAAAAATAAATCTCTTGTATAGTTTCCTATGCAAGAGAAACATCCATGTGAAGTTTCAGTTTAATTGGCCTAGTGATTTAAGAACAGATGAAAGAAAAAGAAAATTTTCTGTTTTCCCATAGTATCCCTATGTAAAATTCTAAGTCCCCTTACAGGGCCCCTATATATTTTAGCCCCTAAATTCTTATCTGCAATCAAACCTCTACACATAGGGATAATTTATACAAAATATGTACAAATATGACATACCGGTTCTTAAGAAAACAATTTTACTAATTCCAAATTTGTACCCTTTTGGGGCCCTTCCTGACCCATTAAGAAATAGGAGTCCAGTCATTTTTACAAATCTTAACCTCCTTCACCTAACAATGCTTTAGTGAAGATATAGGTAAAATCATTTCCATTTAAAAAAAAAATATATATATATATATTATATTGACAAGTGTCCCTTAATTGAACTCTCGGGCAGGGTCATATTTAACCCTAGGGACACCATTTGAACAAATCTAACAATACTAAAGTTGGTCATCAATACTACTTAAACATTTTGAAAATCTGTTGGGCCGTTCATGAGAAGAAGATTTTTTAAGTTTTGGACTATTTTTAGTAATGGCGGCCATCTTGAATTTCAGATCGAAAAAAAAAATCTTCTGTATAGTCTCCTACGCAATAGAAACATCCGTGTGAAATTTCAGTTTAATTGGCCTAGTGGTTTTAAAACAAATGAAAGAAAAAGAGAATTTTCTGTTTTCCCATAGTATCCCTATGTAAAATTCTAAGTCCCCTTACAGGGCCCCTATAAATTTTAGCCCCTAAATTCTTATCTGCAATCAAACCCCTACACATAGGGATAATTTATGCAAAATATGAACAAATCTGACATACCGGTTCTTAAGAAAACAAATTTAGTAATTCCCCATTTTTACCCTTTTGGGGCCCCTCCTGACCCCTTAAGACAGTGGAACCCAGTCATTTTTACAAATCTAAACCTCCTTCACCAAACAATGCTTCTGTGAAGATATATGCATAATCATTTCCATTTTAAAAAAAAAATATAAAAAAATATTATAAAGACATGTGTCCCCTAATTGAACCCTCGGAGCGGGGTCATATTTAACCCTAAGGACACCATTTGAACAAATCTAACAAAACTATAGTTGGTCATCATTACTACATAAACATTTTGAAAATCTGTTGGGCCGTTCATGAGAGGAAGATTTTTTAAGTTTTGGACTATTTTTAGTAAAGGCAGCCATCTTGAATTTCAGATCGAAAAAAAAAAATCTTCTGTATAGTCTCCTATGCAACAGAAACACCCATGTGAAGTTTCAATTTAATTGGCCTAGTGGTTTCAGAGAAAGTGCTGCTAACAGACGACAGACGTCAGACGACAGATGACAGACGACAGACGACAGATGACAGACGACGGATGACAGACAACGCGCCATCGCATAAGCACTTCTGGCCTTTGGCCAGTAGAGCTAAAAATGATTAGCCCTATAGGCCTTTGATAAGTAAAGCTCAATAAAGAACAAAAATCGCTTATCATACTGCAGAATCTGGTAAATAAGCATATGTGCTTATATTAATTTTAGGGACACTTTTATGCACCTATTTTCAATTATACATAAGCCCTAAATTAACTCTGTAGACTGGTTTACCCTCTACAAGTTTATTTTATTCACCTATGTGTGACAGTCTATGTAATGTTGACAAACAGCCGCATGAAAACAAATGCTATGTTTGGAGCGTTTCCAATGGGAGGTTGCTAATCCCTGATGACTTTGATTGATCAGATAACATCAGAGATGTACAAACAATTAAAATGAAATTGCTTAATTGGATCACTTCTGTTTTATCATAGTCTGCCCAGATTGGTCTCAATGGAAACACATTCAACAACTGACAATTATGAATAATGAACTTGTTATGTAATTAAGATTCTATTTTCAGATTTTGACTATTAAGTGAATGAATAATTCTTATATTTCAAACAACGGGATTATATATCTCTTGTATAAAATATGATACTGTTTATGTTGCAATACAAGGGATATAGAAGATGAGTTTCACTTCTTATGTATATGTCCTTGTTTTAATAATTTACGAAAAGAGTATTTGAAAAAGTATTACTATCAAAGACCTTCTGTGTTCAAATTTTTAGAGTTAATTAATTCACATAATAAAACCATATTATATTATATTTCAAGATATATAAAAGAGGCATTAGAAATTAGAAAAACAGTGTTAACTGTTTAAACATAGTATTCATCCTTATTTCATTTATTAACATTCATTAAATATTTTGTTACATGTATATACCCTAATGAATGTAATGATTGCTGCTAAGTAACTATATGTTTATATTGATTGTATATTGTATATAGTATGATGATGTACTTTGTACAAATCCTAATAAAATATATGTTCTGTTCTACATTAAAATGAATGCACATAATTTTAAGACATAATTAAGGTATGAATTTCAGTTTGAACTTAAGACATATAAGTATACTTTAATGATGAGAAGGAGACAACTCTTACTTACCACTTGTGGTCATGACAAGGGCACCATCCTCCCTTCCAAAGCGGCCAAATCTCATGCCTGTGACCACATCATCCGTCTTTAACACATCCACCAAATACTTCTCCTGTTAATGAGAATATGTTTCATTTTATGTCAAGATAAACTTGATAACATTTAATAATGAGCATTTTCTACACATGCATTAATTAAAAATATTATATTTCGAATCTGTTGTTGTTGTATGGTGTTCAGTGTCACTTTCAACAATTTTTCAGTCATATCGCGACGGTGTCTACTTGAGACAGTATTGTAAGCACTGTCACACTGGAGTATCATGCCGCAGACACATGGTATGATACTCTACCAAGTCACATTATACTGACACCGGGCCGACCAGACTTTGAACTCTCCTCTAAATGCTGAGCGTCAAGTGAGGAAGCTTCTAGTACCATTTTTAAAGTCTTTGGTATGACCCAGCCGGGGATTGAACCCACGACCTTTCGCATGCGAGGCGGATGCTCTACCACTAGACCATGCCGCGGTTCTGTGTGTTTATGAATTTACAATCATGTTACAACTATTAAATGTGTGAACCACAAATTAGACATGTTATCACAACATCAGTTCATCAGCCAGGATATTTTTCCAAATGTAATGTTTTTAATTAACACTTTTCCTCAAAACAGTCTTTTTAAAATATCAAACAATGAAAACTGGTCAACTAAGTCATATTTTTATAAGGCCGAGTAATAATTCATTGTCAAGGGCAAATATCTTTCATTGGTCAGTAAACTGCAAGCAGGGTGGTAGCATATTGGATAGTGTTGGCCTCTCACTCCAGATGTTGCAAGTTTGATCCCCAACTCAACCCGATGCCTCTCATAAAACACTCAGGTCTGGTTCTACCCAGAAATCAGATTGAGAGCGGTCCATATAAGATCTGAGGTTTCACTACACTCAAGCTAAAATAAATAAGTATAAACTAACCTGCAGACAAATGACTGATTGGATCAGGTAAGAAAATAAATCACAAATTTTAGGAAAAATATCAAAATCTCTATAAAAAGTCAGTGTGTATATTTTGCTTGCCGATTTCTTTAACCGCTTCAATTACCATTGCCGTTCAAATGATTACAGTTTTATAAAACAGTATTATAAATGTTGTTTACAGAGAAAAATCAAAGGAAACATTATTGGAAATTCAACACCCATGTGTCAGTACTTAGTTTATAATAATTTATGTTACCTCAATTGCATAATAAGAGTTTATATGATTTTCTTGTGAGTCCAAGTTATTTTTTTGAGAGGCCATCAGACAGAACCTGGGATCGAAACTCTCTGGAGTTAGTGAACTCACAACCTCAGGTATGAATGGCTAATACTGAATTTAATGCACTACCTCCATATTTTATTCCAGCATTTGTCCTCTTACATTCTGTGCTCTTTTTAGATTCAAAATTGTTCAAGTGATGAAACGACAATATATCCAAAATTAGAATTGTCCACAGCTACTTCCCCTCTATTTTATTTTAAGAAAACTTATCAAACCTAAGTGGCATTGTTCCTCAGCCATGCTGTGTAATTGTATAACAAATGTTTGAAGATGCTACACAAACCTTGTACACATGGACCTCACAGTTTGCCAGCGCCACAAGTACTGCCTTGAAACCTTTAGGCTTGTAGTCTACCACCTCTATGCATGTGATGCTCTTGGGGACTTTAATTGTCCATAACTTCTTACCCTTCAAATGAAATAAATACATAAATATCAAAGTATTTGGCAACAAACTTTGCAAGTATAGGTAGGTTGCCAGTCTAACGCTTGAATGTGTTTGTATGCAAAAATATCATCACTTTAATTTGTATGTGCATTTTGACACATTGGGGAGGGCTGTAACAAATGTTGTCAAAACTTGTAGCCTAATCCTTTTGCATTTTATTTGTTATTTGTGCTACAAATTGATGTTTTGAACATGTAAAATTTGCAATAAAATATAATTAAATTAAACAAGAGGCCCATGGGACTTCACGGTCACCTGATTATCAAAAAAAAAACATTCACATAAGTCTATACAGTCATAAGAAATAATGTTTTTTGTCAATTTCTCTTGTATAGATTTAGTAAAGTAGGCCACAGCCCAAGGCCAAAACGTGAGACCCAGGGACCCATATGTGTTCATAATAATGTTCACAGTTTGTTTCTGAGTGCTTCCTATAATAACAAGAAGATTCTTAAAGTTTACCTTGAATATGACTGTTTTGGCCCCGCCCCTAAGACCTCATGGGGGTGGGGACAATGAAATTCACGTAGGTATTAACCCTCAAGTCAGCAACAACAAATTACACCAAAAAACATTCACATAAATCTATTCAGTCATAAGAAATAACCGTTTTTGTCATTTTCTCTTATAAAGATCTAGTAAAGTAGGCCCTGCCCCCAGGGCCATACCGTGAGACAAATGGGACATGCAATTTACAAATTTAATAAAAGACCCATATGTGTCCATAATCATGTTCACCATTTGTTTCCCAGTGCTTCCTATATTAAGATGAAGATTAAAGTTTACCTTGAATTTGACAGTTTTAGCCCCCCCCCCCCCCCCCCCCCCCCACCACAGGCCCTAGAAGGGTGGGGACCATGCAATTCACAATCTGATATACCCTCAGGTATCATAGCTGCATACAACATTTCATAAAGTCATAAAAACTGAGCTTACGGTTTTTGAGAAGAAGTCGAAAATGTCAAAAGGATGAGAGTGGGTATGTAATGGCTTGGGCCGTCCTTAAAAAATATGTTGTTTGCTGTGCTCCTACATACTCACCCAAAATTGCAGTTACCCAAACATTTTTATTGACTATTTAAACATTTAAAGAAAAATTTATGATTTCTGTCTATTTTTCTTTAAAATGACTATGCAAAATAAAATTTGACCAAAAAAAAAATTTAGCTACCTACCTACCCATGAGAAAAATACTGGGTTGGAGCACAGCAAACAAACATTTTTTTAAGGATGGCCTTGTGAAAGTGTTTACCTTTGATGTGAAACACTTGAGAGTCTGGTCCATACATCCGACGTATATCGTCTTATTGAGGCGCTCCATACCAACAGGCTGTGAACTCAGTTCTATGCAGCTTTTGGTTGCATCTTTTACACCCCTGGTCAACATGAGATAAAACATCTTTACACATGTACAAGAAGATAAGATCAAACAAATACACTATGAACATTTTTCTTATAATACACGTATGTGCAAAAGTCAGGCTTTGTCTAAAAAGTATATCAAGATTTTTAAAAAAATTAAAACTTTTTTTTCCCAATTTAACAAGACTATAAACAGGGCAGTAGTGCAGTGGATAGAATGTTGGCTGTTTATGCTAGAAGTTGCAGGTTCAATCTCAAACTCAAATTATTACTTGTTCTATACAGAAAATATACTCGAGAGCAGTTCATATAAGCTTTGAGTTCTGATAATCGAGTTATCCCTTTACTTCATAGATACGCGCTTTCCTGCATCAATCACAGAACGCCTTTGAAAACAGTGCAGGAAGAGTTCAGATTGCTCGTGACAAGCAATCTGAACACTTCCTGCACTGTTTTCCACTCTGTCAGTTAATATTAACATAATTCACCCATTGCTGATATGTGGTGAATTTATGCTTTCTATATTAGGTGTCCAAAGGTGTCTATATGAAGTAAAGGGTTAAAATAATTTAGTATAAACTAAAAATGTAGTTATTTACTCACCTAACCAATATTGTCATAAAGATAATTATTTCAACATGCCGAATCTGTCATACTTGTTACATGTATTGTTTTGATTAATCATTTTAAATGTGCCATATCGTTACCAAAAGCCACCAAGGCGATCATTGATGATGCATTTTTATTCATCAACAAATTATACAAGTTATTGTGTAAGAGTTGTCGTTTTTCCTTATAAATTAGTTGACTGTTGATTGAACGATATTAAGTCAGGCCATTAATCAAATTGTGCCTAATAATCTCGTCTAGGCCAACTTACTTACCAACATGAGTGACAAAGACAAAAACAAACAACTCTATCACTTTCAAGGGAAAAATAAAAAATAAAACATCTTGGCCTACTTGGGTTATTATATAGAAAACTTATCATGATTTTGATTATTAATCAATTGTCTGGAATATCCGATTATAAATATCAGCTACGATTCTCAACTCTACTGGTGACATATTGTTTAATTTGTTTCATCTAAGACTTGAGTCAAAATAATAGAGTGAAGGTCATCAAGCTGTTTGTGTAAAATATTCAGCTTTAGAATAGGGATTTCATTTCAATTGTATTACTTTGATCAAAAATGTTATTTGTCACGTTTCTGAAGATAAGATATACGTAATCATTTTTATTCATAAATGATATCTTTGTAGTCATTCTAAAACTAATTTTACTGTTTTTAGATATTTAAAGCAATTTTTCTTAACTTCCTTTAAAGTTTCAGGTTATAAATTGTTTGAAACATTCTATTCTCCTTTCTATCTTTTATCCATTTTCACTACAGCTCAAGCTAATTCTTCATGAGATCCAAGTTAAGAGGATGATCTACCACCAGGCAACCACTCAAGTGACTCAGATCAATTCCCAGCTCTATATAATGATGGTTATAGGTGTCACTAAGCCAGAGTTCTAGTTGTTTTTATTTTCATATAAACAAAAACATTTTTGATACAAATTCCTGATCTTTATGTATCTGGTAAATATTAAAACTGTTATATAAGAACCCTCTTGAAGTCATAAATTCTTAACAAATGCATTGGCGTCTAGTAGCATCAATAGATGAATAAACTTATAAACTTGATTGTTTGAATATATACCATAATTTTTATGCCATCAAAGGCCAACAGATGATCAGTTTACCTAACCACCTTTCCCAGAGATCCTGGGACGTTAACCAAACCAGTACTCAAACACATCCATCTCCACAAGTAACTGATAACGTTCCAACTTGAATCAGTGGTGAGAGATGAATGATAATGAGACGCTATGTTGTATATCAATCATCTCGGAGACTGTAGCCAGGTGGGGATTCTAACTCACAATCCCTGGATTGATAGTCAGATGGGCTACTGACTGAGCTTGGCAATAATAAAGTGCAATAAAGAAATGGGAGACTCACCTCTTGAGAGTATAGATACAACCATTTCTACAGGCCACAACTATCCTGTATTCTACATCATACATTCCTGTCACACTGAGGAATACAGGCACACTGGGTAGGCTCATCTGCAGGATTCAAGCAAACAAATATGGATAATTATGACCGGCCATCATTACAGTATTAAATTACTATAATACGATGTTGATGAAATAGACTGGCAGACAAAACCCCACACCCACTTCCAACCCCCGAAGCCTTGTATAATAATAAAATGACCTCATACAATCTAGAAAAAAGAACCAAAATCGAAAAGGGTTGTCCTGTTTTGAAATGAAATGTAATTACCAATGTTGTTGTAGCTGTTGTTGTATGGTGTTTAGAGTCGCTTTTGATAATTGTTCACTTATATTGTGAAGGTGCCTACTTGAAACAATATTCTAAGTGCTACCTTTTTAGATTTTAAAGCCGCCAGCTGCAGACATATGGTATGATACCCCATCCAGTCACATTATACTGACACAGGGTCAACCAGACCTAGAACTATCATCTAAATGCTGAGCAAAGCTTTTAGTACTATTTTCTAAGTCTTTAGTATGACCAGCCCAGTGATCTAACCAGGTGTACTATTTTTGTTAAAGCTAAACATTTTGTATATGTACTGAGTATGGATGTATGACCCTAAAAAAAGATTAAGGCGAGGGAATTTTCCATTGAAGGAATAGATCTATTAAACTGTTTTGCATTGCATTCATTCTGATGTGATATACGGTAGTGTTTATTATTCTTATTCTTAGAATACCCTAACAAACATACCTTTTAACTCATCCTATTGATTATGTCTTAATAATTTTATAGACTTTATTTGTTTATTTATGATTTGCAGTGCCTGATATTCTTGTTTTGTCAGAATATAGCTTTGAGCTGGTGTTTGTATGTTGTATCATAACTGGCTACAAATAAAATATTATCTTATCATATTTCACTAAAGGTGACAAAAATGCCCAAAGAATATAAACTGAAACTTTTTTTGTTCTATATACAGTCAAACCTGTCTTAAGCAGTCAGTCAAGGGAAAGAGCAAAGGTGGCCTTTTAAGGCATGTTGTTGTTTAATACAGGTTAATTTACTCTAAAAACATAGAAATAGGAAATAGAAAATATGGCTGCTTAAGACAGGTGGCCATTTAAGCCTCATTAAACTTCCAAAATGCACACTTTTTGATAAGAACAAAAACGATTGCAATTAAGGAGGAATATACCTTTTAAATTATTTTCGAAATCAGTGGGATATTTGGTATGTAATGAAACTAGAAGTAATTTCCAATTTGAATATACTTTTTTTTCTGCGGTAAATATAACACTTCTTTACCTATGACGTCGTAAACATGGCCATGTTTGGTCTTTCTGACGTCCCGATTTATAGCAGCAAAATCGCGTATTTGTCGACCTCAGTTAAGTTATACCGAATGAACAGAATCGAAACACATATCACCACGTACACATTCAACGGATATATGAATTTACATATGCAATAATTACGACGAACGCCAAATTCTGAAAATATTAGCGAAAAACGGAAATTATTATTTTCTCGATTTTTTCGAAAATAATGCTTCAAATCAAAATTACCAAAAAACAAACCGAGCGATTTTGGAATAATTTTTATTTGATTTCTAACAATATGCTTCACAGTGATTGTGAGATTTTAAGAACAATTGACAAACTAGATTTTTTTTTATTTTTAATGATTTAACCCCACCCTACATCAAAAATGACGTCAACATATTGCATTATTCTACGCGTTTTCCATAAGATTTTTGGCGGTTGATTAAGGTTAAAATATTTTCTAAATCAGTGGTTCAATTAGTATATTATGAAACTACAAATAATTTCCAATGTGAATATGTATTTTTTGCAGCGGTCAATAGAATATATATTTATATGTGACGTCGTAAACATGGCCATGTTCAGCCCTTTTGACGTCCCAATGTATAGCAGCAAACTCGCATATTTTTCGACCTCAGTTGAGTTATTCCTAATACACAGAATAAAAACATATATCACCATATACACATTTGACGGATGTATGGATTTACAGATGCAAAAATTACGACGAACGCCACATTTTGAAAATACTAGCGAAAAAAGGAAACTATTTTTTTCTCAATTTTTTCGAAAAAAACGGCTTCAAATCAAAATTACCAAAAAACAAATCAAGCGAATTTTGCATAATTTTTATATGATTTTATACTATATATTGTACAATAATTGTGAGATTTTTAGAAAAATTGACAAACTAGATTTTTTATGATATTCAATTATTTAACCCTACCCTACGTCAAAAAACGCTTTAAAGCAAACGTCAACGTCGGTATAGCGCATGAGGTATACATTTTGTGATAATTAAACAAGTTTGTTCTTACCATTATATTAGTATTTTGTGCACACTAGTTATATATACTTCTGCTGTTTAGTGGCAACTAATTTGTCTATAGCATTTATGATAGCGTGTCTGTTTGGTGCACATACAAAACTGTCATTTTTTTTCACTTACAGGGAACTGGATTCCAAAACAATATTCTCATTTCTGACTAGCTCCACGACTGCTAGTGAAATGTGGACATCACGGTTGTCAATTATTAGAACAACAGGTCTGGCCTTTTTTAAATTCGGAGCAAACTGTTACACATACATAAAATGGGTTTGAAACAATACCGTCCATGATGAGCAGTGAAAAGCCACGATCCAGGTATATTGTCATTGAACGTACGTAGGAGCATGGGGCTGGGTGGAAGGGCGGCTATTCACTGCTATAGTGGGTATTGTTTCAAGCTCATTTTATAAATGTGTACTGAACAGTTTGCTCCGAACTTTAGAAAGACCAGACATATTGTTCTAATAATTGACAACCGTGATGTCCACATTTCACTAGCAGTCGTGGAGCTAGTCAGAAATGAGAATATTGTTTTGGAATCCAGTTTCCTGTAAGTGACAAAAAATGACAGTTTTTTACGTGCACCAAACAGACACGCTTTCATAAATGCTATAGACAAATTAGTTGCCACTAAACAGCAGAAGAATATATAACTAATGTGCACAAAATACTAATATAATGGTAAAAACAAACTTGTTTAATTATCACAAAACGTATACCTCATGCGCTATACCGACGTTGACGTTTGCTTTAAAGCGTTTTTTGACGTAGGGTAGGGTTAAATAATTGAATATCATAAACAATCTAGTTTGTCAATTTTTCTAAAAATCTCACAGCTATTGTACAATATATAGTATGAAAACATATAAAAATTATGTAAAATTTGCTTGATTTGATTTTTGGTAATTTTGATTTGAATCCGTTTTTACGAAAAAATCGGGAGAAAAAATATTTTCCGTTTTTCGCTAGTATTTTCAAAATGTGGCGTTCGTCGTAATTTTTGCATCTGTAAATCCATACATCCGTCAAATGTGTACATGGTGATATATGTTTTTATTCTGTGTATTAGGAATAACTCAACTGAGGTCGAAAAAATACGCGATTTTGCTGCTATACATTGGAACGTCAAAAGGGCTGAACATGGCTATGTTTACGACGTCATATATAAATATATATTCTATTGACCGCTGCAAAAAAAACATATTCACATTGGAAATTTCTTCTAGTTTCATAATTTACTAATTGAACCACTGATTTAGAAGATAATTTAATCTTTATCAACTGCCGAAAATCTTATGGAAAACGTGTAGAATTATACAATATGTTGACGTCTTTTTTGACGTAGGGTGGGGTTAAATAATTAAAAATAAAAAAGAATCTAGTTTGTCAATTGTTCTAAAAATCTCACAATCACTGTGAAGCATATTGTTAGAAATCAAATAAAAATTATTCCAAAATCGCTCGGTTTGTTTTTTGGTAATTTTGATTTGAAGCATTTTTTTCGAAAAAATCGAGAAAATAATAATTTCCGTTTTTCGTTAATATTTTCAGAATTTGGCGTTCGTCGTAATTATTGCATATGTACATTCATATATCCGTTGAATGTGTACGTGGTGATATGTGTTTCGATTCTGTACATTCGGTATAACTTGACTGAGGTCGACAAATACGCGATTTTGCTGCTATAAATCGGGACGTCAAAAAGACCAAACATGGCCATGTTTATGACGTCATAGGTAAAGAAGTGTTATATTTACCGCAGAAAAAAAAGTATATTCAAATTGGAAATTACTTCTAGTTTCATTACATATCAAATATTCCTTTGATTTCGAAAATAATTTAAAAGGTATATTCCTCCTTAAATGTGTTTGTAGTATTGCTAAAACCATTCCTGTTACCCCTTAGTGACTGTTTTTCAAAAAGCAAAAAATAAATTACTTCGATCGAAATGTTATTTTCTTAACTGAGGGGTCCAAAACTTAACTTTTGTTTACATTTCTGTAATTCCGTAATGACTCAGTTGCTTTCCGACTTTATCTCCGTCAATGTTCAGAAGTACACAAATGAATACTGCAGTGGTAGTATGCAGATTAAGACCATTAGATAAGGGTTCAATAATAATATTAGAAAAGTTATGGCTTCATTATTATTATGTATCGTTTTTTTAAATATATTGATGTCTGCAATAAAACAGTATCAAACTAAGTATGCACTACACTATTTATATGCACTGAAAAACAATGAGTATGGAATACTAGTTTGGTCTAGTAACTCTTGCTCATGATCCCCGCTTGCATATACATGCATACTATCGCACGCGCTATTCCATCAATTCCGTCACTTTATCGCAGTCAATATTGAGCGGCTACCAAGGGTGGTTTGTTTAGTTTAGTTATTAGAAAAATAATTTTATTTTTAATTTTATATGAACAATTCGTCGCTTACATGCAATAAATTAGCTCATGGGTTCCGGTTCATTAATACAATGAGGGGAATAAAAGGGATGTTCTTAAAGACAATCTAACAACAAGCGGTTATTTAATTTTAAACCACATCCCCTACAGTTCCCAATACTATGTTTCTCTCTGAAGTGAGTTGATCATATATTACCGACTGACGCATTTCCGAACAAGCTGCATAACTCTCCGCTTTCTTCCGAAGGTGTTTATCGGAAAGAGACGAACATTAATTTGTAAACAACCCGTTCTTAATTATGTGCTTATAATATGCTTTATACATATTTTTTCGTTTGCAAAATCTCTCATTGATCAAATAAACATGTATTCTATCATCTGGGAGAGTAAAACTGACTTAAGGAGGAATATACCTTTTAAATTATTTTCGAAATCAGTGGAATATTTGGTATGTAATGAAACTAGAAGTAATTTCCAATTTGAATATGCTTTTTTTTCTGCGGTAAATATAACACTTCTTTACCTATGACGTCGTAAACATGGCCATGTTTGGTCTTTTTGACGTCCCGATATATAGCAGCAAAATCGTGTATTTGTCGACCTCAGTCAAGTTATACCGAATGTACAGAATCGAAACACATATCACCACGTACACATTCAACGGATATATGAATTTACATATGCAATAATTACGAAGAACGCCAAATTCTGAAAATATCAGCGAAAAACGGAAATTATTATTTTCTCGATTTTTTCGAAAAAAATGCTTCAAATCAAAATTACCAAAAAACAAACCGAGCGATTTTGGAATAATTTTTATTTGATTTCTAACAATATGCTTCACAGTGATTGTGAGATTTTTAAAACAATTGACAAACTAGATTTTTTTTTATTTTTAATTATCTAACCCCACCCTACGTCAAAAAAGACGTGAACATATTGTATAATTCTACGCGTTTTCCATAAGATTTTTGTCGGTTGATTAAGGTTAAAATATTTTCTAAATCAGTGGTTCAATTAGTATATTATGAAACTAGAAGTAATTTCCAATGTGAATATGTATTTTTTGCAGCGGTCAATAGAATATATATTTATATGTGACGTCGTAAACATGGCCATGTTCAGCCTTTTTGACGTCCCAATGTATAGCAGCCAAATCGGATATTTTTCGACCTCAGTTGAGTTATTCCTAATACACAGAATAGAAACATATATCACCATGTACACATTTGATGGATGTGTGGATTTACAAATGCAAAAATTACTACGAACGCCACGTTTTGAAAATACTAGCGAAAAACGGAAACTATATTTTTCTCGATTTTTTCGAAAAAACGGCTTCAAATCAAAATTACCACAAAACAAATCAAGCGAATTTTGCATAATTTTTATATGATTTTATACTATATATTGTACAATTATTGTGAGATTTTTAGAAAAAATGACAAACTAGATTTTTTATGATATTCAATTATTTAACCCTACCCTATGTCAAAAAACGCTTTAAAGCAAACGTCAACGTCGGTATAGCGCATGAGGTATACGTTTTGTGATAATTAAACAAGTGTGTTCTTACCAATACTTATAAATAATCCTTGTTTCTTTTTTTTTATTTGAATGGCATTATTGATGTATTTTGAAACCATTGTCATGTTTGCATTGTGAATTGAGAAGAAAAAAAATGTTGCTTGGAAACTGGTCTATGGAAGTCTACTTTCATTTGTCAACAGTGTACATGAAAAAAAAACTCTTGGACGACATATGACTCCTAAGTTTTTCATCCAATTTTGGTATTGCAGAGGTTGATAAACAATAAAACTTCTTTCATTTGGGTCTCTCTATGAATGAAAAGCATGCCAACTTTTTTTATTTGCTATAGAATAGAGAGCAAAAACCATTGGTCGGCTTACACCTGTATACATATTCATTACCCAATTTTTTATAAAAATCAAGTGTAATTTAATGAGATCTCACCGTACAGAGAACTGTGAAAGCCTCAGGATCTAGGACATACACAGACTTGTCCTCGGTACCCAGGACCAAACAGCTGATTGCGTCCTCCTCAGCCATAGATTTCTTCAAGGTATTGAGACAGGTGATGACAGTTTGGCGTTTGAGCGGCGTGTCTTTGTACACCTCACAGAAGGAGGTCATGTCCCCACCATCTGACAACTGCAGGTACCTCAGTGATCTTACGGTGAGCGTTGTACCATCAGCCCTAAATAGTATATGTAGACATAGATGTTGCTGACCAAAGTATTTTAAGGCCATACTTACAAATTTTGTTGTTCTATGAAAAGGTAGGTAGCTAAGTACTTACATGAAATTCATTAAGAAATAATAGAAAAACATTGAATAAAAAATTAAATAAAAAATAGGATGGGACACAGCAAGCATTCATTATGAATATTCTTTACAGGCAAAATGAATGATGACTGTATTCAATAGTTGATTCTATAAGTTATATTTTTTTAATTAATACATGTATATATGAGGGGGGATCAGAAAGTTTGTAGATTTTTGCCATAACTTATCTATGTCAATTATACAATGCACAATAGTGTTATTGTATTTGAATTAAATGTATCTGGGACATATTTTGAAAATTTTAGCATGATAGCCAACTATTAAAAAATGAGGCACTATTCAAAGCATAGCAGTTACATATGTCAGGGCAAAATGGTGACGTTTTATTCAACAAAAACTGACGTCAATATTTTAAATAGGTGCTTTTGTATCAAATTTACTGAGTCGCTCCTTCTCAAAATACTCGCCTCAGTGGTCTATACGTTTTTGCCACCATTTACACCATTGAATGAACATGTTAATGAAATCTGAAGATAGTATACTGGACACAAAATTCTGTAAAACATGCTTAATTCCAAAATGTCTTCAAATCGACTTCCTATTTGCTCCTTTTTAATGACTGATTCCGGGCCTGATCTCAAAAACATTAATTTTGTGAAATTTAAACACTAGAGACCTGGAAACATTAGATTCACTGTACCTACTTTTGTTTCTCTGTTTGAGCAGGTGTTTTACCTCACATGGAGCAGAACTTTACGAAATTGTGGTATTCCGCGTGATAATCCATTTTCAAGTGCCATGATGTCAATTTGTTTCCAACAAAATGCCATACAGTAACATCATAACAATGTCATTTTGAGATGCGCATAATTGGTGTCATCTTTTTAACAGATGTAAACAAGCAGACAATACAGCACACATTGATATTTTTTATTTAAAAATAAAACATGTTTGGCAACGCTATGCTTGTTTGAATAGTAGAGGTAAGAAAAAAAGCAAAAACTACCCTGACTACATAAATCAACGTTTCTATAGTTACTATAGAAAATAAACTAACTATGAAAAATTATCAAATTTTTGAAAAATTACTGCAAATATGTAGCGGCACCGGCTCCCTACGAATTATTAAAATAAAATGATAAATAAAAAAGATATGGCAAATCTCTACAAACTTTCTGATCTCCCCTCATGGTTTTAACTGGTTTACTTTACATCAGTTATGAAACAAGTCCTTTCAACTTATACAATGCATATCTTTCTGGGTCAAACCAGTGCTTACCATTGGCAGATAAAATATCTTGCTCAAGGACACTAAATATTACCCCGGTGGGTATCGAACCTACGACCTACCAATCCAGTGTTTGATTCTCTCCCACTCTCTTTCCAATATTTCTAATTATATATTCTAAAGAAAGACACAGCAATTTTAAAACTACAAAGAAAAAAGTAACTGTTTTTTATAAAACTAATCATATAAATAACTCCTTAAATACTGATGAAGTTTCAGATTAATACTTTAGTGATTAATGTCACCATCTGGTTATACGTTCATAGGTTTAAGATTGATTTCATGCGTAAACACGAGTATCAATTTCAAAATTGTTGGGTATCCTTTTAAAAATGTTTCTTTTTTTTATTCAATGTTTTTATAATTTAGTATTAACTTTTTTTTTTCTTATTTATTGGATAAAATAAAAATT
Source organism: Panopea generosa (assembly GCA_029582155.1). Taxonomy (NCBI): domain Eukaryota; kingdom Metazoa; phylum Mollusca; class Bivalvia; order Adapedonta; family Hiatellidae; genus Panopea; species Panopea generosa. Next base: position 77,477,907 of record CM055897.1, on the reverse strand, counting down.
ACAAAATAACAAAATTAAAGTGAATTTTAGCTATTCAAGTTAGTTTAAACTTATTTATTTTACTTCGATTGTAAAACAACTTCTTACAACTTAGACAAATCAAGCTCGGAGTCTTCCTGGGTAGAACCAGTACAAAGCATATGCGGAAAAAGTGTCTTGCTCAAGGACACCACACATAGCCGTGGCAGAGGATCGAACCCACGACCCTCAGATTATGGTTTTGGTGCTCTACCACTAGACCACGCGCTCCACACAAGTTCCATTAAGCTTCCCAAAAACACAATTTTTGATAATGACAACAACAATTAAATGTGTTTGTAATATTGCTAAAACCATTCATATAAACCCCTTTATTAACTGATTTTAAAACACATACAAAATAAATAACTTTGATCAAAATGTGTTTTTCTTAAACAAGCGGGCCCCTCTTACAAGGTATTTGTTTACATTTACGTTTTCCGACAATCTCTGCCAATCTTCAGGAAGTAGACAAATGAATACATGTATTTTGATGCACGAATTATATCGAGATGGTATCCAGATTCTCAGAGGTAACTGAGACATCACTTTATGAGTACCAATACAATTCATCAATTCTTTCCTTGACAATAAGACAATTTTACTCATTGCAGATTTTTGAATTACACAGTTGAGACCTGATGCAGTACACCTATATAAAGATGAGGTACCAGTTTATTTTTAGAATAGGCGAATAACAGAGGTAGTATACAGATTGAGACCATTGGAGAAGGATTATACATTAAATATATATTATATATATATATTATAAAGTAAAGTTTTGATTTGAGGTAACATTATGCATCATTATTGAGTTTCCTTTTTTAAGGATAAAATTGATGCCTGCAATAAAAATATATCATTTTCATGAGCGTAATCAGCATATATTATTTATACACATTGAGAAACAATGAGATCTGAATGTTAGTCTCGTCTGTTAAATTTTACCCAGGATCCGCCATCACACATACACTGTTGCATGCTCTATTACGCCACCGATCACTTTCTCACTGTCAAAATTGAGAAGTCAAGAGGCTACAAAGGGATTTAAATTTAAAGGTTATCTTAAAATAATTTTATATTTTATTTTATATGAACAAATTGTTGCTTCCTTGCAATGAATTAGCTTGTGGTACTCTGTACCAGTAAAACACAAACCGAACAATGTATAAGCATAGCAGCACAAGGCTATCCGGAACAGATTAGCTGTGTTAAGCGTCTTGCTCATGCCCAAAGTATTGCTTAACATACAAGCACACCCAGCTGGGTGTTTGGATGGTATGAATAACATATACACCTTATTTTGATACTATGGAGGAAGTTTCATGCCAGTTTTAATCAAAACTGAATGAGGTGTTAAAATATTACATCTTTGTACAATATTATTATACTCTATAAAAAATACATACAGTCAAACCTGTCTTAAGCAGCCACTCAAGGAAGAGAGCAAAAATGACCTCTTAAAACAGGTGGCTGCTTAATACAGGTTGATAACTGAAAATGTGGCTGTTTAATACAAGCGGTTGCTTAAAGGGTATATATCAAGATTTTTCAAAAAATTTAAATTGGCTAAAAACATTTATTTCCAATATAGCATCCCTATATATACTCACTGATCCCGCATTGCCAAAAGGATATCTATTTAAACATGCCAAAATATTGAATTGAAAAGGGATTTCCTAACTTGGGCTATGCACCTAGGTTAGACTAAAATAGATTTTCACGCTTAAAATTGCAACCTATTTTGTGAAGTATAAAATGAGTCACGCGATTACATTTTGGTTTCAATATGATCTGTTACACACTTAATACAATTTATTTTATCTTAGAAAGTATCCGAATGATGGTATAAAGGTAATTAAGTGCTGTCTATTTTTAGAATTGGGATTTCGTTTCAAGTTTTGCACTCCAATTTAAATACTGATTATGTCACGTTATGGTGGATTTGGCATACCAAAACATTTGGATTTTCTTTATTAATAATAATGAGATGCTCTTTATCTATTTTTAAAATAAATAATTTTTTGAGACATTTATAGTGCTTTATTCCTGATATAATCCCTTTAATAGAGGCAACTACTAAAACAGGTTTTACTGTATAAAATGGTGCTCTCTATATATAGACACTCAAATTTTATATATCAGGTATAAAATTTACTGTTATATATGCTATTACATACTATTTCAACTACATATTTAAGTATATACTAAAATACTTTAAAGGGATTATATTGGCATATTACCATCAATTCCCTGTCCTAAATACACACGCCCAGCATAAAGATACACTTATAACTTAGAGGTATACGCGTCTAAATTGTCTAATTGCATAACCTCTTTATTACAAACATCGGGTTTCTGAAGCCACATTTTTGTTTTTGTTTACATTTGCCATTTTCAACGAACCCTTTCTGGTTTCCAATCAATCATAGGATAATATCGTAAAGACTCATTCCCGATCTGGTTTTCGAGGCTTTGTACGGGAAATTTACGGAGTTCAATGTAAACATTGCGCAATACTTTATTGCGGGACGTATTAAAGTTTTGACTAATATTCAATTACTGTTAACTTTCAAGTAAATAGTGGTCATATGTCAATACATAAGCATTATTTTGTGCATACTGCACACAGGAAAAGTCTGGATTAACAGCGTGTTTGTGTTACTTGCCAATATAATTCCTTTAAACAAGAAACGTCACTGGTAAGTGTCGTATGCCCCCCAAATGGTCTGTGAAAGTAACAATATATTTTATAATAAGTAGAACATCAAGAGTCATGGACTGACGTTTCAGACTAAACATGCAATTTCATGTTTTTTTTACATTAAAGTGTGACCTTGACCTTTGTGTACAGGTGAATGCAGGTGACACATGTGTCAAGCTATTTTAAAATCCCTCCATGTAAAACAAAGTTACAGACCAGACATGAAATATCAAACTGAAAGTGTGACCTTGAACTCTGAGGTACGGTTCTGGGTCTTAATGCGAAACTTCATCATGTCATGCTGATCAATTTATAAATTGAGCCAAGTGTTTTTGAAATTTATTTATGTATGATAAAGTTACAGACTGGACTTGAAATCTCAAACAAACTCAAAGTGTTGTCTAACAAACTCAAAGTGTGACCTTGACCTTTGAGGTAGGGGTATGTTGATCATTTGTAGCAAATTTTTATAAAATGCATATATACATGACAAAGTCACAGGCCCGACACAAAATCTCACACAAACTCAAAGTATGACCTTGACCTTTAAGGTATGGGTGTGGCCTTACGCGAGACACATCATCATGTCTTGTTACAGACCGGACATGAAATCTCAAGACTGAGTGTTGTCAAACAAAGTTAAATTGTGACCTTGACCTTTGAAGTGGGAGTATGGGTGTTACATGTGACAAATTGTCATTTGTAGCAAGTATTTATAGAATTCATCTATGCATGACAAAATTACAGGCCGGACACGAAATCTCGCACAAACTCAAAGTGTGACCTTGACCTTTGAGGTACGGGTGTGGGTCTTACTCACGACACATCGTTATGTTATGTTGATCACTTGTAGTAAGTATTAACAGAATCCATCTATACATGACAAAGTGACAGGCCGGACACGAAATACCAGACGGATGCTGCGATTACTATATGACACCCCAAAAAAATTTGGGGGTCATAAAAAACTATATCAAAGACTGTCCAGGTGATCATGATTTTAAACTGGCTTTATACTGCATTGGGTTAGCTTTTAAACTGCATTTGGTTTCAATGCAATCGATTAAAGAATATCTATTTAAATAGACAAACTTAAGTTAAGATTTTTGAGTAAAATTTAAGAAAATGTTGGTGTATCAGTTTCCAAAATTGATTAGTAATACATTACTTGTACAGCAGAAAAGATGTCTATTTCATATTCAATTATTAAAGTCTCAATAGTATTAAAAAAAAAAGAATAGGTTGTTCCATGGCCGAGTGATCCAAGGCAGTATATCGCAATCGCTTACCTATTACCACAGAGGTTATGGGTTTGTGAAAAAGTTTGCCAGCAACTTGCAGAAGGACAATGGTTCTACTCAGATTGAATATGAGGTCTTTCTGAACAAAGGCACATGAATACTTTATGCATGTACATGTACCATATGTAGTGAAAATAGCATTTGACCCCATTCAATCAATATATACATACAAGAACATTAATTGTTAAACCAAATGCTTAATACTAGCAACTGACGAATGTATTCAAGTTGCTAATGGTAACAAAAAGCACATCCATCCATAACTCAGTACACAATTTGCACTATTCAAAAATATCAAGAGATCACTTCTAAAGTGTCCAATGCACCTACTTCATGACCATCATCTAGTTAGATATAAACTAAGATCTCTACAACAGACATTGTCTATTCTTACGTACTGTTGTTAAAAAAGCTACATCATCAAAAATAAACAAAAAGAAACAACTGAATGATTTTCAGAATACAGATGATACACAAGTATTTTTTAGTATCTGGTATTAGTACTAAGGCATTCTACCTTGAATTGTCTTCGTTTCGGCAATATCTGTGGATCAGCAGACACGGATGTCAGAAGTAAACTTTACAATTTACATTTAATATTAACTTTCTAAGGCTACATAATTAAGTGGCAATATCAAAACAGTCAACCCTGTCTTAAGCAGCCAGTCAAGAGAGCAAAAGTGGCCTTTAAAGACAGGTTGTTGCTTAATACAGGTTTATTTGCTCCGAAAGCAGAGACATCGGAATAGCGAATGTGACTGCTCAAGACAAGTGGCTGCTTAATAGAGGTGATCGTTTAAACAGGTTTGACTGTAATTGGTTAACTGGTTCCATAAAAGCATAAACAAAACAATAGGACCTGTAATCATTATATCAGATAGATATTAAAGATAAAAAGCAATTTTTTTAAAAACAGCCAGAGCCGTTTAGCTCAGTCGGTAGTGCGTCCCACCCTACCAGTCTCTGTGGAGACCGATATACAACAATGCGCCTCATTGTCGATTGTCTCTCACTGCTGATTCAAATGGGAAAGTTAACAGTTATTTGCAGAGATGGGTGTGCTTGAGTTAACCTTCCTGGATCCTAGGAAACCACATGCATCAAAAATCACTCTAAATGTTCAAATCAACAAATATATTGGAAAAATCAAAGATATATGAAGTATACAAACAAGAGTTGTCAGAAGACAACAAAGCTCGCCCCTAGGTGTCTTACTCCAAAAAGGGCCATAACTGTGCCAAAATGCAATCCAGAGTTATGGTTCTTGTCTGTGTGTGTTCCATTGATGATGGTGAACACACATGCGAAGTTTCATTCACATCCAATGAGTGGTTACATAGATATCTTAAACCTTAACGCAAAAGTTTAACCTGGGTGTCTACAGACAACGACGACAACACCGACGATGATGCCGGGGTCATGGCAATAGCTCTCTTTTGACTTTGTCCCGGCGAGCTAAAAAGGTAACATAACCAAATAGTGCATTTAAGTCAGTTGGATTTTTAGATATTTAAAAATTTAATAAAGCACAAGAATAAAAATTACACTGCCATATAAAGTATTGATTGATTGAATATTTAGTGTCATTTTTATGCCATCGAGGGCTAACAGACGATCAGTTAACCTAACCACTGTTTTCTGGGATTAACCAGTACTCGTGTACACCCCATCTCCGCAAGTAACTGATAACTTTCCCACTTGAATCAGTGGTGAAAAACGAATGATAATGAGACACAATGTCGTATATCAATCATCATGGCGACTGTTGCCGGGCGGAGGATTCGACCTCACGACCCCTAGATTGATAGTCAGATGCGTAACCAACTGAGCTAATTGGGCCCAGGGCCATATAAAGTAATATTCCCTCTATGCAATTGTCAAATTTCGTATCTATATTGAATACAATTATGTAGCAACAGCGCTAAAAATATGCACGGTATGTTTACCTGAAGCAGTCCAAATTATTCCAAGTTTCTAGTATAACTTCAGAGTTTCGTAAAGTAAAAGCTGGTGTACCTCAGGGCTCCTTCTTAGGCCCCCTTTTATTTTTAATATTCATAAATGATTTGCCATTATCTAGGCAAAATACTGTCATAGATATATTTGCAGACGATACTACCCTCTCAGTTTCAATAGTTCTCTTCCAAGTGTTGTTAAATGCTTCACAGCAGATCTCAATAATGTTGATGCATGGTGTGTAGCTAATCACATGTCTATCAATGCAGCGAAATCTAAAGTAATGTATATTTCTTCCAAAAACAAAGTTAACCACATATGTAATGAGTTATGATTGATAATACGCTGTCTTGGCATACTCAAGTTGACAATTTATAAAGAAATGTAAGTCATTACTTTATCTTCTATCTTGCATCAAAGTATTTCTTTCTGTACCAATGCGTAAGGTTTTTTAATGCTTACATTTTACCACATTTAGATAACTATTGGGTAATTTGGGGAAATTGTAATGTTTCACTTGTAGATAAAATTGTTAAGTTTCAAAAGAGAGCTAGACTTATTCTCGAAAAAAATTACGATACTCCTTCTACAGAATTATTCACAGAGCTTAAATGGATGACGTTTCCTGAAAGAGTTAAATTTCAAAAAGCAGTACTTATATATAAATCATTTAATGAACAAGGCTCCTGCTTATCTCAAAAATGTATTTACTCTAACAGCTTATGTTCATACACGCACACTACGGTCATCCTCTAATCTACAGTTGCTTTCTCCTAAGCCTAATTCTGAAATGTTTCAAAATTCGTTTGCTTATTCAGGGTCTTCTTTGTGGAACTCTACTTGTTTACTTCTTTTGTTTATACATGTATGTTAAAATTAATGTTGTACTTTATAAATATGTTGAGGGCCTCACGGATGATTGAATTTATTTAAATGAGTTCTCTTGTTAATAAAAGTCTTTATTATTATTATCATTTTTATTATAATTATAGTCTGATGACGTCAATGAGGAAAAATTTTTGCATGACAATTTACCAGCCAAATTAAATCATGTCAAAGTACCCACCAGGGTCCTGGGATGCATTTCTTACATGTTTTTCACCCATTCAGTCTGTGCCAAATACTTTACAGGACTAAAGTCCTTTAGATAAGAGACTTTCCAGTGTAACATTGTACAAATTCAATTCTTATACAGTTGATATTCACCAACTCGAACTCTGATATTTCGAATTTCCGGTTATCTCAAATTTGAAGTTTGGTCCCGTTTTTCCCCTTCTATTTCTATATTAATTAACTCCTGATATATCAAATGCCAGTAATTCAAATTATTCACTATTTCGAAACTGTTTTTCAGTCCCTCCATTCTAAAATCTATTGATTTCTCACTCGTTATTTCGAATTTTTATCACCATCGAAGGTGATAATTGTTGATCCCATACCTGTAATTTATCGCTTCATGTGTCTGTACTGGCAGGTAAGTTAATTGTGTCATCAAATTGTTATGATACAACACGAGCGATACACACACTAATTAGACAAACAACGCCGAAGTGTTAAAAGAAGTTTTTGACATGTGCTTTTTTTCGTCTTATTTTTTATTTGTAAAACTGTTGTAACCATTGTTTGTATATAACCTGTGTTTATATTTCAGTTACCTATTTTATTTATTTGATATTCATGTAAATAAAAAGTATAAAAATTAAAAGTATATTTTGTTTATCTATTATATCACACTCAAAAATATACAATGTTCACGCACTATGCAAATAGACAATTAGCCTACACACGGATAACAACGCACAACATACGTTTGGGTAGAAGAAAATAACGCATGTAAACAGTAGAATTTACCTCGATTTAAGATAAATCCACAGTACACATCAATATAAACAAAGTTTATATCATGTGTAAATATAACGACGTGTTATATTGAAAAAAAATAAATAACAAATAGAGGTATTTATATGTACAACATGTATATTTTCAACAATTTATGAAGTGGGTGGGATGACGGTAAAAAGTTGAACAAAAATAGACTCCTGATAAATCAAACTTCGGATATTTCTAATTATTTTCAAGGTCCCATGGAATTCGAAATAACGAGTTTCGACTGTAGTCCGTAAATGACATAAGACCTAAAGTTTACTCAAAATAAATTCTAACTTCTTATCATTTCATAATAATTTTATTCAGTTTCATCGAAGATACTATATAAATTTCTCACAAGATTTTGCTCTGATTGTTCCATTTTGATATAAAGTCATAGAAATAGTCAGGCTATACATTAGAAGACCTTCTGTAGCCCGGTTAAAAATGTCATAGACTGGGTTTTGGACTATATCTGTTTTTCACAGACTGCCCATTTATCATACACATCTCTGCTATAATCCTCCTTGAATTGTGCAGTGATGCAATGAATTGGAAACTGAAGTTTCTGATTGCTTTGTGTAGCAAAAACATGCATATTTTCTAGCACTGTTGCTACATATCAGTTGAATGAAGGGCCATTACACTCATGATGATGCCTCTAACCTGATTTATGTTTTATCCAAAGTTTCCAAACACTGGCTTCATCATAAAATCATAAAAATTATTCTCTACCATTATTAACACACGATTATTCTTTACCTCAAACCTTTATTGTAACTAGCTTTATAATAAAGTAGTACCATAAAAGTACATACCTCATTCCCTCCAACATCTCCCTCAATACAAATACATTGATTTTACCCTGAAAAATATTTTCAAAAATACAATATATTAAGTACAGTTCAGACAATTTCTTTACATTTCAAAAGCACAAAATACCTCTCAAAAGTATATATTACAGTAGGGCTGTCATGTTTACAGATTTAAATCTGTATCACATTTACTAGTATATACCGTAAATGTTTAAAAAAAATAATTCTGGCTCTGTGAGTCTAACTCCATAGTTAAAATGATTGATAATGCCTCGAAATACACAAGGATGGTTGGAAAATATCTTAATACTAATTTACCAAATTTACTTGGGTCTAGGGTCATTATTTGAAATCGTTAACTGGCAATTAAAGACAATGTGTAATTGATCAATCACTAGAAAATTATCTTAAAATTTCAAGTTTCAACTTATCGGATGGTTTGACAGTTGGTCCAGCAAAATGATTTTCTTTGAATAAACACATTAATATTCAGTAGGCTATTTTTACTTCGACCAATCACTTCGAAGGAGTACCACGTGAAAATCAAAGTAAAAAATCAAATGTAACTGACAATGTGTGACGTCAGAATCATATCTGTAATATAGTACTTCTGTTCTGTGAATAACAGATAGTGAGTACATCATCACCGGGTACAAAGAGATATTTCGTAGGACGTCACTAACTTAAGGTAGTGTACACGGATATTAGTTAATGTGTATTGCTTTTAAATGACATCGATCCATTCGCATCTGTAATCATAACAGCCCTACATATAAGTAAGTAAATAAGAAAATATTTTATTTTTAAGTATAATATGTTTTACTTAAAATAAATTCTTTTTTTCAGTCGCTGATTTATTTTAATTGCTTTATTATGTCTTCTAAGAAATGTATCAATTAACAATTAAAAAACTCAGACAAACCAATGTCATATATATATACATGCATCTAGAATGGTACTGACTTTTTTTTTAGGTGTAATATTTTGTAACTTAGGCCATAATAAATTCATTGCTAGATTATTCCCACCCACCCCCTAATTTTCATGCCACCACGACCCTTTTTATTTTCATAAAAAGATAAAATCAAATCCAATCTTGCCCCCCTGCCCCTTTTTAAGAAAAACTAATTTATAATGGCCTAAATTGTATATACGTAATTGAAAGTTTGAATTATGTTAGCTCTGTTGGTAACACCTCTGAAAATCAATCCAGGGGTCGGGATTTCAAATTCCCGCCCAGCCACAGTCTCTGTGATGATTGATATACAATGTGTCTCACTGTCACTTGTCTCATCTCTGACTCAAGTGGGAAAGTTATCAGTTACTTGCAGGGATGGGTGTGCTTCAGCGCTGGTTAACGCTCCAGGATCCCAGGAAAGAGTGGTAAGGTTAAATGATCATCTGTTAGCCTTCAATGACATAAAAAATGACGCTAAATAATCGAAAAAACAAACTTTTTTCAGTAGAACATTTTCATTAATGATACATACCTCTCTGACTTGATTCCAAAGGTCTTCCTCTACTGCATTTACCTCTAACGGGGGGAGTGTAAACTTGAAATAAGGACGGAGATTCTTGTAGATGTAGATGAAGGGACCAGATGCCACTGCTATGGCTGTAAATATTCAACTGGGTTTAATTTTTATTTCATACTTATATATTTTAGCTTGTTTGCTATATGTAAGCTCAGAGCTTATATGAACTGCTCTCGAGTCCGCTCCAAAGTGTTATTTTTAAGAGGTCATCTGTTTGAACTGAGAATTGGAAGCACAGCCTCTAGCTTGAGTGACCAACACTCCACTGTACTACCGCCCCACTTCAAATCTCATGATAATAAAATGTTTAACTTTACATGACGCCAACAAAAAAAATATTATTCCAGGCTCACTACCTATTAACAAGTAGTACAAACATAACTTTATAACATAGTACAACTAGGTAAACACCTACTTTCAGTAAAATATTTCTTTGGTCATGGATAAGCTACAGCTAAATTAATTTCTTTCCACTGCTAATGAGGTACTGTGATAGAGATTGCATAGCCACATGACTTTCTTAGACTATTTTTAAGCAATACAAAAATACTCTGTTTGCTGATTTCTGACAAAGTTTATAAGAAGTGGGTAAATGGCTGGGTAAAATTCTTTTTGAAATTATTATTACAATATCGAGGGCTCAGCGCAACACTATTGTAACTCCGTTTTTTCCAAAAATCGTTTTTTTGCATAAATTACTGTAGTTTTGCAATGTGCATCTTGTGTTAAAATTTGGTCCTGATATTTTAAATAACTTTGAAGATATTCACTTTTGGTGAAAATATTGTATCTCAAATACACTAATTCTTTAGCGCAAAACTATTGTAACTTGAGTTACAATAGTTTTGCACCAAATAATATCTTGGAGACCTATATTTATATTGGTGCAAAACTATTGTAACTTGAATTTAAACTTTATTAAACCCAGTTATCTTGTATAACCACACTTTTATTTAGTCCAAGAATATTGCAATACATTAGTTTCAAATGATAGTTCAGAAAAATCTAGCAAGATTTTGAAGAAATACAGGTATAGAGACTTTTTTTTTTTTTTTTTTTTTACTCATCTTTGAAAACATTTTAATTTGATAATAAAGTAATTTAGTCAGATGAGTATGTTAAATGTTTTATTGATTTGGACATTAGTGACAATGAAATCGATGATTAATAATTAATTGTGCTATAAAAGAGCCATAAAAATCTGATTATTAAAATTTGCAGTGAATTGTTTGGTTTGCATTTTTTTTATAATAAAAAGGCCGTCTAATCGAACAATATTACTCAACATACTTTTAATGTATACCAATTATAACTTTACTTAACCAATATATCCCTTTTGAAAACTTCCAAAATGAGATACTATTCTAATTACCTGGTACACTCAGTATTATTCTTTTTAATATATCAGTACTAGAAGTCAACACTGTATCTAATTATTTTAAAATGGCTGTTAAAGAACCAAAACAATATATTTTAGATATCAATAAACCTTGGTTTCTCAGAATTAATTTGATGTGTGTAGAGGGTACAGCTGGTACTGTGGTTGGTATTGTGGGTGTAAAAGGTACAGCTGGTAGTATAGGGGGTATAATGGTTGTAGAGGGTATATCTGGTACTATAGTTGGTAGTGTGGTTGAATAAGGTATATCTGGTAGTGTAGTGAGTATGGTGGATGTACATCTGGTACTATTGTTGGTTGTGTGGGTGTAGAGGTACATCTGGTACTATAGTTGGTTGTGTTGGTGAAGAGGGTACCTCTTGTAGTGTTGTGGGTATGGTGGATGTACATCTGGTACTATAGTTGGTTGTGTGGGTGTAGAGGGTACATCATGTAGTGTAGTGGGTATGGTAGATGTACATCTGGTACTATAGTTGGTTGTGTTGGTGTGGAGGGTACATCTGGTAGTGTAGAGGGTATGGTGGATGTAGAGGATACATCTGGTACTATAGTTGGTTGTGTGGGTGTAGAGGGTACATCTGGTACTATAGTTGGTACTGTGGATGTAGATGATACAGCTGGTAGTGTTGTGGGTATAGTGGGTGTAGACATTACAGCTGGTAGTGTAGTCGATATATAGGATGTAGAGGGTACAGCTGGTAATGTACTTGATATTGTTGGTGTAGAGGGTACAGCTGGTAGCATTGTTTGTGTTGTGAGTGTAGAAGGTACAGCTGGTAGTGCAGTTGGTATGGTGGGTGTAGAGGGTATGGCTCTTAGCATAGATGATATAGTGGGTGTGGATGGTACAACTGGAAGCATAGTTGGTATAGTGGGTGTTGAGGGTACAACTTGAAGCATAGTTGCTATGGTGGGTGTTGAGGGTACAGCTGGTAGTGTAGTTAGTATGGTGGGTGTTGAGGGTACAGCTGGTAGTGTAGTTGGTATGGTGGGTTTAGAGGGTATGGCTTGTAGCATAGATGATATAGTGGCTGTGGATGGTACAACTGGAAGCATAGTTGGTATGGTGGGTGTTGAAGGTACAGCTGGTAGTGTAGTTATTATGGTGGATGTTGAGGGTACAGCTAGTAGTGTAGTTGGTATGGTGGGTGAAGAGAGTACAGCTGGTAGTGTAGATGGTATCGTAGTCGTAGACAGTACAGCTGGTAGTATAGTTGATATGGTGGGTGTAGACGATAGGGAACAGCTGGTAGTGTAGTTGATAATGTGAGTATAAAGGGAACAGCTGGTAGGGTAGATGGTAATGTGAGTATGGAGGGTATAGTTGGTAGTGTAGTTGGTAATGTGAGTATAAAGGGTACAGCTGGTAGTGTAGATGGTAATGTGAGTATGGAGGGTATAGTTGGTAGTGTAGTTGGTAATGTGAGTATAAAGGGAACAGCTGGTAGTGTAGTTGATATTGTGAGTATGGAGGGTATAGTTGGTAGTGTAGTTGGTAATATGAGTATAAAGGGTATAGCTGGTAGTGTAGTTGGTAATGTTAGTATGAAGGGTACAGCTGGTAGTGTAGTTAGTATTGTGAGTATGGAGGGTATAGCTGGTAGTGTAGTTTGTATTCTTGGTGTGGAGGGTACAGCTGGTGTAGTTGGTAATGCGAATATAAAGTGTACAGCTGGTAGTGTAGTTGGTATGGTGGGTATTGATATTAAAGCTAGTAGTTTAGTTGGTATGTAGGCTGTATAGGGTACAGCTGGTAGTATAGTTGGTATTATGGGTGTAAAGGGAACAATGGGTGATTAAGATGGTTGATATGGTATAGTGGATGTAGTTAGTACAGCGAGTAGTTATATGGATGCAGAGTGGACATTGAGTAGTGGTGTGCAGTTAGTATAATGAATGTAATGGTTGCAATGGGTAGTGATGTTGATATTTAGGGGGTTGTGAGTAGTGAAATAAGTAAAGAATTATAGAGGATGTAGAAGGAACAGTGAAGAGTTGAGATGGTATGGTGGATGTAGTGTCCATGAAACAGACGGTAGCGATGTTGGTATGGTGCAGTGGGTAAAGTGGGTAGTGATGTTGATATAATGTGGATTGTGAGTAATGAAGTTGGTATGTGGATGTTTAGGGCACAGTGGGTAGTGATGTTGGTATTGTTGATGTAAAAGGTACAGTATGTAGTTGAGTCTGAATGGCGGATGTAGAGGGTACAGTAAGTAATGAGGTTCTGGTTGGTATTATAGATAATGGTTGGTAGAGAGAATACATTACCTATATACTGAAGTAATGTAGAGGGAACATTGGAGTTCATAAAGTGAATGTAGATGTACAGTGGATAATGGTACTGGATTGGTGGGTGTAATGGTTCAGTGGTTAATTAGGTCAGTATGATGGATGTAGTGGATGCAATGGGAAGTGGGGTTGGTATGGTGGATGTTGAAGGTACAGTGGATAGTTGAGTTGGTATGGCGATGGAGTGGATACATGTAATGAATATAAAGGATCAGTGTCTTATGGATTTGGTTTAGACGATGTTAAGGATGTAGTTGAAAATGGTGCTAGTATACTAGATGTAGAATGTAAAGTTGATGATGTTTGTATGGTGGTTGTATAGGGTACAGTGGGTATAATGATGTTAGTTTGTGGGTGTAAAGGGTACAGTACCATGGTGGTGGAGTTGGTACATGTATGAAGACTAAAATGTGTTATTAATTTGGTATGATGGATTTTGAAGGTGCAGTTGGAATTGGAGTCAGTATGACAAATGTAGATGGTACAGTTGTAAGTGATGTTGGTATAGGTGGCCCATGGGGCACAGTACCCACTTACTGCTTGTTTAAATTTAAACGATAACTTTTTCCAAATTTTTAACTGAATAAAACACAGGTTTATTTTTTGTCTATTTGTCTGTCTATAAATGAGGTTTTAACCAAAACAATCATGTAGTATGCAATTTGATCTCAACTGCCTATTGCACCCTAGGTAAAAATTAACCAATATTTTTTATAAGACTGAATACAACAGTTTTATTATCTTGTTTGATATTTACTGGTTATTAATATCAAAATGTCGCATCTTTAAACATGACAGTTAGTTACTATTATGTTGTGGTCCAGATAGTATCTGCATACTATATAAATTTACACAATTTAAATACTAATTTGGAAATATAATTTTATATATTTACTTATATTAACATAATTTAATACTTTCATAACTGAAATATTATGCTTTTTAATGTTAATGACATAGGTTAATTGTTTGTTAACATGAGAACTATCAAAATTATTGTATTTATAGGCTAAAACATAAATAATACAATTTTATATACTTTTGTATATGTTTTTCTTTATTTCCAATACTTCTTATATGTTTGTGTTAAACTTTAATAGAATTAAAATTGATTTTGGATTAATAACAACATAATTTTAAACAGTTTTATATTGAGTTATAATATTTTTAAACTTAGAAATTAATTATTTATCTCGTAAAACTTGGTGCAAAACTATTGTAACTTGAGTTACAATAGTTTTGCACCAAATATAAATTCAGTTTTATTGAATTTTCAACGCAACACTATTGTAACTCAAACTTTTACAAATAAATCAAGTAATACTAAAGCTTTAATTGATAACACTTGTTAATAATGTAAGTAATGCAGTTTTCATTTGAATTTGAAAACTATTTGCAAAAATATCTAAAGACGAATATATAAAAAACAGTTTTTTCCTTCTCCTGAACAATTTGCAAAAACCTAGTTACAATAGTTTTGCGCCAAGCCCTCGATATGGAATATTAATGTTGTTGTTGTATGGTGTTAAGCGTCGCTTTCAACAATTTTTCAGTCATATTGCGACGGTGTCTACTTGAGACAGTATTCTGAGCGCGGTCACACTGGAGTTCCATGCCGCAGACACATGGTATGATATCCCACCCAGTCACATTATACCGACACCGGGCTGACCAGGCCTTTCCTCTAAATGCTCAGCATCAAGTAAGGAAGCTTCTAGTACCATTTTTAAAGTCTTTGGTATGACAAAGTCAGGGATCCAACTCACGAAGCGGACACTCTATCACTAGACCACGCTGTGGTCTTGAAATATTAAAAAAGAAATAGTTGTGTAGTTATAATATACCAGAAAGCATGTGGACAACCATGTTGGTTCAATATAATTTGGTTCTAAAAACTAAGATGGAAATCTGAAGGTAATACGAAAAAAGAGATTGTGTTTACACCACTCGAGACATATTATACACGGAAGAAATTAATTTTTAACAATATAAAATGTTGATTCAATCATTTGCATTACCTGGAGTTCTTGGTTCATGTGTATCCATATAGAATGTGATTACGCCAGTTGGTAAGTCAATTATTGTGTTCTCGCTTATCAAGTCAGTACCTGCAATATATCAGTACATATCAATAAAGTAATAGCTCAGTCAAGTAGTTTGTTCTCGCTCATTAAGCCAGCATATTAATTAATGAATTAAACCAATTATTCTAAAACTGATACTCAAATGTGGTCAAAGTTGGAAAAAAAGGACTTCATAAAAACATTGCAATTTAGTTCAGATTTTTTTATAAAATCATAAATTTCTAAAACATGACTTTAACAAATCTGGTTGTAAATAACAATTTAAAATTTGGGAGCATGTTATAATGGGTTTCATGTTATACCAGACCACATTAAATTTTAATAAAATGGAAACAGCTAGTGCTACACTTGTGATCTTTCTTAGATAAATGGAGGACTCAAAACAGTAAAAAGGAAATAACAGTTTCTAAATAGAACTAAGACATCGTAAATTCAAATATTACCTTTGTACACCTTCAACTTCATATTGAAAGTTCCTGTGCCAAGGTCGGCTATGATAAGTTTCCAATCCCCATCTGCTTGGATATCTGACAAAGTGATACATTGTGAAAATGTATACAGTGACGCAACTGGGTCTTGATATGCATCTAACCACTTGGATGGCTTTGTGTCGCTAAAAAAAAATTAAAAAAAAGTCAAAGAAACTAAACAACAAATGGGTCCATCATTTTAGTTTCAACTGGGTATCTGTCAAAATAAACTGGTTACTTCGGACTCAATTTCAGTTCAATTTCCCAACTGCTAACATTCAATTTATTTCACACCCATTCTGTTTACTCTTTGCAATACACTTGGAGTACACTAAATAGTCTTACTAAAAAAACCTTCCAATGGACTTCTGTGCTTATTTAGTTTATACTAATTTATTTAAGCTTGATTGCTATTAGAAAGCTCAAAGAGCATATATATGATCTGCACCTGAAGCTCTTTTTTTGTTTACTTAAGAATCAAAACAACTGTCAGAAGTATTCCGTTCAATATTTTGAATGTAATTTCACGCAAATCTGTGAAATAGTCCGATATAATATCTTACAATTTCCATGACTCTCTTAAATTCTGATTTTGCTATATAAATTTTTTTTTCGGATTTAAAAAAAAATAGCTTGCAATGTCCTAAATATGAGTGTGGGTGGAAGAAATATGAGTGGGTGGAAGCAAGTTCAATGTGAAAGAACTGTATAACCATTACAGATCTGCAAATTGTAATAAGCATAGTGGTTGTTCAGTGGATAAGGTGTAGGTTGCTCAATCCCCATCTAGCCTTTCAGGGATGTAAAATTATTTTGTAGACTAC
Source organism: Panopea generosa (assembly GCA_029582155.1). Lineage (NCBI taxonomy): Eukaryota > Metazoa > Mollusca > Bivalvia > Adapedonta > Hiatellidae > Panopea > Panopea generosa. The sequence continues at coordinate 77,460,643 of CM055897.1, read as the reverse complement.
CAGTACTTGCCTATAGGACTAGTGACCAACAAAAACTACTCGCCCTTAGTAAATTTTGTCACTTCCCCTTTCATTTTCCATCCATTTCAATGGTCTGGCAGCTAAATTCATCAAACCATGAATCTTTGACTGTTCAAACAATTTAAATTACAATGACCTACTCTAATTCAAATATTTTGTCTTTGTGTTTTATAATAGCAAACATGCAGTCAACTTTATGTAAAACATTCTGCAAACAATTTCAACGTAATCTTGGGTTGCGCATATTTTCCCTGAGGCCTAAATGGGAGATATTGGCCAGTCTGAGTTATAATCAACCTGCTTGTTTAGCTTTTTGCTTCTCAGCAGGTTTAACAATTGACGTTATCACTGTTAGTTAGAATTTCTGTCATGATAGACATTGCTTAAGCTAGTAGATCTATGTTCCTTTTTAGACAAAATCGCCAAAAGTCAATTGTTTGAATACCATAGTTATTATATTTTTGACAAACGGCGGGAAAATAGCATGCGTGAAAGATTCATGAAAGATTTAATACACCTTTTTTATAAACAGAACAGTGTTTCGCTGCAGAACGCTCTATAAGGATTGTGACAACTAGGCTAATCTTTCATTACATTTTATATTGCTTCTTTTTTTATTTCCATACTGAAGAATTATATATGAATCTGATATGTATGGTTTTTGGAATATAATCCAAATGATATCATGAACATTTGTCACTTAAATTATGCAGATACATGGCCTATAAGGCACCAAAACGGACTCGCCCAGCTGGTCGAGTATTACAGATCTTCACTCACCTGCAGTGAAATCAATTTAACCCTTTACTCCATAGATACATGTTTTCCCGCACCAATCACAGAAGGCCTTTGAAAACAGTGCAGGAAGAGTTCAGATTGCTTGTGACGAGCAATCTGAACACTTCCTGCACTGTTTTCCATTCTGTCAGTTAATATAAACATAATTCACCCAATAATTCAAAAGCCTTCTATATTACGTGTCCAAAGCCGTCTATATTAGAGGTGTCCAAAGGCGTCTATATTAAGTAAAGGGTTAAAAATATGCCTCTCCAAAACAGCATTCAGTAGTTAATCCCAGGAGGCAGATGGAGAAGGAGCAGGAAAGAGTTGTTTAAATGAAAGTTCCGTGCTTACTCAATGGCAATGGAGCTATCAGCAATTGATTGTCGGGAGTAAAATGTTCAGTATAAACTAAATTTTAATAATAAAACTTCATCACCATCATCATCTCTAGTAATCACATCCCTCTGGAATAGTATTCTCGCGATGTGGTTAAAATACTGAGCACTTGCAGCAATCAGATCAGCTTTTTACAGATAAAAATCTCTTTTTTTACAGTAATAGTAATAATAATGGTAACTTTATTTTTCGAAGGTAACATATTAAGAATACATAATATAATATCACATATAATTTATTTTCAATATGGCCTTCAACAACAACGATAATAAAAACAATAATAAAATGATTGTCAATATTAGACCTACTTGCTGAATAATTGCTTAGATAATAATTAGTCAAGAAGTTTAAACTGATATTGATCAATATGAACTAGACAAACACATTTAACTTTAATTATAGAAGTATTGTAAATTAATCGACGATCGCCACTCAAATTAGAATAATAAAAACAATGATCAGATACACTATTATGCATACAGTTACTTTGAGTCTGAGTAGTTTATATTTCTTTGTGTTTGTAAAAGATGTTTTTTAAGATTTTGTTTGAAAGTGCATAATTTGTTATTTTTTCTAATCTATGTCAATGGAATTGTTTTCCACAAATGTTCAGCTTTGTAGTTGAACAATTGTTTTAAATAATTAGTACGAGGTCTCACTGGGACAAGATCATTATTTTGTTTGGATCGAAGATTATATTTTACATTATTTGCAAATGACAAAATATTGGTGATGTAATCAGGTGTAAGTTCATTTATAGCTTTATATATCAATACACCTAAGTGGTAATAACATCTATTTTCAAATGAGAGCCAGTTTAATTCATTTAGTAAGTTATCAAAACTTTTACGTTGCATGATTATCCTTGCAGCTCTATTTTGTATTTTAAGTATCTTATTTGTGTCAGTTTTGGAAGCAAGTCCCCAAAATTAATCAATGGTAGACATTATGTATGCCTTATAATAAAGTATTTTCATATCAGGGGGAAGGAAGTACGAAATTCGCCACAAAAGTGCTATTTTCGAATTGATTTTGTTAACAACATTTTTTACATGGTTGTGCCAAGTTAGATTATTGTCAACATATACACCTAATATAGTCTGTCCTGTTACATTTTCAACTGAAGTGTTACCAATTTAATATACATTGCATGTTTTGTTTTATAATTTGTACTTAATATCATACATTTTGATTTTCCGGGATATAGTGCCATGTTATTAAGTTTGCACCAATCATCAATATTTTTCAATCTGTTTTGTAATATAGATTCAATTATTGATAAATTTCGATTAGATTCATATACAGTTGAATCATCTGCATAGAGGTCAATATTATTTGTCCTCGTTATAATTGGCATGTCATTTATATATATAAGAAACAAAAGTGGCCCGAGAATAGATCCTTGTGAAACACCAGATTTCACAATCATTTTCTGTGAATACACATTTTTCACCTTAATCATTTGTGTTCGATTGGACAAATACGATTTGAAAAGATTTAATGTTCTATCAGTAAAATGATAAAGTTTCAGTTTGTAAAGTAAGATTTCATGATCATACATGTGATACCTCATGGCATGAGACAAAACCTCACAGTATTTTTACCAAATCATGGTCTCATGGGTCGTGATCAAAATTTCACGGTAAAACCATATTTCAAAAGAAGTAGAGAAATTGACCGCTATTTTCCGAGTTTGACAGTTACGTCCGCCTTTTAGCTTGTTTACGCTTATTGGTTTTGGGGAACAAATCTGAGTAAACCGTATGACGCGCACCTGGTAATTTGCAAAACAAAACATGTGTCCACAATAATATGCCTCGGGGGAGTAGGTGTTAATTATGTAATTAAACGATTACAACTGGAAAATAATCTTTATAAGTCATAAGCCCACTTAAAGGAAACACATTTGTCTCAGCAGATCATATAGAAAACCAGTGTTTGGTCAATGGAGGATTTGCGAACAATCGCCAGTGAGTAAACAAATAGAACAGATTTGTATTGTATTTTAATAATTTATTATTAATGCATTGAATTGATGTTTGAGGTTTGTAGGTCAGTCTTTGAAGTTTTCTTTTTGTATTTTTAAAGCAATATATACATTACATTTACTCAGATGACTTATTTATGCTCTACCAGGTAGTTGTTGGAAAGATGATTACACGTTTGTCATTCCATGAGGTGTTTTTTTTATCCTTGGAGTTCCTGTGTCCAGAGACTAGACATAAGGTGCCTGTTTTGGAAGGTGTGTATATATATATATTTCAGGTGAATGCACAAGACCAGGATGAATAACATTCATATTGAAGTGGATGCTAGAAATGCTTAAACATGGAAAAAATGAAAATGAAAATATTTAAAATTATTTCTATTTAATATTACAAATGATAATGAATAAAAAGTTTTAGGCATGAGTACACAGTAAATAACCACTAAACTCACAGGTTGGGGTCCTGAAAATATCACATGTATGCTTGATCAACTAGATCAAATGCTTTTTGTAGATCTAGAAATACAGCACCAACATATTCACCATCAGCAATATCTTTTAGCCATGTATTTATCAAAATTGTTAAGGCTGTATGACATGAATGGTTTTGAAGAAATCCTGATTGTTTTTCATGAAGAATATTGGTAGTTTTGAAAAATTCTTGTAATTGTGTGGCAATATGTCGCTCGTTAATTTTTGAAATAGTTGTTTAGTGATACTAAAGAAGGTAAAAACATCAACAGTGAAACTAGATGGCACAGAGTCTCCAAAGGGCCAACTGGAACACTTCGAGGATGGGCTGGCTGACTACCGCAGGTAGAAGTCCGTTCCAGAGAACTATGGATGCCGGAACTATGGATGCCGGATAGTAGCTGTTTAGATGTGCACTTTTCTTTGCAGATACCACGGCGTGGTCTAGCGGTTGAACGTCCGCCTCGATTGCGGAAGGTCATGGGTTCAATCCCCGGCCGGGTCATACCAAAGACTTTAAAAATGGTACTAGAAGCTTCCTCGCTTGACGCTCAGCATTTAGAGGAGAGTTCTAGGTCTGGTCGGCCCGGTGTCAGTATAATGTGACTGGGTGGGGTATCATACCATGTGTCTGCGGCATGATACTTCAGTGTGACAGCGCTTAGAATACTGTCTCAAGTAGATACCGTCGCGATATGACTGAAAAATTGTTGAAAGTGACGCTAAACACCATACAACTATAACAACAACAAAGAAAAAAAAGAAAAAAGGAAGATGGAAAGAGAAGAAAGGAAAAAGAAAAAGGAAATTGAAACAGAAACTAAACTTAAAATAAAACAATCAAAGAAATCTCAAAAAGTTGGAAAGAAAGTTAAGGAAGTGTTTTCAGAGGTGAAAGATGTGTGTTCAGAGGTGAAAGATGTATGTTCAGTGGTGAAAGATGTCTGTCGGATGTGTGATAGTGAGTTCCCAGATTCAGATGTTGAAGATGTTGCATGGGTTGAGTGCGATCAATGTTGAAGTTGGTATCACCAGGTCTGTGTGGGATTGGCTGAGGATGAATGTATGGATGACGTGTTCTTTGTTTGTGTTAAATGCTGTGATTAGAATTAATGTTTTATATATACTTGAGTTTTCCTATTGTTCAACTGAGAGTTAGTTGGCACCTTTTGCAACATATGAAAGCTGTCCCTGTGTCTAACTATTTGTATCTTATTTATAAACAAGATATTCAAATTAAATGTTAAACAATGTTAAAATGTTTTAATGAGGTCACTGCATTAACCTGTAGTTGACTTCATTCATTATGTTTTACCCCAGAGATAACAAAAAAAAAAGCCAAAGACGGGCATATTCTATCTCTGAAAAATGGTTATTGTTGCTTTTGTTTAGCCCCTACATTTTATATACCGTTACGGAAGAGAAAAAAAACATACCTGCATAATTCGCAAAATAAATAATATTATTCCTCATTTCGTACCTCATTATATTAAGCATATGATGCATTTGCGCATGCAAGAAATCCGAAGAAAATGACAGATCGCCACAGGGGTAGAAACGTTGATGAACTACTGCTTTATCAAATAAAATAAACATCGATATTTTGGTAAAATATGTGTCTTATAAAGGGAGCTACACATTTATCAAATATTCTTTTTAACTATGATAGCAGATTTCCGGAGATATTGTGATGGCCGCTACTGGTACGATTCGATGATTTCATTCGGTGTTCTGAACGCTATCTTTATAAACCTCGTATGGGTTTCTGTTACATTTTTTTTTAAAAATGTAACATATATATAACAAGTAACAACCCCTAATATTGCTTGCATGAATATAAAAACAAGTGGTTAATCTTGTTGGTTTACAACTGCAATAACGTTATGAAAAATGGTCGGGACTGGTCTCCTGCCAGTACAACTTCTTTGCAGATAACTTGCTCCAAACACAAAATTATAATGCTCAATTGAATTTCTACCTTTTGACCTCATTTGCCTTCATCGTCATATCAATATTTGACATCTTGTTTTAATTCGAGTTCCAATCAATCCTTTATAAATGTAAATGACTATCTAATTATTTAGTAAAGACCAAATTCATTCTCTAAATTTTCGGTCGTTGATGAAAACAATTTCAACCGGAAGAGAATATGTGTCTGACTGGTATATCTGCCATTACTACCAGAAAATAATTTAGAACAGAAATACATGATTATCAGTCTATTTACCAGATACTCATGTGTACGGATATAAAATATCCACGGGGGAAACACTAGTATCTAATAAAATAGTATTTTAGGTTAAACATATTTTATTGCTACTTTTATTAACAAAGAACAGCCAAAGTGTTTTACCTTTAGTTATGGCAATATAAAAGTCAGCCGACCATAACCAAATTTAAATAACATATTATAATGCATCTGCTTGAAAAATTAATGTACGAAAGATAGAAAATGGGTATTAATGCAGTTCACTTAATTATGATTTGTTAAGAGTTAATATTGTAAATGAACCTAGTTGTAGTTGTGGAAATGCATGTGAAAATGCGTATCATTTTTTTTATTGTAATAACTATACTGTTTAATGTCAACAATTGCAATAACATTGCATGACTGACAGGACCTGAACAATGCACCAAAATGCACGATGTGGCACTTATAAAACCAAATTTTCCTAGGGTAGAGATCCTCTTGTACCTACCCCCATGGCGGGAAGAGAGATCACTCTGGTACTATCAGGGAATTCCCCCACCCATATCTTCCCACATCTTGCTCTAATTGTATGAGTTAAAAACCCGTCGAAAGTTTTTAATTTACCCTTTTTTTTTTCTTAATAAAAACATTTAAAAGTCACAAAATATTTGCGTCTGGAGTAAATAACAACCATGTGATATATTTTATAACAAAATCTTCCTAAACTGCAGTATGGATAAATCAAAATGTTCCTGTGCTCCCCCCATTAATTGAAACACTCCTACGCCCATGACTAAGTGAACAAAGCTTTTAAGTGAACAAAGCTTTTAAAGAACTGAAAAAAATCGGAGTTCGAAAAATCTCGCGAGTCTCGTTTTCAGTTCCATTCACAAAACAAGGGTTTAAATAAAGCCATCGTAAGTGTTTAAGGAATCAACCATATCCACGGTTTAAGAAATCGTTTTGTGCTATACGTCATTTTCAAATACAAGGAAGGGATAATCGAACAGACTATAAAACAACTTAATAGTCAATCAGGTAAAAACTATATTAAAGGCACTAAGTGATCTGATAGACAATAGCTCTGCATTTTACCATTTGCCTAATTATAACATACAAGTAGAGTCTATGTTAAGATAAACATTGGTTTCGTATCTGAGTTTTAAGCAATGTACCCATTATCTGATTTAAACATATTTTATTGCCGAATGTGTGCAAGTACATTGCAATTGGGTCGGGCCACAAGTGACACCCGCATAGGTTACGACCCTTCCCTAAAATTGAATTTACAAATAACATGAATATGGCTAAATATATATAATAACATTTTTAACAACTATCAGATGTATCTAGAACCGGATTTCAACCCCAGAACCTCATGCACTGCGAGATGAAACGTGAGGAAGATTGTTATATTAACCTAATGCCGACACGCATCCCTTCACATCCTGGGGGTAATAAACACCAAATGCTGCCTTCTAGTGCGTTTTTAGAATAACAGATATGTCATTTACTCCAGTGTGGGAGAGGGTGTCCCTAGCTGGTTGGAATACGAGGGGCCTCCTCTGGAAAATATTGATATCTTGAAAATCAAATACTGCAATGAACTTCCAATAGGTTTTAAACCACATGTATGACAAGCCAAAACGTGAGAAATAGTGTGAAGCGGTTGGTGGCGGAACGGGGTCTAAACCAGTAAAATATTGCTATTTCAAACAACGAATGTTTTAGGGTCAAGTAAAAAATATGTTGTCATTTACTCCAGATGTTTTGTATTTTGTGACATTTAGACATTTTTATCAAAATATTGAGGGTGGTGGGAGTAAATAAAGTTTATGTACCCCCTACCCCACACCAAACCTGAATGTTGTCCCCGCCTGCCCACACCCCCGGCTTCTATGCATATGCATATATGTTACTCCAGTGCGGGAGAGCGTGTCAAAATAATGGGATGAGGGGATTATTATAAGAAGAAATATTATTTAAGGCTATACAGTAATGATATCCTAAATAGTTCTTGATATCAATACTTTAATGCTATAAAATCTATTTTTAAATACCAAAACACTTATTTAATGCCATCGCTATCTTACTTTATTTAATTGATTTAATAAGATCAATAGATACAAGGTAAATAGTAAAAACGAAGCCAGATATATAGTGTCCAACTTAACTCGATTAATAAAATCAGTTTAACACCATGGTGACCAATCTGATCACCTCGGCCTTTATGCTACACAATAGACGGAGGATACGGAAATACCCGATGTTTCACGATTGCGTGGTGACATTATTTGGAACTCTGGGAAACTTACGACGGACATGCGGGTTGGAGGTTTTACATGCTTCCTTTCCCGAAATTTTCATCATGGGGTTCGCAAACGTGTGGAACTCGCATCCTAAAAAATATGGTCCAGGGTCACGATATTGGTAAATTGAACTTATTTTAAGCTTAAATACAACATACATTATTCAAGAATATTATTAGAGTATCCATTGTGTGAGTAAATGCGTACGTACCAGTGAAAAGTGAGTGTAATTATGAACGTTTTCCCTGTCTTCGGTTTTCGAGGTTCACGTTTCTGAATTGTTGATTTGGTTAATTCTTGAAATAATAGAAGTATACAAGCATAACTGTTAGCTTGTCATTATGTTGGAAGATGGAAGTAAATTGATGTTGCCAGGTAAAAATGAAATAATGAGTTATGGTGGTCAGAAGCCTACATGGTAAACAAATTCACAGATCCACATCACGTCTGAATGTTTTCCATTTTTTTGTGCAATATTTGTTCCAAGGTACTGTGAACGTTTACAGTGTTGTGAAATTGATGTAATACTGTTAGTCCTATTGCATAGAATTTGTATATATAGGTCCTCTCTGCTAAATTTGTTGCCAAACACGTTCAATCCGGGCTTGTGCAGCAGTTTACATTGATAGTAAAATAAAATATAAAAAAATGTCTGAAGCTGAAATATTTCCAGATCATATTAAGCTAATCAATAAAACCATGAGTGCATATTTCAAATGGCTGCCATAATTTCTTGGGTTATGGGTTGGTCAGACAGATTGCATTGGAAGGAGTGATCTGAACAGGCTCTTCTGAACTATTCCTGATGTGGCAAAATGCCAATATGGATAGGAGTCGAGTCTTTACTGTCATGGGGAAGAAGTTGGATTATGAGTCTATCTCTAGTGTACATGGCAGTCACTTTCTCACAATTATTGGTTGTTGGGGATATTTAGCAAGTCTTGTTGAATTCAGTACAACAGTAAGTTGTTTGCTTTCCTTCTGTCTACTAGAGGCTCCCCAGTCGAGGTTCTTGATCATTCTTATGATGCAGCCTTGGGTTTTGTTGTTGTAGTTATTGAATACAACATAGTTGCTGAATTGCCTCCTTTGCCTTGATGCTTGTTGGATAAGAAGTGTCCCAAACAACAGAACCCCAAAGAATGGTAAACACTGTTTTCCTTTCTATCTTTCAATATGCAACGAATCCATCAGACTCTATGCGTTTATTTTCTATGCAAGAAATTCCTGATGCGAATATTCAGGGCTCTTGCTCGCATGTTTAGGAATGGGGTCGGGTCCCCTGACTTTGGGAAACTTAGCATTATTTTTAAAGAAATAGAGGAAAATTAAATAGCACAATTTCCTTCAGTTATATGTGTAATGTATAAAAAAATGGAATTTTCATGTAGTAGACTTCATTATTTAAAATCATAATTTAAAACATCTCGAAAAACTTTTTTCCCCTTAATATTTTTTCGGTTTCTCTGTATTTTGAAATTGGGTATTTTGTTTGTTTGGATTGGGTAAAAAGATACTATTTGCCATTGGGATTGGGGCAGAATAATGGCCCCAAAAATGGACAAATGAGAGCACTAATTTCTAGTGTGATTTTAAAAAATATTGTAATTTCATATCTCAAAATGATACTGGTTTTCCAAAATTTGGGTCATGACCAAAAATTCTGAGATTACCAATGACAGAAGCTTGAATTGCCCAGATCTGCAATTTTAGCAGTGGTTCTGCTCAAGCATGATTTGTTAGTTGTAAGAACGTGTTTCACAATCGATATAAAATAAATAAGTTTTGAAACAATTAAGACAGATCAAACCGACTTGGCCAGTTAAACATTGTGCTTTGTAAACAGTAACTGTTATATATATCATTTCTTATAGTTTACGGAAATTTGGGAAAATACAGAACTCAATGAAGTGTTTTTCCATTGTCAGAGGGGTATTTGGTCCGATATTGGTGAACATAGGGAAAACAATTATTTAAATGAAATAAACTCATACTTTTATCGCATTATTTTTCTATTTGTAGCCGAGTGTGCAAGAATACCCATGGCATCATTAGAAAATATGGTTTAAACATGTGCAGACGTTGTTTTAGAGAGTACAGTGATGACATTGGCTTCAAAAAGGTAAATTTTAGCATCTATTATACATTTTTCAATTATATTTTTAAATATCTTCTCAAACATGTATGTAGACTATTTCTGTGGGTTTTTTTTGGTCATTTTTATAGACATTACTGGGTCGTATTCCCAAAGGCAAATATTATCCTTTTTTTCCAATTGAGTGGTAAGAATTTTCAATTGAAAGCTTCAATAATTATAAATTGAAACTTGCCACAATTCTTTCATAAAATAAACAAAAGTTTTCCCCATTCAGAATTGAATATGACATTGATTAAATGGCCAGAGAACAAGTAGAAGGTTGAAAGCTAAAAAGGTCTTAAGTGCTACTTTATTTATATGCACTTAGACCTTTTTCACATTCACCCCTGTAAGTGTACACATTTTTATGAAGTTGAACAATTATATTTAATGCAAAAGTTTTCCCAATATTGATGAAAATGGCTCTCAAATTTCCAATTCCGAAGTCTTCCCAAAATGGTGAGAGAGAGAAAAAAACACTTTAGTTAAAGAAGCAGAATCTGTACATGGTGCTTGTGACTATCAGTCTTGTCACAGTAGGCAATAAATTACCTGTTCTCACAAATAATTCAGATGTACAGTTAAACTTGTTTATGGCACTCAGACGCAAGTACTTAAAGGCTCAGTTAACTTCCAAAATGGTCTTTTTTTGTTGTACTTTTACTCTTCCAGATGATAGAATACATGTTTATTTGATCACTGAGAGACTTTGCAAACAAAAAAAATAAATATAAAGCACATTATTAATACATAATTAAGAAAGGGTTTTGTTTACAAATTAATGTTCGTCTCTTTCCGATAAACACCTTCGACAGAAAACGGGGAGTTACAAAGCTTTTTCGGAAACGTGTCGGTTGGCAATATATGATCAATTCACTTCAGAGAGAAACATAGTATGGGGAACTGTAGGGGATGCGGTTAAAAAATTAAATTACCGCTTGCGTTTTTTAGAACATACCTTGTATTCCCCTCAGTGTATTGATGAACTGGAACCCACAAGCTAATTTATTTCATGTTATAAAATTAAATATAAAATTACTTTTTTAATAACTGTACTAAACTAACCACCCTTGGTAGCCTCTCAAAATTGACTGCGGTAAAGTGATATGTAACGTAATAGCGCGCGCGATAGTATCGCGCGTATATGCAAGGGAGGATCCAGAGAAAGAGTTTTTAGACCAAACTAGTATTCTGTACTCATTGTTTTGCAGTGCGTATAAATAATATAATGCATACTACGTTCGGTACAGTTTTATTGCAGACATCAATACATTTAAAAAAGAAAAGAAAACCCAATAACGATACATAATATTAGCAAAGACAAAACTTTTCTAATCTTGTTAATGAACCCCTTATCTAACGGTCTTGTTCCGCACACTAAGGGGTCTACAGGAATGGTTAAAGCAGTACTTTAAACACATTTGATTGCAATCATTTTTGTTATTATCAAAAAGTGTGCATTTTGGAAGTTAAATGAGGCTTTTATTCTTGGTTAGGGCTGTGTATTGACAGGACCTTTTGATGCGATATGGGTAGGCCAATACACTTCTAAATATTAGAAAAAAAATCTTACTTTTGGATAGGAGTTTAATTGATATTATACTTAGTTTAAACAATATGTTATACGGGCTGTCCTTAAAAAAAAATATTTGCTGTGCTCCTACCTACTCGGAACCTTTTTTATTGCCTTTCAAAGTGTTTAAAAATTTTTTTAATGATTTCAGTCCATTTTCCTTTAAAATGGCTATGCAAAATCAAAATCTGCTAAAAAGATTGTCTAAAAAGAAAATAGCTATCTACCTACCCACATGAAAAATATTGGGTCAGCACAGCAAACAAATATTTTTTAAAGTCTTGTTTATATGTCTCCGCCTTTATGACATTGGGAGACAGACGTATGTCTGTTTACATCAACAACCATGGCCAATATGTTTCTTTTGGCTTTTCAACATCAATTAAAATATTAATTAAATCAGAATAAGATATAAAAAAAAAAAAGCAGTAAAGAAGTAAGAATGTACAAAATGCAAGAAAAAGAGAATTTTTAACAAAGTGGTTAGGAGAGTATAGGTGATAACAGTAATAAGAAGAGACAGGAATGATGTTCTGTATCCTTAAAGTATCAGAAATAAGCTGATAATAGTGGTTTATGTTTTGTTGGAGGTTCAAGTGAATAGATATCCATAGATTAGTATAATTCTAGGTTGAAGTAAGGACAAGTTGTTTTTAGTTAGGACAGGTAAATTTTAAAAGTATATGTCCAACTGGACAAATATCGAAACAAATGTGTTTAAAGTTTTCTAATAAATGCTTGGAACAATTTAGTGTTAACTTTAACTAGATATGCATGTAGTGTAGTAAAAAGAGCATCAAAATCTATTAAACTACATTATTATGCTCTCCCAAAGGGGGGAAGCATATAGTCGTCGCCTCATCAGTCCGTGCATCCCCAAGTTCTTGTCCAGGCTATTTCTCTAAAACCTCTGGTGAAACTTGTTAGGATGCATCATTACCAAGTGCCGATGCACAAGTTGTCTTTGTGTTCAGGTTCATTGATTTTTCACTTAGTTATGGCCCTGTGATTCTGTCTGTGGCCAAATTATTGTCCGCGCTATTTCTCTACAACCCCATGTTGGAAATTTATGAAACTTGCTAGGATGCATCATAATGACCTATTTCAAAGTGTGTTGTACAATGTATAATATGTCGAAATAAAAAATAATGGAGATTCGAACCTATGGTCCCAATGAATTATTGAATGTAAATATAAAAAATAATGTATTGGCAGCTTCTCTTAAGAACTCTCACAGTTACTTCCCCGTCCAATATTATTATCATAATGTTATCGTACAGAGTCAAACACTCACTTTGGGGAGCATCTGTCGGTTCCACTGATATTTTCTTGTTTTAATTTTTGGTTTTGGTAATGATTATCAATACTTAACTGGTTTATTTTCTACTTGCAGCTTGACTAAAGAATGACGGAGCCGGAGAGACGAGTCCAATGTTTTTCACTACACGTTCCATGTGGATGAATGGTGGATGGCTATATGCATGTCTGCAATTTGTTATGCGAGTTGTTTGTTTGAAGAACAAATAAATGTTGGATTTTTCTCTCATATTTGAATTTTGTTTTCTTTTTTCAAAGAATGAATCTTTTTCATTAAAACACATTGCAATCATCAATAAAATATATGGTTCAATATGTTGTTAGTTGAAATCCTTGATTAAAAGAACCTTTTCTCTTCATGATTAAATGTATAACTGCTCTGGTTGCATCGTGTCCATAGTCTGAGTTGTCTGTCCATAACTGTAGGTTGTGTTCACTCTAGCATCCACATTTGTCTTAGGTTTTTCTTAAAGCTTGGTATACTGAGTATAATTGCAATATAACCATATAAATATATCAGATTAATTTTTGAACTGGCCGAATCAAACGTTAACATAAACATGCAGCAAATTTGATAAATTATCACTTGAAACTATATTGAGTATTTTCTACATGATGTATATATAAAACAAGGATGCCCCATAAAGGCATCGTATTCATGGTAATATAATCTTGTGTCGAACAGTCTTTCTGGATGTAACAGGAGTCATTCTATGAATAAAAAAGAACAGTATTTATGACGGCTCTAGGTGAACTTCTGTTTTCACTCTCCGTACATTATTAACTTGTCTTTTTGAGAGAAAAAAGAGCTATTGTCATGTCCCTGGCGTTGTCCGCTGGTGGAAGTTTTATGTTTAGCTCCGCTTTTTCTCTGTTTCTGAATAAACAACTCTTGTTACGGTGACTAAACACATTCGTATCATTTTATACAATGTATATAGCTAACTTACCTAAATTTACATACTTTAGGCTCTAAAATCTTTGGTTAAAGTTTTTTGTTTAGCTCGGGTTTGGTTAGTTTTATGTTTAGCTCAGCATTTTCTCTGTTTCTGAACAAACTACTCCTGTTTTGGTAACTTGAACTTCATAAACACATTTATATTATGATGAAGAAACAATGTATATAGCTAACTTCAATTAATTTCCATACTTTGGGCATTAATTTAAAACCTTAGGTTAAAGTTTTGAGCTCACCTGAGCTGAAGGCTCCCAGGTGAGCTTTTGTGAACGCCTGGTGTCCGTCATTAACTTTTGCTTTTAACAACTTATCTGAAACCAATGGGCCAATTTTGGTATAACTTCACAGTACTGTTCCTTGGGTGACCCTCTACCAAGTGTTTGTTCAAGTCATCAAAAAACATGTCCCCCAGGGGGCGGGGCAAGTTTAAAAAGTAAAAACTTCTTGTCAGAAATTACTGGCTCGATTTTAAAATAATTTCATAAAATGTTCCTTGGGTGACCCTCTACCAAGTTTGTTCAAGCCATTTTGATTCGTCAAAAAACATGGCCCCCAGGGAGTGGGGCAAGTTCAATTAGCACACTGCACAAGACTATGTCTTCATCATTATTAAAGAATTATTTATCTAATATCAACCATAACATTGTTGTTCTTTCTCAAGACAAGGAACACTTACGATGGACAATTAATTCTTGACTGAGCAGGTAATGGATACAAGGGTACTGTCAAAGGAATGTCGAACAGTAGGGCGCCGCCATCTTAATCTGGTTCCCTGTCGTATAATGGTACCCATTCAAAATTTCGTAGTACACAGAGGACCAGTCTACCGCTTTCTTGGACTCGTGCATATTCATTACAAATAGCCTCTATGCCAATGTATATTCATGCGCCTTAAAGTCAGTCTATTGTAAAAATACAAGTTTTTCACAGCAGACCGACAAGGAACAATTATTCATATAGAGTATTAACCCCTGCATTGAATATTTGATAATATAGAATAGAGATTAATATAATGAATATGCATAGACTCCGGCCAAATAATCACGTAATGAAATAGTCGCTTGTCACGTGATAATTTAGCTTCAAATATATCTGTGCAATATTTGCAAATGCTTAAGTTCAGGTTTGCAAATGCTTCCTTTCATATATTTTGACTTAATCTAGATCTTTTTTCTTGCGTTCCGTAAATGCATATGTGTAAAATGTGTGTGTGTGTGTATATATGCAGGTGCTCGTATGTGTTAATCATGTGACGCAAACATTCGGGGAGGGCCTGGGTCGCTTCTTGAGTTCCTTTGCAACGGGTACAACCCTATGCTACATAAGCACCAGGTTAACTTTGATACAATTATAAATATTAACTGGTTGAGTTATATAAATGCACGTGTAAAACATCTATTAACATATTTAAAAAAATGCACATTAAGTTACTACACATATTTTTCGTAAATGTTATATTGGACATCTGTAACATGATTGTTCTAAAATCAGATTTCCTTAAAATACAGAATATTGTATATCCACTAGAAGGAACCTTTTGTTAGGCAACATCTTGTATCAAAACGATTTATAACAATAGAAATGCCATTTTTATGGTGACTTTTATATATATAACTGTACCGTCACTGTTTCGTTTCGTCCGCCCAAGTCTGAAATTTCGGTAGTAATTTAAACATGTATAACCTGAAAGTTCTAGTTCACTATCTTTACATATCCAAACTATAGATAAAATCACAATGTCATTTTGAATCAACATATCTACAAATTCATTGTTTTTTATTTTTTGTTATCTGTCGGACCGTTACAGTTCCATACCATAACACTCGGCCAACCTCGGCTGTTTCCTAGGCCTATGTCTTAATTGGTTTCCCTTCAATATATAGCGGTTCATAGCTGATCCATGCGCGTTTGTTGTCTGCTTTGGCTTTCTTGAGAAGTGGCATCAATTTGCGTCGTTTGGTGACTACTTCCGGTAGAAATTGTTCATGTAAGAAAAAGTCTGTATTGTCTAGCGTAAAGCGCTGTTTTCTCACCATCTCTCGGTCAGGGAACATATTAAACTTACACACAGTTTTACGTGTGCGGCCTGTTATGGGAGTGCCGATTCTGTGTACACGTTCAGTTTTGATATTATCTGCCATATCTTTGGCTATTTACATCTTTCCGCATAGGAACTGACTTAATCTTAATTCCGTTTCCTCTGGATTCTCGTTTGGCGATTCCGGAATATTTCCGAACACAAGATTATTTCTCATTGATTGAGATTGTAAGTAAGACATGGGCTCTTTTAATTTCCTGTTTTCTATTTCAATTTGCAAAAGTTTATTGCTGACCACGCCTAACTTAAACTGTTCTAACTTATCACCTGTTTTATTCAATCTCTCACATGCCACCTTATTTATGTCATTAATGTGTATCCATAGTTTCTTAAGGTCTTTGTCAAAATTATCAGCTTTTTGTTCCAACGATTCTAGGGTTTGTAGTTTTTTATCCATATTTGAAATTTTGTGGTCCATTTTTACCAGATAAGCCATAATATCTGCATTTGAAGGACTGGATTGTGACTTGAGGGAGGAAACTGGTGTAAGTACAGTTGATTTCTTAAGTTGAACGCTTGATGCGAGTGTTTTTTTTCGGCCATTTTTATAGCCGTTATTGGGTCATATTCCCAATGGCAAATAGTATCTTTTTTTCCCAATTGAATGGTAAAAATTCCCAATTGAAAGCTTCAAAAATGTAAATTGAAACTTGCCATACTTCCTTGATAAAATAAAGAAAGTTTTCCCCATTCTGAATTTAGTATGACATTGATTATTTAATTAAATGGCCTGATAATCAAGAATACACTTTTTATAAATATATAAATATATTTAATGCAAAAAAATTTCCTAATGTTAATGAAAATGTCGCTAAAATTCCCAATTCCAAGGGTATGGGTCATCTTCCGAAAATTGTGAAAAAAAACACTGGATGCAGTCGCATCATCCCCTGCGTTCACTGCGGGTGATGTATCCCAGATATCCATACTGGTTGGTGTGGAAAACACAGCTGGGTAGCTGGTATTTAGTTTTGAAGGTGTCCCTGGTTCCTGTAATACAGTGTTTTTTTTTCACCGATAGCAGCACTTAAACTGTTAAAACTGTTTACAACACTCACCCCCTGCGGCGTATATGTCCAGGTTTTGGCGCCTTTTTACACTCTTTCACTGCTATAATTCCGTTTGTTTTTAGCTCTACTGGCCAAAGGCCAGAAGTGCTTATGCAATGGCGCGTTGTCTGTCATCCGTCGTCTGTTAGCAGCACTTTCTCTGAAACCACTAGGCCAATTAAACTGAAACTTCAAATGGGTGTTTCTATTGCATAGGAGACTATACAGAAGATTTTTTTTTTCGATCTGAAATTCAAGATGGCCGCCATTACTAAAAATAGTCCAAAACTTAAAATATCTTCTTCTCATGAACGGCCCAACAGATTTTCAAAATGTTTATGTAGTAATGATGACCAACTTTAGTATTGTTAGATTTGTTCAAATGGTGTCTCTAGGGTTGAATATGACCCCGCCCCGACGGCTCAATTAGGGGACACATGTCATTCTAATATTTTTTTATTTTTTTTTAAATTGAAATGATTTTGCCTATATCTTCACAGAAGTATTGTTTGGTGAAGGTGGTTCAGATTTGTAGAAATGACTGGGTTCCACTGTCTTAAGGGATCAGGAGGGGCCCCAAAAGGGTAAAAATTTTGAATTACTAAATTCGTTTTCTTAAGAACCGCTATGTCAGATTTGTTCATATTTTGCATAAATTATCCCTATGTGTATGGGTTTGATTGCAGATTAGAATTTAGGGGCTAAAATTTATAGAGGCCCTGTAAGGGGACTTAGAATTTTACATAGGGATACTATGGGAAAACAGAAAATTCTCTTTTTCTTTCATCTGTTCTTAAACCACTAGGCCAATTAAACTGAAACTTCACATAGGTGTTTCTATTGCATAGGAGACTATACAGAACATTTTTTTTTCAATCTGAAATTCGAGATGGCCGCCGTTACTAAAAATAGTCCAAAACTTAAAAAATCTTCTTCTCATGAACGGCCCAACAGATTTTCAAAATGTTTATGTAGTAATGATGACCAACTATAGTTTTGATAGATTTGTTCAAATGGTGTCCCTAGAGTTAAAAATGTCCCTGCCCCGAGATTTCAATAAGGGGACACATGTCAACATAATATTTTTTTATTTTTTTTTAAATGGAAATAATTTTGCCTATATCTTCATTAAAGCATTGTAAGGTAAAGGAGGTTAAGATTTGTAAAAATGATTGGATTCCTATGTATCAAGGGGTCAGGAGGGGCCCCAAAAGGGTACAAATTGTGAATTAGTAAATTTGTTTTCTTAAGAACCGCTATGTCAGATTTGTAAATATTTGATATAAATTATCCCTAAGTGTAGGGGTTTGATTGCAGATAAGAATTTAGGGGCTAAAATATATAGGGGACTTAGAATTTTACATAGGGATACTGTGGGAAAACAGAAAATTCTCTTTTTCTTTCATCTGTTCTTAAACCACAAGGTCAATTAAACTGAAACTTCACATGGGTGTTTCTATTGTATAGGAGACTATACAGAACATTTTTTTTTTCAATCTGAAATTGAAGATGGCCGCCATTACTAAAAATAGTCCAAAACTTAAAAAATCTTCTTCTCATGAACGTTCCAACAGATTTTCAAAATGTTAATGTAGTAATGATGACCATCTATAGTTTTGTTAGATTTGTTCAAATGGTGTCCCTAGAGTTAAAAATGACCCCGCCCCGATGTTTCTATTGCATAGTAGAATTTCAAAAAGTGCTATGGCCACTATGAGTCAGTAGAGCGTCCTCAGGCCTTTTGGGCCTCTTGTCTTAAGAACTGCTATGTCAGATTTGTTCATGTTTTGCATAAATTATCCCTATGTGTAGGGGTTTGATTGCAGATAAGAATTTAGGGGCTAAAATTTATATGGGCCCTGTAAGGGGACTTAGAATTTTACATAGGAATACAATGGGAAAACAGAAAATTACCTTTTTCTTTCATCTGTTCTTAAACCACTAGGCCAATTAAACTGAAACTTCACATGGGTGTTTCTATTGCATAGGAGACTATACAGAAGATTTTTTTTTCAATCTGAAATTCAAGATGGCCACCGTTACTAAAAATAGTTCAAAACTTAAAAAATCTTCTTCTCATGAACGGCCCAACAGATTTCAAAATGTTTATGTTGTAATAATGACCAACTATAGTTCTGTTAGATTTTTTCAAATGGTGTCCCTAGGGTTGAATATGACCCCGCCCCGACGGCTCAATTAGGGGACACATGTTGTTCTAATATTTTTTATTTTTTTTTAAATTGAAATGATTTTGCCTATATCTTCACAGAAGTATTGTTTGGTGAAGGAGGTTCAGATTTGTACAAATGACTGGGTTCCACTGTCTAACAGGGTCAGGAGGGGCCCCAAAAGGGTAAAAATTTTGAATTACTAGTTCAATTAGGGGACACATGTCAATATACTATTTTTATTTTTTTTTTAAAATGGAAATAATTTTGCCTATATCTTCACTTAAGCATTGTTAGGTAAAGGAGGTTAAGATTTGTAAAAATGACTGGGTTCCTATGTCTTAAGGGGTCAGGAGGGGCTCCAAAAGGGTACAAATTGGGAATTAGTAAAATTGTTTTCTTAAGAACCGGTATGTCAGATTTGTACATATTTGATATAAATTATCCCTAAGTGTAGGGGTTTGATTGCAGATAAGAATTTAGGGGCTAGAATTTAAAGGGGCCCTGTAAGAGGACTTAGAATTTAACATAGGGATACTGTGGGAAAACAGAAATTTCTCTCTTTTTTTTCATTTATTCTGAAACCACTAGGCCAATTAAACTGAAACTTCACATGGATGTTTCTATTGCATAGGAGACTGTACAAAAGATTTATTTTTTCTATCTAAAATTCAAGATGGCCACCATTACTAAAAATAGTCCAAAACTTAAAAAATCTTCTTCTCATGAACGGTCCAACAGATTTTCAAAATGTTTATGTAGTAATGATGACCAACTATAGTTTTGTTAGATTTGTTCAAATGGTGTCTCTAGAGTTAAAAATGACCCCGCACTGATGTTTCTATTGCATAGTAGAATTTCAAAAAGTGCTATTGCCACTATGAGTCAGTAGAGCGTCCTCAGGCCCTCTTGGGCCTTTTGTTATGTTTTTTTTGTCATTTTTACAAAAGTTTTGATGTATATTGATGTATTTCACAATGTTTATAAACAAAAATCCAATTCAGATATCCACTTTAAGTCCCCATTTTCACAAAAACAATGAATTCGACGGCGCGACCAAGAACCCGTTTCACACCTTTCTATAACGTGTTACAATCATGGTATTGGAGGAACACCGCGGGAAGGGTGTTTTTTGTTATAAATTGTTTTTCTATAGAATTGATTTGTTTTTGAAAACAAATATCGTAATAAAAAAAACAGGTTATAAAAATAAATAACACACCAAAACCGCGTTGTTTCTTCAATACCATGAGTATATTCATCAGGGGGCGATTCAAAATTTCCAGTTGGGGATTCGCCGCGAATCGCCGACTACCAATCAGCTGCCAGTTGGGAATTTTTTTTTCAAATCGATATTTGTTTTTGAAAGCAAATCAGTTCTATAGAAAAACAGTTTATAACAAAAAAAACCACCATTCCCGCGTTGTTCCTTTTACTCATTTTACCGTTGCTATACTAATGCGCAGTAGTCTGCATTTCATGTCATTTTAGTGGAAATCGTATATTTGAAGTGTTTTGCTCTCTGTTTGATGGAACAAAAATCGCAATTAAATCAAATTTGGATCTCTACGTCCTCTGCTATGACAATTGCATTTTGAAACTTTTAGAGCTATTTTATCGGTCGGAGGAAATGAAATCGTGGTCAACAGAATAACAAAGGTATACAACAAAATTGAAATATAGGCAACATGATCCCTACAGAAGGCTTCGCCTTCCAATTAAGACCATGTCAAATATTTCAATCCATGGATTTATTTTAAATAACAAATTTTCTCTCCCAGATCGAAATTGTTTTAGTTTTAACAATCCTTCTACCATTACATCCCTTTTATACACAACTATTTAAAGATCCAACGCATGAATACATCACATGTTTGCCTGTGCTAGATACTTGTGAGATTGTCTGAACTCAAGTTTTTAAATGCTTTAATTTCATTGACATTGGTTATTTTGCATGTTATCATTGACTCATGAGTAAAACCGATGTGTTCCGAATCTCATTTAATGTGTAATAAGTTCGAGTGATGATGTAGTATAAATGATACTTCTGAGTTGAAGAACATTTCACCTGTCCAGAGACGTTTATTGAACTCGGAAAGTGGTTGTGTTGATCCAGCACATTAATGATATAGATATAAGAAATGAACTTTTATATGTTTAATATTCGTCTTTAAAAGTGTGGAATGGAATACAAGGAGACTTAGAACATGGGTGTAGAAGAATGTGCTAGTCTATTCCTGTCTCTGATATCTCCCGAATCAGGTCAATTCAACTTAACTGAAAAAGCAAGACCGTTCAATTCAAGGCTATTTAACGCTGTGACGTCATTCAGCTTGCCTTGAAGCAATTGACCAATCAACATGCTCAAATTTCATTGCTGGAAAAGCAAAACCAAGGTCCGTTCCCGGGAGTAGGTGTGTGTGTGTGGGGGGGGGGGGGGGGACTATATCTTGGTTAGTACATAAATGTCGCTGTTTTGACCCCTCTTTAAATTGGACATATGATGTAGAGTTTTGAACCCTATTTCTTTTGCATAACGCGATGTAGAGCTTTAATCCACCTTTCTGGACACATCACGTAGACTTTTGATTCCTTGTTCAATCCTAGGTTCAATCCCCTTCTGCTTAGAAGCATCCAGGCTAAGAACTTCTTGGCCAGGAATGAAGAGTTTTGACCCCTATATAATTTATATGAATGTAGAATTTTGACCCCTATATAATTTGTTTGAATGTAGAGTTTTGACCATCAAATTTTAGTCTGCAATGTAGAGTTTGTGCCTATGTTTTGAAATTTACAGGGCACATACGCAGTCTAGACATTTATTACATAATAATCCCCTCATTTGAACCTGTTCAGATATATTTGCATAACAGGAACTTTTGCCTTCAATAGTATGAAAGGAATGTTGACTACAAAGCAAGCACTTGTTTGGGAAGCATCCGTTTGCAGGGGCGGAGCTTGGTTAATTTAAAAGTACAGGCCTAGAATTATTTAGGAGGGAACTTGGGTACTCTCTCATACTATTTTTAATAGCTAAATGTTCAAAGGTGCATTCTTAGGGTGGGGGTGGGGGCGGGTATGTAGAATTTCTACTGTTAATCAGATTTATTTTGATGTTTCCGGGCCTGTGCCTGCAATGCCTACATGAAGCTACGCCGGTGGTCTGTTTTACCGATATCCACGAGAAAAATATTCTTTGCTGAATATTTAATTATCTTCTAAGATGCACTCTGGTGTACATACTTTCAGAATGACAGCATGCATCTATATTATATTACATTTCCAGTAAGTATGGTCCTTTCAGATTTCGACGGGGTTCAGAATTCAACAAGTTAATCGAATTATTTTGTTAGATGCAAGTTTCACTGGTAACAATGGCATATATTTGAGATATAGATTGAATGTAGTTACAACATGCTAAAATATTCAAGTATTGGTCTTTGTTCAGTTTAATTGATTGATTGAATATTTAGCGTCATTTATATGCCATCGAGCGCTAACAGACGATCAGTTAGTCTAACCACTGTTTCCTGGGATCCTGAAAGGTTAACCAGTATTCAAGCACACCCGTTCTCCAAAAGTAACTGTTAACTTACCAACTTAAATCAGCGGTGACAGACGAATTATAATTAGACACAATGTCGTATATCAATCACCACAGAGACTGTTGCCGGGCGGGATTCGAACTCACGATCCCTGGATTGATAGTCAGACGCGTAACCGACTGAGCTTATCGGGCCTGGCTTGTTCAATTTAAAAGTTGCTCTTCATTTTGGTCGAGTGTTCGGATTCCTTTGAATCGTGGCGCCCATTCAGTGTTGTTTGAGGAAATAATATCGCTTTTAACAGCCTGGGGTGTGAAGGGTATTACATGTTGCATTACCTCTCGTTAACAGACTCAATAAAACCTAGTCTGCTATTCTGCGCTATGTGCTCCTCGAGACAATTCTATGAGGTATTATTGAACAAAAAGTGTATTTTTAATGAAATAAAAACAAACTTTTAATCACAATTTTATTTCTTATGCTATAATATATTATATATTTCTCATAAAAAGGAAATAACACCAGCGAACATTTAGGTAAACGTCATCCAGTTGGTCGACTTACATTAGAAAAACATCTAAATTCCATAATTGAACTAGAACTCGTGAAAGGCAGAAATTACAGTGTACAAATACAGCACAACGTCAGCTTAATGACCTCACGGATCTAATTACATTTGGTATGGATGGTGATGTACTGGGTAGTGAATAGATGCCATCTCAAAAAACAGAATTCCAATTCTGATTCTAGCAAAGAAACGGACTCGTTTACAAGCGATCTGTAAACCATCTGAACTTACTAGCTTTGCAACAAACACGTATGAAGCTGTAAGCAAAATTCAGGAGACGGCAATTTAATTATTTAAACAATGTTCACGAGAATACGGAGCGCCTTTGCTGCAGTCTCAACTTTCTCTCCTTCATTTGTCTCTCGACCTTAATAGAACGCCGTAAATGGGTCCGTAACGGCTTTTCGCGAAGTGGATCCTTGCCACAAATCACTTGGTCGTACACAATGGCAAATTCACTGAAATAAAGTTATACCTTTGGTTAACATAATTTCTATGAACTCAATGAAATATACAATCTTGCATGTAACCAATTATGATCTGCATTGGCTCTGTATAGTGTCAGACAAACGCATGAATAAAACTTACTGAAATTCTTCATACTGTACATAAAATGATTAACGTTGAAAGGTGAAACTATCATCTCGCATGACATTAATTAGAAATAGTTTATTGACAAAGTTAATGGACTTATAAAAGACCCCCGGCCAAAATTCAACAATTATCACATAATTATTACAAACAGTTCACATTCATTTACACCAGAAGTCAATTCTATCATTCCATTTATTCATTTCTTCACACAGTGGTTCCTTACAAACAGAGCAATAATATGCCTCATGACACAAACATGTGACTGTTTGGTGAAAGTTGATTAACAATAACAAAACACCCTTCCAACCGGTGACGCAGTACTCAATGTACACAGTCGAGGTTAAAAGAAAAGGAAAAAATGCATTGAATAATAATAATAACAAACAAAACTATATACGGAAAAAGTGGAGAAACAACAACAAACATTTGGAATTAAAAAAAAAAGTGACAGCTTTTTGAAAACCTCGAGTGGACTCTTAATGAATATCGCTGCTATCGCAGGTTTGTATTTATTCATAACTTGAAGTCTAGCAAGAATAATGATATACTTTTTTTTTACCTCACTAGAAAAGTTCGCTTTTTCCCGCCCAGTAGTTTTGACTTCAATCGCTGTAGTTTTTCAGGGCGTGTCACTTTTCCTGTGTGCTATATATAGAAAATACTCTCCGATAACAGCAGTTTAATTTTTGATTTTCGTCTTTCGGCATTAAAGTACGAGTGTTAACTAGTTTGAATAGCATTTTATTCAATACGTTCTGTGCATAGTATATAACATAACATTTGCAAATCGTAAAATGTAAAACAATTCTAAATTTTGGGATTTAGAAAATGCTAATTAGCTTGTACAACTCTAGTTCACAGTGTGTTACTCTTCGATAATGGAGGCTGAGAGGTTCAGGTTAGTTTCGTGTTGAATATTAGTCTATCCCAGAACCTGATATCTCCTGAATTTGGGCTAGCAACCCTCCAATGAAAAGGTAGAGAATTCTATGCATGTCCCACAATTCATAACAATTGGACGCTTACTAAACTGTGACGTCATTCAAACTTTCAGTTGAAGAAACTGACCAATCAACGTGCTCAAATGTTGCTCTCCCAATATTGCTATTTAACTGACCAAATCGGGAGTGCTGGATCCGTTCTACAGACTAGTTCAATATCGAAAGACATAAAAACAAACATAAAACACACTTTAATTTGTTTCAAATAACGATGAAATTAAAGGCATCATGAACGCTCATGTGCAGTTGCATATTTATTGGGAGGTTTTGGTGTTGGTGTAATTTTTCGTGGCCGAGTAGTTTATAGCACTGTCTTCTAATTACTACTGACGAGGGGTGTTCCCTAACCGTAAATAATGCTTCTACTGTATTATTTCATGGAAATCATGCAATATATAAATGAAAGAATTTGGTATCGCTAGAGTTCCACAAGTGCGTGTCACACGTACAATATGTCCTAAACATTCACTGGCTTTGGTGCAATGTACATTGCTTGATAACATATTCATTACACTGTATGTCCGAACTACACTACTTTTCTACTTTTCACAAATCTCTGGACTTAAAATCAATTTTGACAAGACACAAGTTATATGGATTGGATCAAAGAAATACAGCTCATATTCAATAAAAACAAAATGGAAACTATCATGGGGCAAAAATGAATTCAAATTGCTAGGCATTACATTTAGCACTGATTTAGATAGAATGATAAAACTAAATTTTAAGGAAAAAACTGAAAAAATCAAAAAATCATTGCAATACTGGAACAGAAGGTTTCTTACACCAATTGGGAAAATCACAGTCATTAAAAGCTTATTATTACCATCCTTAAACCATATTTTTATTTCTCTCCCAAACCCGCCAGACACCTATATTAAACAAATTAATGACATGTTTTATACGTTCATATGGAAAGGATCCGCAAAGATAAAAAATGTAGTTGTCACAAAATATTATTCAGAAGGAGGATTAAAAATGATTAATTTAAAAGCTTTCATAGCAAGCCTAAAAAATACTTGGATAAGGCGACTTATAAATTCAGATGGAATGTGGCAATATTTAACAAATTCTTTTCTTGATATAGATAAAATATTATCTTGTGGAAAACATTACCCTGAAAAGCTACTTAATTCCACTAAAAATGAATTCTGGAAAGATATCATGCAGGCATATGTGAATTTATTAGATTCTAACAAAGTTGATACATATGAAAAATTCCTCAAGATGCCAATTTTTTACAATCAGAATCTATTAATTGGAAAGCAAAGTTTTTTCCTTAAAAGTTGGTATAACAAAGGAGTCCGATATATAAATGATATTATTAATGAAAATGGACATTTATTTACTAAGGAAGAGTTTGAAAAAAATACAAACCTTAAAATTAACTATTTGCATTTTCATGGAATATTGCAATCAATAAAAACATTCAAAAAATTAAATGGATTTGAACATGATAATACAAAAGAACCAGCTCCTTTTATTCCATCTCATATCTACCCAGTGTTACAGAATAAGTCGGGAACTAAACCAATTTACGACATTCTGAATAAAAACAATGACAGACCAGCTGGTCAAAGTCGATGGAATGAAATATATAACATAAATGACAATGACTGGAAAATATACTACAATATTCCTTTCCAAATAACTAAAGATACCCAGCTTCAATGGTTGCAATATAGACTTCTACACAGAATCCTCCCAACTGCCAAGCAACTGCGATCTGTTAAGAAGGTTCTGTATGCAATATTTTTCACAAGCAACGGTCCTGCCACCATACAGACAGCGGTGCCCAAGGGCAGAACTGACGGTTTTATAAAAACGTAATATTGAAACAATTGAAGAAGTACTGCATACAACATCGCACTATAACAGGCCTTAAGTATGTTTGTGTTTTGCATGACAACCCGCCAGCCCACAAAGCCCGTATTGTGACTAACTGTTTACAGTCAGTGAAGATCACCGTTCTCCCCCACCCTCAATACTTGCCAGACGTGAAACACTTGTTTGAGAACAGATATTACTCGAGAAATACTCTGGGATCCTCTAATTATCAGTGTCTTAAAGGTATACCTGTTCAGGAATATCACAAATATTTTCAAATTGGACTGCGCGGTTACAAACGTGTGTTTTAGCGCAACGGGATTATTTTAAAAGAAATCGCAAAAGAAATTAATAAAAAATGCTTATAGTATTTTAGTAGCCATACCAACAGCATTGCTAACGGAACACCCCTCGTACCTGTCACTGCTGAATTGATGTGAGGAAATATACCGGTTACTTCCGGAAAGACGGTGCTTCTTCTACTCAGATGTCTGCGGTATTCCTTTACTTGTAAATCTGGATATGTCAATATAACCTGACATGTGTTTAAAATGTCGTTAAATCCCACTCGAAGAAAAAAAAATGCTTAATTTAGGCAAAACACTAAAACAATACTAAATGGAAAGAGAATTCTCAGTTTCCCCGGGACCATATTATCGCGTATGTGAAAAATCAGCGAGTAGTTTTGTTATGGGGTTTATATGTATAATTAGTAAATGAAAAAAAATACGTTATAGGAGAAAACGCATTTTATGAATAGCAAGTCATTTGATCTGGTAATTCTTTGTCCGGTAGTAATATGATGACTTATTGTTGAAATTAGAATCGTTTCATTGTTGTTAGGGTTTTTTTCTCCAGGTGAGGCTAAACCTTTTACACTGTATCATAATATGATGTGACAAGGGGGTTGGGGAGGGCAAGGTTGGGTACATCCATTAACTAGATTTAAGTTTTCCATAAGCATAATGACACCCATGCTGTCACTTCTGTCTGTCCATCTGTCTATTTGCATGTAAGTATGTACGTACGTTTGTATGTACGCATGTACGTAAGTATGTATGTACGCATTGTACTTATTATAAATGACATGTTTTCTATTTATTGATTGTGTATGCTGCTTTTGGTTGCTGTGATCTTTGAATGCTGCATCTCCTGTTGGACGTTTGACCTTAACTAACTATGCCATGCAATATGATTATAGGCTATCCTTGACATTAGGCACTTCCTTTCTACAAAACATCTATCTCATCAGTGTTTTTGTTATGGAGTAAAGTTCTATACTAGTTGATATAGATGAATTTATAATATATACATATTCGCAGGAATACATGAATGCAAATACGATATATCCAATGGAGAGTTACGTATGGAACATAAGAAAAATATACCCAACAGGTAACATGGCATTTAAAGAACAGCAGCCACTATCACCACCAAGGTATAAGCATACTCAATGTTTAAAATAATCATTCAAAGCGGAGCCATAGTCACAGTTGATAGAATGCTTGCCGCTCGTGCCAGAGGTTGCGGGTTCGATCACATGGCTTCTCCAAAAACAACGCTCAGCACTTGTTCTGTTCTACCCCGGAAACGGATTCGATAGTGGTTCATATTAGCTCTGAGCTTAAATAGATAAGTATAAACTTAACTAATATAATCGTTATAAATACAATACAAATAGACAGACACAGTGACACCAAAATGCATATTTGATAAATAAGTTATACCTCTAAAGCGCAAATAGCGTCGCCGATAGATATCATAATCTGTCCTTCTTCTGTACCTTGCATATCTTCGTAGTCTGGATATAGATCTTCTACCTCTAACTCCTCATCTGTCATATAGAAAGATTTAAGATTAGTGTTGTAACCTAACGTTAAGTTTAAATATTAACTTTACAAAAACAGTTCAGTATTCAGACATTTTTTTAATAAAAAGAGTATTCTAAAGTATTATTTTTTAATGTTCATGATAAAAGATAAAAACTTGTTGGTTTCAGTTAAACTTTTATTTGCTATTATCACAGATATTTCATGAAGTCCTTGACAAACTATTAAATATCACATTCTCAACGTACTTAAATCCGGTTTAGATAAATTTCCCAAAGTTGCATGCAGGTAAAACCGACATTGATATCTCACCTTCCATGAACTCACACAACGCCACGAGGCGTCTGGTTAGACTATCCGTGGTCACATCACGTTTGGAAGGCGGCTCTTCGTACAAAATGTCTATATTATGCACAATATGTAATGCATTGCAGAGCCCCTTGAAGTCATCAGTAACATGGAGTCCCTGCAAATACAATTAACATTAACATACGTAAGGTCCAAGCGTTTTTCCTCAGTATACCTGTGTACTATGTACAATGTGTCCTCTGGCTGGGTACCAATACATCATCTTAACCCCTTTACTTGATAAGGCTTGAAAACCCAACTCATCGAGATCGTTTCACCAAATATGAACAAATTTGACTTGAGAGGAATATTTTTGAAATTGTACCTTTATTTCGAGTGGGAAAGTTATCCGTTACTTGCTAAGATGGGTGTGCTCGTGTACTGGTTACCCTTCCAGATCCTAGGAAAAAGTGGTTAGGTTAACTAATCGTCTTTTAGCCCTCGATAATATTAAATGACGCTAAACAATGGCGGATTTAGGGGGGGGGGGGGGCGGAAGCGACGTACGCCCCCCCCCCCCCCCCCCCTCCCCTAAAATCGACCGAGGTAATTTTTTCTTTGAAACGTCAATCCACATATTAACCTTATATGCGATAATAAAAAACAGTCAATTTGACCAGATATCAACTGCAGTTCGCAGAATCTTTGACTTTTCGCTCATAGTGGTTTCATTTTCGCTAGTTCAACACCTTTCCGCTATTTAAACATGCTATAGCATCACTAGCAGCCGATCGATTGTAAACATTAATTAATGGCATTATGTCCGGTCCATCCAAGCGTTCAAAACTTGAACCATGAAGTTCTCAGACGGATTTGAGATGCTTTTTTACAAGGGCGAAAGAAAAGAAAAGGTTTGTTTTTCTTAAAGCATTTTGCATTGCATGCATTTGAAGCCGATGCAGTACTTGCTTGCACG
This sequence comes from Panopea generosa, assembly GCA_029582155.1. Classification (NCBI taxonomy): domain Eukaryota; kingdom Metazoa; phylum Mollusca; class Bivalvia; order Adapedonta; family Hiatellidae; genus Panopea; species Panopea generosa. The sequence goes on along the minus strand of CM055897.1, from coordinate 77,430,557 downwards.
TGCGTAATAAATTTGTTATATAAGTTGGTGTCATATCCTTTATGCCGATGCTTATAAATACCGTCCAGTTTTCGTTTTCAGACGGCGAGAGTCTTTATAAAAGTTTGTGATAAAATGACTGCGTTTCTGTGTTTTTTACATATTTTTTTCTCATACGGGAAAGCACTTGTGTGGTCGGGCCAGGCCGGGTAGGGCTGTCGGTAGCGCGTCAGATTCTATGTAATATGACTCTGGGAATGAGGTCGTGAGTTCGAGTCCCAACCGGTGACATAACTTTCTGTTGGTCAGGACTCCCCTACTGCTATTTTCATGTTTGGCGGTTGTCAGTTACACGTGCTTGCGAATGTGAACTTAGTACTGGTGGAATTCTGTTATATAACGACTAAAATAGCCAAATATAGTACGAACATTCCTTTTAATAGCCATGTAACATAAATTAATATCGTTTCAAATATTAAAATGCTGATTTATTACACTAGCGTCCCTGTTACGTTTATATGTATGTTGTAGGCTGATCTGTAAGGGAAGCATGCACCAAGGAGAACTAATCGATGGTGGCAGCCAGTGCGTGTGTATATCCCTAGCATTTTTATCAATGGATGAGTATCCAGCGACACAGGCAGCCGTTGACCAAATATTATTGGAAGGAACTGAACTCTTCAACACGATATCGGCAGACGGCAACTGTTTGCTCATCAATGAAATACCAAAGTATGTTGAACTCAGGGGCCAGGTCATTCATGAAGACTGTCTGGATTCAAGAAGCGGGTTAATGTTACAAAGTGCAGATGATCCGGAGTCAATGATCTTTTGCATAACATCGGCACTTCGACAGTGTTTCAAAGAATCACACGCCGTCTTTTTGACTATAGGCAAGTTGTCATCACTATATTTATAAATGATTCAAACAACAATATTATTTAGTGAGTCCTTTATATGAACATGTGTATATTATAACAACCATAATTATACATTATTGAGCCTGATCATTTAGTAATGAAACCATTATTTTAGTTTGTTTGACACCATATCGGAAGTGTGTTGTTAACAAAAGCATTGCGCAGCGTTATTCATAAAAAAAATTGTGCTAATACTCAATTACTATCTTTAGTATATATTTAAAGAAAAACTTAGTTCAAGGTTATTGGCGTGAAGGCGGCGCTCAATGATCGTCCGTGAATTGTGACATAAATAATTATTCTAAATATTCCGTACGCACGTTGGTCTATCTGTGTCTTTGTCCAATAAATGCATGCTTAAATAACAAATTGATTATTTTTATTTTTTCAAAACTATAGGAGGATCCACTACAGGGATCAAGCGTGTAGGGACCGTGACTTCGACGTACGTACTATTGGATTCGCACAGCCGTGATGGCAGCTGCATGTGCTCTCCAGAAGGGACTTCCGTTGTGTTGGAGATGATGACTCAGAATGACTTCTCCGACCATATCAGGAATTTAGCTGCGTCTCTTGCCGCCCAGGACATGCAGTTTGAACTCACGGCAGTTACCACACGAAAATGGTAGTACAAACCGAAATAAATACATTACAATTGTCTTATATCTTGCTAAACGGCTTCTCGTGTAAGGGTAGTATAAATGTAAATTTATACATGATTAAAATGATCGAGGCTTCATCATTCGTTATTTTAAGTTCAAAGTTGACAAACATACATCAGTTTACATAAAGCCTGTACATGGTGGTTTTACATTACGTGGTTTTAAAGAATGAAAATTAGACGTGAAATATGCATTCAGGAAACCAATGTTATTTTTTCTTAAATATTTTTGCCGGACGATGGTGTAAGCTTCATCATTGTCTCATTTGCAGTTCACAGCTTGCCGACAGTCAAACAGAGAGTCAACGGCCTAACGACATTCCCGTCACAAGACCACAGCATACCGACATTCCCGTCACAAGACCACCGCCTAGCACCACTCCCGTCACAAGACCACCGCCTAACGACAGTCCCATCACAAGACCAACGCCTAGCGACAGTCCCGTCACAAGACCACCGCCTAGCGACAGTCCCGTCACAAGACCACCGCCTAGCGACAGTCCCGTCACAAGACCACCGCCTAGCCACAGTCCCGTCACAAGACCACCGCCTAGCCACAGTCCCGTCACAAGACCACCGCCTAGCCACAGTCCCGTAACAAGACCACCGCCTAGCGACAGTCCCGTCACAAGACCACCGCCTAGCTACAGTCCCGTCACAAGACCACCGCCTAGCTACAGTCCCGTCACAAGACCACCGCCTAGCCACAGTCCCGTAACAAGACCACCGCCTAGCCACAGTCCCGTCACAAGACCACCGCCTAGCGACAGTCCCGTCACAAGACCAACACCTAGCCACAGTCCCGTAACAAGACCAACGCCTAGCCACAGTCCCGTAACAAGACCAACGCCTAGCCACAGTCCCGTAACAAGACCACCGCCTAGCCACAGTCCCGTCACAAGACCACCGCCTAGCCACAGTCCCGTAACACGACCACAGCCTCAGGACATGAACGTCGATAGTCAACATCGTGTGCCGTCCCTTGATGTTAAGAACTATGATCCCGTTTCATTTTCGGATGCTATGAAGTACACGCTTATTCTTGAGAGGGAGCCAGAGCATACATTCAGTTTTCCTCCAAAATTGTTTAAGGACAAACGGAATAAAACGGGTCACCTGAAACGATATTGTCAGCGAAATTGGTTCAAGACATTCAGTTTTATTTCCTACTCCAACGAAGCTGACTGATTGTACTGCCTAGCATGTGTCATGTTTCCAGACACTTCACACAGACGGTCAAAGAAGTTCATCACGGAATCATACTCTAACTGGAAAGACGCTGTTAACGATATGAAAGGACATTCCGCGTGCATATACCACTGAAACGCTATGGAGAAGTTTGAAGGTTTCAAGAAGACCTTCACGACGCCTTCTCGAAGAATAGATGTTACAATGACCACAGAGGGTTCACAAACAGTTGCCCGAAACCGTAAAATACTTGAATCAATTGTGAAAAGTTTGCCATTTTGAGGAAGGCAAGGAATCGCTCTTCGCTCACATCGAGACGACGATAAGTCATCAACTAGTTTGAACATGGGTAATTTTAAGGAACTTTTACAGTTTCGTGTTGATGCCGGTGACGAGATATTGCAAGAACACCTCACATCGTGTGCAAAGAACGCATCATACAAGTCAAAAACAGCACAAAATGAGTTGCTACATTGTATGAAGACGTTCCTTCAACAGTCGATAGTGGACGAAGTTAAGTCACAAACAATTGGTCATTATTTTGGATTTCAATGTGATGAAGTTACTGACAGCAGCAACTGGGAGCAGCTTGACATCATTCTGCGCTATACTACACCTGATTCGAAACCTGTTGAGGGACTCTTGGAATTTGTAGCATGTGAGTAGATTACAGGGCTTGCAATTTCTGAGAAAATTCTTCAAGCGTTCACAGACGTTGGTCTCGATCCCAATGTGTGCCGATCCCAGACCATGGACGGTGCCGGCAATATGGCAGGGAAAGTCAATGGCTGTGCAGCATTGATCATAGAGCTGTCTATCGTTATTGTTCAAGTCATGATCTCAACTTAGCACTCAGCAAAAGTTGTCAAGTCAAGGAAGTTCACATCATGCTCGATTCCCTGAAACAACTAGGTTTGTTCTTCAAGTATTCTCCGAAAAGAAGCAGGAGATTTGGAATCAGCAATAGACGAGATCAACAAGACGCATGTTGTGCAAATAAAGAAAAGCAAGTTTAAGCTGTTGTGTGAGACGAGATGGGTGGAAAAACACACATGCCTTGACGACTTTGATGAAATGTACGAGGTTTTGTTGACGTGCCTAGAAACCATATCGTCACTGGAAGCTGGTTGGGATGCCAAGGCTGTTGTAGAAGCCAACGGACTGCTGAAAAAGATCACAGATCCAACCTTTATTGTATGGTTCCAAACGGTTCACCAGTATTTTGTCTATTTCAGTTGACTTAGCCGGAAGCTTCAGGGTTACACACTAGACATAACCCAAGCATACAAAATGGTTGAAGATGTCAAGATGTGGCGGAGCTAAGAAATGACGAGGATGAATATGGAAAGGTCTTTGAAAAGGCAACACAGATGTCATCGGCTGCTAACATACCTTCCCTCGAACCGCTGTGGAAGGCAAACCCAAATAAGCAACATCCGTCGTCGACTCCTAAACAGTACTTCTATCGAGCAATTTACTTGCCATTTGTTGACGCGCTATTGAGCCAGGTCAATATGAGGTTTAGCAATCTTTCCAAACAAGCAGTTCAGGCCCTTGTTCTCATTCCAAAGTATAACAATTTGATGAACGAAGAAATCAGCGACGCTATCTTTGAGTATTTCAGAGAGGATTTACCATCGCCAGCTGGATTTCGTCAGGAGTTGAGGTCGTGGCAACGACTTTGGTCAAACGCAGAAGTAAAGCCAGACTCCTTGCAAGCAACACTAGCGGATGGGAATGTATGCCAGCTGACAGTTACATCAGTTACAGCAAGCTCAGTCGAGAGAGCAAACTCTTCCCTCAAGTACATTAAGAACAAATTAAGGAGCACAATGGGAGATGACAGATTTAATGCTCTGGCCCTGCTGCATGTCCATAAGGATATAGCTATTGACATTGATGCTGTGATAACACTATACGCACAACGAAACCCTCGACGAATGTTGCTACTCAACCCACTGGCAAATTAGATTAGTTGTATAATTGTACATGCATTGTTGCAGTTATGCACAAACTATGAGTATAGTACATGCTTTGTTATTGAATGATGAATACAAACATAATGTAACTTGTTGCTGAATTTACGCCCCCCCCCCCCCACCCCCTAACACAAAATCCTGGATCCGCACCTGCTAAATATGCAAACAAAACGTAGCATACTCACCTCAAAATTCACGTGTCTTAGCGGTGCTATTGACGTCATCAACGTGGAAAGGAAATCGGCAGCAGGCTTAACAGTCAAACAGTTTCCGGCCAGCTAATGGCGAAGATAAAAACAAGAAATGCCTAAAAGTGCGAGCTAATTTGAATATTGATTATACTCTACAATATAAATACCAACATTCCGCGGTTTTATATGAATTGACTTACTTACAGAGTTATCAAAACATGCATGATCTAATAATAGAATAGTGCAAGGGCTTTTTATGCATGTTTTATATCTTGTACTTTGACATAGTTACTTCAGTATGATAGAGATTATTCAATTTGACTCGGAAATAGAATAGTGCTTAAGTAGGTGCTAGTTGGGCGTGTCACATTTAAAATTACCATTTAGTGGAGCATGTCACATTTAATATTAACATTTAGTTGAGCGTGTCACATTTAATATTAACATTTAGTGGAGCGTGTCACATTTTATATTAACATTTCAAGACGTCATCCCATCATTACGTTTGCTTTTTATTTCTATTGCGGATAAAACATTGTTAAAGGCGTGTCATTCGTAGAAAGATTAAAAATCATAGAAGGGATTTTTTTTATAGCAGTGGGAAAATATCGATAAAGATATAGGGTTATGTGTCATTGAAGATTTTTTTCCGTTCAGTGCGTACACTGTTGACAAGATAAAGGTAGACTAAGTCGCTTCAGAAAAAAAATGTATTCATACCCCCGTTTTAAAGCATCCGGCACATTTTTCTAAATTTTAACATGGCATTGCTTTTAAAATGTTCTAAAATCTCAAAATGAGCATTAAAATAATAAGGGAACTGTATTTGTAATTACGAAGAAACAAGTGAACATAATTGGACTGCTGATCGCGCGACTGTCGCGGTGCCGTAACTAATTATTGTGTAAGAGTTGTTTTTCTTCCTTATAACTGAACGCTGATTGGACGCACTTTAGTCGAGCACCTAATAAAAATACTAATTCGCCTGATCAACCTATGTACAGACGTGATTGAAAAAATGAAAACGACGAAAGATCGATGGATAAAAATCTCTGATCATTTTAATATATAGAAAATCGATCATCTGGAATGTCCGATTAATCAATTTAAAAAAGTCAGCACCTATTAACAAGACTTGTCGCATGCATATGGTAGACCACAGAACTTCCGACAATGGGATAATCTAGCTGTGCACAATCAACGACCAAGACTATTAATGGTTGAAACTTTACACTGTTATGAGGATCTGTTATGCAATTTGTTTATATTTTATTCAAAATAGATCTTGATTCTCGAACTTTCTCGTCTACTGTTATGGGCTTTGTAAACAAATGACTCGCGTAAACATGGAACATTCTGGATTTGAGAACTTGCTAGAAAAAATGGTACATTCTAGACGAGATCATCTGAAATCTTCTGGATTTGAGAACTTTCTAGAAAATCATATTACTATATATACACCCCTGGTCTATAGACTGGTGAGCTAGCACTGCCTTTACTTCCATACTAGGGATTGTTAGTAACGGACATTTTAATTTTGGAAGGTCAGTTGTGAGTTTGATGTTTAACTATTGGAAAAACATAGGAGATTACTAGTAGACACGGATTAAAAGAAAACGGAAATATTGATTTGGATTGCCATTTGTGAGTTTCATGTTAAAATATTTGTAATTTAATTAGATAAGATTTTTCTTCTGTAAATAAAATGTTAATATTTAAACTGTGTTTATTGTTTTGTTGCTGTATTACTTATATTGGGTAATTCTAAACCATAACGACACCATGACGAGGAGATACCAACATAAAACTGTTATCACGTATACAACTTACAATCTCGTGATATGTACATGAAACAAACACTGACACTATATTAAATAATAACGAACATTATACGTTTATACCTTCAAAATCTGCAAACTCAGTACACTGTCCAGGGACGACGAGAGTAATTTGATTACGGGGTCGTTTATTCTGTTGTACGATAGATCCACTTCTTTGATGACGTTATTCTGACGTATTGCAGCGACCATTGCCTTCCCGCCCTCCTCAGCAAAACCATTCATCTTCGCTCGTAGCACTTCCAGTTCGGTATTTGTCTAATTTTATATATTTATGATATTAAAAATAGAAACAAAGGTATATTTTGATATAAGTGCTTCTTAGTTTACAAATCAAATGAATGAATTGTGTTTTACGACACGTCGATATATCTTTGAGTATACACTAATCTTTTTCATAAATAAATGATGTCTAAATTACGAACCTATAACCTTTGCTGTGGAATTTTAAATTAATATTCCTTTTAATGGTAGTGTTTATTGGTAGTGTTTTTTTCTCAATTTCATTTGATATAAATCATTTGAACGCAGCTAATATGATGAAATTATGAAATCGTCTGTGATATTTTATTCATGACAGAAATAAATTGTTTTCATAATGGCTTTGTCTATGTTTGGATTTAATATAGGTGCTCCTTTTTCACCGAAACAAGATACTTGACTTTTACCTCGTGTGTGATACAATTCCTGCTTAATCATTAGAACCAGTGAATTTCATATGCATGCGTTTTTAAAATTACCTAACGACCGTCTTTACCCAAACCTGTTATTAGTGTGGTGCGTGGTCTAGTGGTAGAGCAAGGATCAGAGGGTCATGGGTTCGATCCTATTTAACGTCTATGTGAGGTGTCCTTGAGCAAGACACTTTATCCGTATGTGCTAATAATGGTTCCCCCCAGAACATTTTGAGCGTGATGTACCGAAGTTGTAAGAATGTGTTTCACAATCGACGTAAAATAAGCCTAAACTTTACCCGTAATTGGATAGTCTTGCGTAGGACTTAGACGTAGGATTCAAATGATGATCACTTTTAGATGTGTCGGTATAAATGCATTTAGTTGACACCAAATGATGCTAACGATAGAAATAAGTCGCCTTACCTTAACAGCGTCGGCGATCTTCACTGCCCCCTTCGGACTGATGTGATTCCAGCTGATGTCGAGAAGCTTCAGTGAGACATTACTTGCTAATAAAACATAATAACGATTCATATCAATAATACCAAAATGTGGTTAACCTATAACACATTTCATATGTTACATAATACAATTATATGACAGATAATGCAATATGCGTGTGACAAACATGTAACATTGTCATTAAGATGAATTGTAACATTACACTTTTTTTGAGAGGGTTAAACGCACACTATAATTATCTTATAACAATAGTTTGTAACCTGATAGAAAAAATATCAAAATGCCCTATATCGACATTTTAGAAATGAATGATTTTATCAATGTCTATTTAAAGTAATTCTTTCATTTTGAATACATGATAATGCACGTACCAAAATAATCTGCAACCTTTGAACTTCTAACTATTATTTACAAACAAAAAAGAAGACAAACAGTATTTCATGTTCACAGATACATGTATAACTTAAACAAATAAAAAACGGTGCTATAAACCGAATACGCTATTGTGAAACTACGTCATTCTATTTATAATTGGACTCGTCTAATACAGGTAACATTATTACTGAATATATTGTATTGTAGAATGACGTAGTTTCAAAATAACGTATTGGTTTGATACATGTAGACTATCTTTTTTATTTTAAAGGATTTATTATGTTAGGCTGGTTGTCTAAGTGCCAACGAAACACGTGCTCAGCACATGGCCACCTAGCTATTACTAAAACAGTACTAGTACTCAAATAAGTAGTCAAATATTCACAGGTGAAAATGCCATGCATGTTAAACGTTTTGCACCCCAATTTAAATGTCGATTATGTCACGCTCTTGTGGATTTGACATACCAAGCCATTTGGATTTTATTTGTTAATGATAATGAGATGCTTTTTATCTATCTTAAAAATAATTTCATTTTTAAGACATTAATAGTGTTTTATCCCGATATAATCCCTTTAACATGCGTTTCTGATCACCATATGTTAATTTACGTGCTGGTTATATACAGGTTAAAATGCCAGGTATGTTCAACATATGTTGGACAAAACATTATGTTAAACGTAAGTTTTACATGCGTTTTGATTAACATATGTTTCAAAACATACGTTTAACATATGTTTTGTCCACTATATGTTAAACATACGTGGCATTTTTACCAGTGTATTACCAGCAGGTTTGTTTCTAATTCTTATGAATATATAAGTATCGGTTCATAACTTAACACTATATGCATATATAGCTTGATATCAATGAGATATACACATTGACACTATATATTAAAACGCTAATCCTTTCTAGTCACTCAATGACTTGAAACTTCAAAATAGATTATTAATTATGTAAGGCTGGTTGTCCATGTTATGTTAACTTTTATCAACATAAAGTAGCAAGGAGAAGAGTATATACAGAGTGGAACAGCTAACAACCAATCAACTGACAAATTATGTAGTTAACCCGCCACCTGACAGTTTATGTAGTTAACCCGCCACCTCACATTTTATGTAGTTAACTCGTCAACTGACAACATATGTAGTTAACCCGCCACCTGACATTTTATGTATTTTCTCAAAAACTACCAAAGCAATTTCCTTGAAATTTGGATTTCTTTAAGAAAGAACTTTTGGCAATAACAATGTTCAAGTTTGTATAATTAAATTTGACAGTTTTTGACATTTACAAGTTTAAATAACGCTACTCCATATTTCGAAGAAGACATCGGAAATACAATAATATTTAAATCAGAGACGTATATACTTTACAACCACAATTAATCATCAAATCATTATTATGGTTTTAGCACAGCATAATGTTTTGGGGTTATCGTTGGTATATTGCTTAGTTAGTTTCAAATGTCAAAAACGTTTAATTCTCGGTTAAAAGCTTGTGCCGTATAAAAAATAATACATAAACGTCCACTTTATTCCTTCTGCTGTTTTAGTGTGATTAACTACAGAGTGATAATAAATGTATTGAATAAACATTGATTACCTAGAGCTTTGCTAATGAAGTCTGCACCGATATCTCCTATGGCGTTTTTGGAAATTTTCAGCTCCTCTAGTGTTACATTATCCTGAAAAAAATTTAATTCTTCTCAAATTGTTTATATATACATAGTGTCCTCTACTCTCTACCAGCCGAACACCGTACATAGTATACATAGAAAGTGTGTGGTTTTAAGTAACACGCTACCAAGTTCTAACAACATTACATACGGGCTTCCCCATCAACTTACAATTAACATTTGAATCAACTTGAAGATGGCAAAACCAGATACTATTAACAGCCATTTGTCTTAATTTCAGACATTCAAATTTTGCAAACACAACTTCTTCTGAACCATCCAACATATTTTTTGTGATTTCGGTATCAAAAGAAATGACATTATTTTAATATTGAATGGTAAACTTTTCTTGTTTTAATTAAAAAAAAACAAATATAACGCTTACAGTTTTTTGTTTTAAATTCTCATTTTTAGCCATTTATAGTAAAGTAAAAATGAGAACAAAATACTTATAATTACGCTAAGTTACTCAAAAAGGCAAGACGTTCCTTTTAAAAGAAAATGTTATTTCTATATCTGTACCGAGACCGTATGTAAGCCTTCGGCTTCTGTTAGATAAGCCTGTCATACCAGCATGTCTCATTTTTTCATTAGTACCAGTAATTGTTTTGAATTCAGGTAAATGAACAAGCAATAGCAAGTTAATAAACGCCTCCACTCGTGGACGCTGTGTGTTGCTTCATTACATAAAAAAAACGTTGAATATATGACATAAATCATCTCAACTCATGCATGGCTGAATTTATTTAAAACCATATCTGAGACTGAAAATGACATTTCATGGATATAACGAAGGAACAATCTATATAGATCCAACGAAGGCTTACGTCACGAACGTAGATATAGCGTGTCTTAAAAAAGGCAATACAATCGAAACAAAATAGCGGTATTGCTTTTGGAATGTGGTCCGGTAGGTCATGTCAGTTTGAGAAAGGCAATCATATACAATCCATTTTAAGGCAAGTGAAATGTTTATACAATGAACAAAGTTTTCATACCTCAATTATACCGGCGCAATACTTGCCACCTCTTTCTCCAAACTTGTTTCCTGATACATGAAATAAAAGAATAACTAACTATTTTGCAAAGTAAATACATATTTTCGATATTCGTCGAGTCTCTCACAACATGCCTCCAACAATTATACACCAAGTTTATTTTTTATGTAAATAAAACATTTATTATAACTTTGGAAATAAATTTAAGAGGAAATCATCCATGCATATTGATGCAGGGAAGGGAAGTAAAAGAAACCAATGATAAATAAAAACATTTTGTTTCTACTTGATTACACTTATGAAACATTGTTATACTATACATACAAAGTACAAAGTGCATTGAGAATCGCGGCGATCTCTTACAGCTATTACGGGGTGAATAACTGAACCACCAGTCAATGGTCGAAAACAAATACAATTGATAAAGAGCATATTAAATACATACACACTCAGAACGATACATGTATGTTTGGTGACTGAGAGCTTCGTATATATCTTGAAGAAAAAAATTATTTATCTATTGTCGCATAATTGTATCTTGTTTTGTATGTGTGAAACTGTAATAGATGGTGTGAATCCATTTTCGTCTTCTTCCCCATCTTTTTCTTCTTCTTCTTCGTCTCCTTCATCTTCTTCTTCTTCTTCTTCTTCTTCTTCTTCTTCTTCTTCTTCTTCTTCTTCTTCTTCTTCTTCTTCTTCTTCTTCTTCTTATAATTATAAGGGTCCGTGGCCGAGTGGTCTAAGGCGCCGTCTCAAGATCACTTACCTCTCGCCGCTATGGTCGTAGGTTCGAGTCCCGCTCGCTCCAAAAACTTTATGTGAGAATGTTTCCAGTTACTTGCGGAAGGACGGTGGTTCTACTCAGTCTGACTCAGTCTGAGGTCTTCCTCCACCAGTAAAACTGGATATGCCATATATAACCTGAAATGTGTTGAAAATGGCGTTAAACCCCATTCAAAAAAAAAAAAAAAAATTCTTCTTATTATTATTATTTTTATAATTATTGTAATTATTATTTTAATTATCCATCTTCTTCTTCTCATTATCATTATTATTATTATTATTATTATTATTATTATTATTAGTATTACCTGATATGTCAAGTTTTGTCAAGAAGCAATTGCTCATAAGTGCTGACCTAAGATACTTGGCCCCCATCACTCCGAGATTGTTACACGCTAGATTCTGTAATTTGAAACAAGAGCATGATATTTAGTTGGCATACATGTACATATCATCTTTGATAATTCACGATTCAAACCCATGAGCGGAGTCGTGGGTTCGATCCTCCGACACGGCTATGAATATTGTTCGTGAGCAAGACACATTTTCTCATATCCTTAGTACTGGTTCGTCTCTTGAAACACTTCGAGCATAATTTATCTAAGTTGTTACAACTTGTTTCACAATCTAAGTAATATAATAAATAAATTTAAATAAATTAAACTCAGCTTTTAAAAAAAAAGAGAGAATATTTTGAGATAAAACATAAGCATCAAGCCGATTCAACACAGTATAATATATACTGATATTTTCAACGTTTTTTTGCTTTCAACGCTTTCGCCGAAATAATTATATAAGCATTAAATACAGAAATTACATGAAATATACGATTTAAAAAAAATGATTTGAAAGGACAAGTTTAAAAAATATATTTTGTTTTATAATTTTACACTTTTCGCATATACAATATCATTAAAATATACGTTCTACATTTTAAGCATTTTAGGTAAATATGTCATTTTTACCCTGAAGACACTCTTGCTACTAGACAATATTTACATATATTACTAAGAGTACCAAACAATGATCAGAATAAATATTTTTGATTGGCAAGAATACTTTTATCATCAACAAACTATTTAAATGCCAAAAATAGAACAAAAGTTTGGAAAAAAAGCATTTTCCTGAATTTTATCCTCTTTGAAGTCATATTATAAACTAAAAAACATCCAATTAAAGTATATTTGAAACAAACACACCAAACTTTATTGAAAAACAAGTATTTAAAAAAATGCATTGTACAGAGCTAATATTGGGGCTTCGTGAACATAATCCTTTTCTCTATTTAATATACAGAACACTTATTAATATAATAGTTAATTTACAATCTTATTTATATCATCTTTAGAATATTACTTGCATAAACATCTTTTTTTTTTGTACACAGCAGCGAATAAACATCTATACATGATAATTGACGTTTTAGACTCATGGGATTACCTTATTTAAGATCAAAATGGAAAACAATAAATGTATTATGTTTTCTTTTCTTCCTTTTGACAACGTGGTGGTCGGGAAAAAAATGCATTTGTTTGATGTTTCTTATTCTAAACCGTAGGGCTAAAGTATATAATATACCTGTTGGCACACACAACAAAAAAAAACTAATTTATCGATGCTGCTGTTGTACCGCTTTCTTCTCGCAGCACACGGGAAGAGATATTGACAATTTGTCATTGGTATTGTCATTGGCTTTTACAATGTGCGTAGATACCAGTCCTTCATAGATGTGATAGCAAACTGAAATCGTCAGGGACTATTGTTGACTCATTTGGAACGAGATACCTGTCTGAATGTTCTCATGGAACGGAAATTGTAAAAATCTGATACACGTTTCTAAATTAAAATAGCTTAAACTCGCCATAATGCTCGTATTCAGATCCTGAATGAATACTTCGGTATTCTTGAATAGCAACCACTGAGGCCGCAACATTCAATTATGTGACGCCTGTGTTCAATTGACACACATTATTCATAGGACCGACATATTGACACATTCGCTGTTATTTTAATGTTAGTTTTAACACATTTTGTTTCCATATATATCACAATATATTTTGTGCATACACATCATATACGACTATAGACAAAATGGTCTGGCCACAAGATCTCTCACTCTCAACATAAGATATGACCTTTCCCATATTAGTTTTAATAAATATGAACGCTATTTCGTATTTAAGAAATAATGCTTTCATGTGCCATCACAGATTGTTTTTCTGATATATAATCTGGCTAAGTGTTCATAACTGTATACAAAGTTTATTGAAAAACTAGTGTGTGTTTTTTTGTTGTTTTTTTTGCATTTATATCTATTATCTTGAACAGGAATGGGATTAACGCCATTGCAGGTTATATATGGCATATCAAGTTTTATTGGTGGAGGAAGACCTCAGAATGAATCTAAGTTGAACCATCGTCCTTCCGCAGTCAAACGGTAAACTTTCCCACTTAAAGTTTTCGGAGCAAACGGGATTAGAACCTACGACCATTGGTGGTGAGAGGTAAATGATATTGAGACAGCGCCTTAGACTACTCGGGCACGGAGGATTCAATTAGAACATGTCCTCCAGCTTCCCCCTCCCCACTATGGACAGCTCTGCACCAGTGGTTGCGAGTACGTTGATTGATCAGCCTTTCAACAAACTGTGAAACCAAAAGAACTTATATGCCTTTTCATTAATCTGGATTGAGAGACCGATAAATACACATATAGTATTGTCCATTTAATGTCAGTTCTTAAATGTAATTTGTTATTTTTTTTAGATTTTACCACGAAAGAAAGGTAATTATTATACTACTCGTGCCGTTTAGCCGTACTTGGTGGACAGTCGTGTGTGCCTTACAGTTTATCATTGATATTGCTTTGAAAATACATTTTTGAGAGTATACTTTTATATTGGAATCCTCGTGTTTATATCAGTCACTATCTGTAAGGTTTCAAGTTTCAACTCGGCATTTGGCCATTTACAATGCTTACAGAAACATGGCAAAGACAACAAGTCAAAGTTTCAAAAGTATTTTTTCTAATGAGAAATGCTTCTATGGTAAAATTTGAAACAGTATCTTGTTTAGTTGACATAATAGTGTAGAATTTGTGTATGAAATTATGAAATCGTTGTGATGAATAATAAGAAATATTATCAATTTGAGTTTGTAAGCTATTGGGATCAGTTGGGAAAAGCACGATATCATCAGCAAATAAGATAAAATACAGTTATAACATATCTAAGTCGTTTTCAGTCAGTGTATAATCTATAGTAATTGGTGTGTTTATATCATTAATGAATACAATGAATAGCGATGCTGAGAGTGGTTCCGCTTGTTTTAATCCAAGCGAGACGTTTCTCATTATCATTATTGTATTTTTGTTCCGCCCGAAGCACAACAAAACAGGTGTTAGCTTTCTGTCGGCGTCAGCAATTCAATGTCAAGTGAGCTCAGTTCCCCAGAAACTGTTTGACCTTGAAAGACCACCTTTAATTGTGTAAATGCTAGTTCTGCTCAAACTTGCAGCATTTTTTCCACGAACTTGACATCTACGAATGAAAATTTATCTCACACAACGTTAAGGTTTTGCAATTAGCTGCATTTCTCAGAATTTGTTTAGTCCAAATTCATCCGTCATTTAATGTTATATTTAACTGTGTTAAGGGCAGTACTAACAAAACACAAGTATCATATGTTTCAGGTGACCTTGACCGCTACGGATTTATAACTTAGCGTACTCAATGTAAATTGTTTGCGTTCAGCATTGTTTATTTTATTATTTTTTAAAAAATGTTTGACCTGGAGTCACAAACTTTGGTCCATAGTTGTGTTTTGTATAGCATGAAGATTTTTTTCTGGTGACCTTGATATCTTGGCCTAAACAACGTTAAGCTTTTGCATTAAGCTTGTTTCTCAGAAGCGGCTTGGTCTGAGAACACCAAATTTGACCCAAAGTTGTGTTATGGATATTATACACGAAACTTTATAACATAATAAACTTACACAATATTAACTTTGCTTATGTGCAAACATCTTCTTTATCAAAAAATTAATAGACAGATACCATAATATGATATTCATTTGATACTAGTGTTCTAGTCTTGGCATTACATTAATAGTCAAACTTGAGAAATAAACATATAAGTGTATTTTGTCTGCTTTCGTATTCCACTGATGGTGTGTATTCTGATTACATCATGTCCGTCTATCCATCAGCTATTTGTTAATTTTTCAAATGAAATTGAGAGGAGTTCGTTCATAATTTGAGAACTTCTTTCAAGGATATTGGTTGATTAATTGGTTTTATTTAGGTTAAAACACACATATATAAGTTACATTAAATAAACATAATCATTTACAAATAAAACGTAGAATAATTAGTAAAAGGTAGTTTAATGACTATCAACCATACTGTAAAGAATTAATTATTGCAAATTATTAAATATAAAGTAATACAAAATGCAATTTTAAAATTATTGTATTGGCAGAATCCAAAGTAAAAGTGATCTATCACAATACACATACTACAGAAACTATGGTGATTTAAATGAAATGAGTGGAAAATCTCAATGATGTATTCACTTAATGTAACGTTGCGGATAAGTGATAGTGTGTAATAACTTTGGATTGCACATTAAAGCACGGTGGCTTATTTCCAGTGAGGTCCTTGGTATATATCTTTAAGGTTTTCAGTAAACATTTCATTGTTTTTGTCGTGTCCATTGTTGTGGTTACGGTACTGACCCATGTGTAATTTCATGGAGCTACATGATGACGATGCGGGTTGAAATAAGATCATTTTAACTCACAAATGTCGTCAGAGTGACAGATTGAGTATTGGGTATAAGTTGCTGAAACTCTGCATTATTGCAGGTCTCAAGGTAATATATTCATTCTGCATAGCCCTTTATTAATTTTATATCCTCACTCACCACCTGTATATTAATTTGTGCTTTTTTCTTGTACGGGAGAATGAACTTGGCATTTCCTTTCCTGTTGGCGTTGTATAGCCAATTTGCGTTCGTACGCCATTAAAACTCTGATCGTACACTTAAGGAATGAATGTAACTATATATTAATGTGCATGTAGCACGTATAAGTAAGTGAACCTGTCAACTTTTCTAGTTAAATGTACGTTTATAACTTATAACAATAAAGTTAATTTCTTATATTTATAGGCGTAAGTCCACTATCCATTTTCCTTATTATTTTTTTAGTGAATGAATCATAATTAAAAGCATGTCATTCATAGAAAAAACACACAATAAAAGTAGGGAAATTTACATGTTATTGTTGTTGTTTTTTTACATCTACAATGTCATAATATCATTAGACAAATAGTGGTCATCTTATATCTAATATATTTTTTTCTGCTCAGTGTATACACACACTGCTGACAAAATGAAGTAATTCAGAAATAATGTATTCATATCCCATTGATAAATTCTCAAATGAAACATGACAATGTACCAAATACATCAATAATGCCACTCAAATCACAATTTGAACATTAAAATAGGGAATATCCATTTTTAAATTAATTTATCATAAGAAGAAACATGGATTTTTTCTTACCGCCATTATGCGAATACTCGACGAAAGCACTTCCTGTTTCCAAAGGAGCCTGTTGCACCTACATTATTCGGACATTTGTTTAACACCACCATGTCCTGTTTCGCTTACCTAGCACCGATAAACATGAATAATATGGTCCTTAGGTAAAAATTGACTAACATAGCTGCAACTAACCGTTGTTTCTACCACCATAACCTATTAATAATTGCGATGTTTTTGGCGTTATGAAAATCGCAAATCTTGGCCAAAATATATTTTATTTATAACTTTGCTCGAAGTTACTAACGGTTATTTATAGATTTTCGTTCCTCAAAAAGTGAACGTCAAAATCCAATATAGGTTAATCAAAAAAAGTTACGTCACGAATGTTAATATATATATATATTTATTTTAAATTAAACTAGTTTATTTTACTTCGATTGTGAAACAAGTTCTTACAACTTAGACAAATCACGTCGAAGTCTTCATGGGTAGAACCGAACCAGTACAAAGCATATGTGGAAAAGTGTCTTGCACCACACATAGCGTGGCGGGGGATCGAACCCACGACCTTTCGATCATGGGTTCGGTGCTCTACCACTAGACCACACGCTGCACATATATATTAATGCAGTCTATATCTACTCAATCCAACATTGGTATAAATGGCAAGATGGTGTATCATGTCTCTATGTCTAAAAACACATAATGCGTGCTTTCCAAGTAACAAACATGCATAACTGTTGTTCAATTTCTGAACTCATTAATTCTTAACTCAAACTTCAAAAGAGATCTGCAAGAATTATCCTGGGTAAAGATTATGACATACCGTCCAGTGAACTATTTACCGAATTGAAAGGATGGAATTTCCTGATAGAGTTAAATATAAAAAAGCAATTCTAATATTTTGTACAAAATAATAAAAGGAATTTCATCACCTTATCTCCGAGATTCATTTTCATATACATACATAAAATACATTCCGGAAACTTAAGATTCACTTCAGAAAATTTGTTGTTTATCCAAAAGCCTGACTGTGAATTAGTTAGAAAAACCTTTGTCATATTCATTAGCTGTAATTTGGAATTTCCTTATTTTAATAAACAATCTGTCAGTCTTTAAAAGTTTAAAAATAAATATCTTCAATGGAACAGACCACAACATACTTTACATAATACTAAACTATAGGCCTTTATTATTTAATAATTAGTGTAGTTGATGTTCGTTTGTTATACAATAATGTTTAACCCTGTTTTTCTTTACTCGGGGAGATTGGACTTAGTCCAGCTGAGTTTTTTCATAAAATAAAGTAGTTTTATTTTTATAACAAATATATCGCAGGGGTAGAGCGTCAGCCTCGCATATGGAAGGTTTTGGGTTCGATTCAAAAGTTAAAAATGGTACTACACGCTTCCTCGCTTTGTGCTCAGCATTTAGAGGGTAGCTCTAGGTCTTGTCGGATCGGTGTCTGTATAATGTGACTGGTTGAGGTATCATACGATGTGTCTGCGGCATGATACTCCAATGTGGCATCGCTTAGAACATTCCCTTAAGTAGACACCGTCGCGATTTGATGAAAGCGACGCTAAGGCCATAATAAATAAATTGCTAGATTATCATCCCATCCGCCCCCTAATTTTCATACCGCCCCAACCCTTCTAATTTTCATATATATATATATTTAAATAAAAGATAAAAATAATAAAATCCTCTCCCTCCCCCTGTTTTAAGAAAAAATTGGATGATAATCTATCAATTAATTTATATTGGCCTTAACACCACACTAATGTTTAACAAATATACATGTGAGAAATATATGAGGGAAGCCATAGCGTACACTTACATTCGAATCAATGGATGCTTAGCTTCATTCATTCTTATTCTGAATTAATGAAACGAATATACCACAGCGACGTCAATATCGTGAAAATTGTCATTAGTCAAGTTATATTGAAACGGTTTATTTGATGCGCTCTTATTGAATTATAATAATTATGACTAGTTGGTGTGTGATGGTGGTGGTGGGGGGGGGGGGATGTTTTTCGCAGTGTCTAAATGAACGCTCTCTATTGCTTTTATATCGTATCTGGCAAAAAAAAACAATTATAAATATTGCTTTTTTGTAATTAATATGTTAAAATACTCATGAGGCAAGATGGCACAAATCAGTTATTTCTATCTAAACGTATGTATGTATTAATAACAATCACATTAAAAAAACAACAACATAGGGCTCTCCCAAATTCCAATCGTTTGTTTGAACATAATGATATAGAATTAATGGCATACAATGTTATGTATAAGATAACCGAGAAAATAAAACTGATGTAGTTAAAGATTCTTACCAATTCTGTGAGGTGCTTATTCTCGTAAAGCAAATTTCGAAAATACTTCATCCCATGTGGACCTATTCCGTTGTCTTTTAAGTCGATTGTGCTCATTGTTAAATGATTCTGAAAAAGAGAAGAAGCACCGAAATACAGCTGATGCATTTATGAAATACAATTTCGTACAATCACATTTTTTTCTTTTTTATAAATTATTATATTTTATTATTATATCTTAATAATTATGTTCTGCCGAGTTGTTAATTAACTTGAACTTGAATTATGTTTGCCATGATAACAGTTAACATCGCCTTCTAGTCTATCCCAGAACCTGATGTTGCCCGAATCAGGTCTATTAACGGTTAACCCCAATGAAAAAGTAAGGAATTCAGTCAGTCAGTGTTTATTTATTACGCACTTTGCTAATAGCATTTTGGCGAGCAGGAACAGATGATTAGCAAGTCACTGGACAGCATCGGCAGATTAGCAACTTCTCCCGGTGTTGTACCACTGGCTGGAATAGAATATTATTTTGTCTAAGTAGATTCTTCGAATATTTGAAGTTGTTGATTTGTTGAAGGTCGTTTAGTTGATGTCGTCGATTCTTGGTGATCTTGTAGATTTCTTCTAAGTTGGTTCTCTGTTGGTAGAATAACTGGATATGCTTCGTTACCACTGCCGATTACTGGACATGCTGTGTTACCATAACGATGTAGCTGATTCTCCGTTGGTAGGATTCACCGCCGGTTACAGGACATGCTGTGTTACCATAACGCTGTAGCTGGTTCTCCGTTGGGAGGATTCACCGCCGATTACTGGACATGCTGTGTTACCATAACGCTGTAGCTGGTTCTCCGTTGGTAGGATTCACCGCCGATTACTAAATATGCTGTGTTACCATAACGCTGTAGCTGGTTCTCTGTTGGTAGTACTTGATGTGCTATGTGACAATAACGCTTAGCTGGTTCTCCGTTGGTAGGATTCACCGCCGATAACTGGATATGATGTGTTACCATAACGCTGTAGCTGGTTCTCCGTTGGTAGGATTCACCGCCTATTACTGGACATGCTTTGTTACCATAACGCTGTAGCTGGTTCTCCGTTGGTAGGATTCACCGCCGATTACTGGACATGCTGTGTTACCATAACGCTGTAGCTGGTACTCCGCTGGTAAGATTCACCGCCGATTACTGGACATGCTGTGTTACCATAACGCTGTAGCTGGTTTTCCGTTGGTAGGATTCACCGCCGATTACTGGACATGCTGTGTTACCATAACGCTGTAGCTGGTTCTCCGTTGGTAGGATTCACCGCCGATTACTGGACATGCTGTGTTACCATAACGCTGTAGCTGGTTCTCCGTTGGTAGGATTCACCGCCGATTACTGGACATGCTGTGTTACAATAACGCTGTAGCTGGTTCTCCGTTGGTAGGATTCACCGCCGATTACTGGACATGCTGTGTCACCATAACGCTGTAGCTGGTTCTCCGTTGGTAGGATCACCGCCGATTACTGGACATGATGTGTTACCATAACGCTGTAGCTGGTTCTCCGTTGGTAGGATTCACCGCCGATTACTGGACATGCTGTGTCACCATAACGCTGTAGCTGGTTCTCCGTTGGTAGTATTCACCTCCGATCACTGCACATGCTGTGTCACCATAACGCTGTAGCTGGTTCTCCGTTGGTAAGATTCACCGCCGATTACTGGACATGCTGTGTTACCATAACGCTGTAGCTGGTTCTCCGTTGGTAGTATTCACCTCCGATTACTGCACATGCTGTGTTACCATAACGCTGAAGCTGGTTTTCCGTTGGTAGGATTCACCACCGATTACTAAATATGCTGTGTTACCATAACGCTGTAGCTGGTTCTCCGTTGGAAGGATTCACCGCCGATTACTAAATATGCTGTGTTACCATAACGCTGTAGCTGGTTCTCTGTTGGTAGGATTCACCGCTGATTTATGGACATGCTATGTTACCATAACGCTATAGCTGGTTCCGAACTGCTGTTTGTTGTACTTGTTAACAATCCTTTCTAGGGCCACGTTTAAAAAAAATAAAATCAATGATGCTTTAAAATAAATGGCTCCATCATCTAATATGAATTCATCCGGTGTTTACTCAACATGAAGAAGTTACCTTCTGTCATTCATACAGATTTACAATAACCACCAATTTAACCCACTTCGAAGACTGGAGCGGAGGTTCATAGGTCTGTCCTGCTCGGCAGTCGCATGTAGAGTGCCAGGAATTACATGACTGTCCCACCATTCTTAGCAACTGGACGTTGATATGACGCATGTTGCACGTAAGATCACACTTTGAGTTTGTTTTACAAGACATTGAGATTTTAAGTCCGGTCTGTACTTTTATCATACATGGATGGATTTGTAAGACCCAGAACCTTACCTCAAAGGTCAAGGTCACACTTTTAGTTTATTTGATATTTCATGTCTGGTCTGTAACTTTGACTTACATGGAGGGATTTTGAAATAGCTTGACACAAGTGATCAACATGTCATGATGATGTTTCATCTGCATTTACTTGTAGAAATACCAATACCTTTACATCAGATATCAAGGTCAAGGTTACATTTTAATGTTAAACATGAAATTGCGTGTCTAATCTGAGATGTCAGTCTATTATTCTTGATATTTATGGATACATTATTTTAATCTCTACCTATTATAGAATATATCGTTATTTTCTCAAACCATTGTGGGTGGGGGTGGAGGCATGTGACATTTACCAGTGACATTTCTTGTTTATTCCATAAATAAATGACAGAATGAATGAATGAATGAATGAATGAATAAAGGAAGAAAAGAAGGAAAAATAATTGAATGACGACGTAAGTGGATGAATTGAATGTATTACATTAACTAATTAACGAACGAATGAAAAAATGAAAGAATGGATGAATGACGACATAATGAATGAAGTTAATATATTTAGTTAACAAATTAACGAAAGAATGCATGAATGAATGAATGAATGAATGAATGAATGAATGAATTAATTAATTAATTAATTAATTAATTAATTAATTAATTAATTAATTTATGAATGAATGAATGAATGAATGAATGAATGAATGAATGAATTGATGAATTAATCAATGTATGAATGAATAAATGAATGAATGAATGAATGAATGAATGAATGAATGAATGAATGAATGAATGAATGAATGAATGAATGAATGAATGAATGAATGAATGAATGAATGAATGAATGAATGAATGAATGAATGAATGAATGAATGAATGAATATAGCAGAGGATAGTCTAAGCCGCCCTATCCCACAGGCACTATAAAGCAAGCGATTTTTTTTAATAGAAATCAACAACAAAAGCTTTAAACATTTTCATAGCCTCAAGCCAATCCGCTCATTGTATGATCTAAACCAGTTTCATTTCATTCTTGATTCATTCTAAAACTTACCTTGACTTGATTTGATACCGTGATTGAATCTCCTTTGCTAAGGTATCTATAGCGCATGTAAAGGTCATCGTCAAGGCAACGGCGAAGAAAGTACGAATTCGGATTACTTCGGAATGTTCGGCAATCTTGTTTATACTCAGGGAATATTCCATCTTCTAATACTTCTCGTGATTTCTCATCAGCTATAAGCTCGAATCCTGAAGTCATAGATAATTCAAATAGTGTTGTTTTGTTAAAATCAATTATTGTTATTGTTACTGTAATTAAGGCTATGAATGTTTGCTCTTGTCACTACATTATATATTTTTTTGCCCCAAAGTGTTCCCTACAATGATTATTATCGTCATCATTTATCATAGTTATTATCGTTGATTAAATTACTAATATTACTAGTATAATCATTATAAGAACTATAATGTATTTACATGACTATAATGTTTATCGTCAGCTCTATTATATAATTATTTTCATTTTCAATTATTACTCAATGGAAAAATCAAGTCTACAAAATAGTATTTTTAATGTTGTTTTTTAGAAGCATCGGGTCGAGCTTGTGTTTGGCATTTTTAAGTCGAATGAAATATTTTTAACTATCCAACTACTGACCTCGGACATTGTTTGAATAGCATACACTAAAAGTTCTACACGTTTAATTTTTGCTTTAATGTTGTTGTTTTTTTATAATAAGAGAACCGCTTTGAAACGGACCCTTACGACAAAGGACCGTTTACAACTTTTGAACTTAATGATATTAAAGGTCATACCTAATTGTTTGTCCAAATCTGTATCGTAACCGTCGTCATCGCTCTCCTCCCTCTCTTCCCATGGTTTCTTCTCTTCTTTGAAATATTTCAACAAAAGTCCTTTGAACTTGCCGCCTTTCAAACATTTGTTCTTCAGTTCTGCGTATTGTTCGTCGGTTATTTTCGGAGGTACCCATGCCATCTGGTGTTCGTCTGGCGTGTTTTGTCCAGAAAACGGGTTATTATTACTGACGCTATCCAGCATACTCAGTTTATATGAACTTAAAGTCATCACCGAAGCGTCGTAAGAACCCCGAGTTCGTGAACTATGACATGCGCTATGAGACAACGGCGCATGAACTATTCGTGATAACTTCCGGTCACAATATTTAGCACTTTTTACGGAGTCATTAGGCGATACGTGTCCTTGTTTCATCTTCACTATTGGTAATTTTTTATTGAGACACGACACTGGATTTCTTGTTTCAATGTCAATGTGTCTTGAACATTTGCTTTTAGTTGTGTGACCATGTGTGCTACTGGTACCGGACGTACTTGATTTATTCTTCTGTTGAGGTTGCGTCACTACGTCAGCATCGCTTTCTCCATTTTCTGAATGAGAAATTGTCATACTGTGTGTTCGATTGAAACTGCGTGGAACCTGGTTGCTTTTTATCGCAGTCATGTAGTCACTTCCGGGACTGTCAAATCCAGTATTAATGCGCGGCAGATGTGGCGTACTGCTGTTCGATATATCGGTGTCATACTGGCTCATGGCTGCAACTTTTGCTTACTCGCAAGGGACGAATCAATAGATCTGCTGAAATAATGTAGGTACAGACGTACAATACAGAGAAAACTATACGAAACGTTTTTTTTAAAAGTAACCGCTGGTCCTGTCACGTCCCAACCTTAATTTTTGGGTATATTTAATATTCCAAAAGAAGATAATTAAAAAAGATGAATTCACCACCACATATTAGTTATTAAAATAAAGAAACTTATATTAATATGTTTATCTCAAAGTGCTTACTCCCGATCACTTAAGAGGTTCGTATCTGTGGATTTGCAGTTCCTTATAATATGTTAACCATTAAACGTGTATTTCACACTTTTACTAAAGATAGTTTCACTTCGGAAAGCTTACTAAATGCTGTCATTGATTTATTCATGCAAATATATTTATGTTCAAGTTTTTATTTACATTCAACCCTTGAACCGGTCAATTTAACGAGGTTTTAATTTAAAAACGATAGGTGAAGTTTCTGATTTCAACCAATTCTAATATCACCCAATATTGAAATAATTCAGCTAAACTTAACATATATTTGCTTAACAATAACTTTGGTGTTGCACAAATCAACCAAACCTTCGATCGGAAAAGGTCACCTGATACTACCGGAAACGGTATGCAATTTATGTTTACGTTACACCGAGTATAGTGAATAGGGCTATTTACCAAGGTTTATGAGCAGTCCACTATATTGTTAATAGCCTATGAATAGAAAATAAAAATATTGAAAAATTTGAATCAAGGGAAGGTAGAGCAAAAATAATAGTCTTTATATAAGAAGAAAGAAGAGGGAGAGACAAGATGAGCAACAGATGTGTCATGATAATGTAAGTATTTTTGTGGTTAAAGTGGAAGATAGATAGATAGAGAGAGAGAGAGAGAGAGAGAGAGAGAGAGAGAGAGAGAGAGAGATAGAGAGAGAGAAAGTAACAGACAGACAGACAGACAGACAGACAGACAGACAGACAGACAGACAGACAGACAGACAGACAGACAGACAGACAGACAGACAGACAGACAGGCAGGCAGGCAGGCAGGCAGGCAGGGAGTATTTTCGATAGAGATGAAGTTCGAGCTGAAGACGCACATGAAGTGGTTGAGATAACAATATAGTTGGGGTTAGGTTGGGGATGCAGATGGTGTACTTGAGATGATGATGAAGCTGGAGTTTGAGACGCACATGGAGTGCTTGAGATAATAATGGAGTTGCGGTTGGCGAAGGAGATTGATCAATTGAGATAAAGATGAAACTGGAGTTGGAGACGCAAATGGAGCAGTTGAGATGAAGTTGGAGATAGAGATTGAGCAATTGCAAAGAACATGAATTTAAAGTTGGAAACGCACGTGGAGTGGTTGCGATAACAATACAGTTGGGATGGGCTTGGAGATACAGATGGAGTAATTGAGATGAAGATGAAGCTAGAGTTTGAGACGAACATGGAGTGGTTGATATAATAATGGAGTTACAGTTGGAGATGGAAACCGAGCAATTAAGATGAAGATAAAGCATGAGTTTGAGACGAACATAGAGTGGTTGAGATAATGATGGAGTTGCGTTTGGAGATAGAGATTGAGCAATTGAGATGAAGATGGAGCTTGAGTTTGAGACGAACATGGAGTGGTTGAGATAATGATGGAGTTGCGTTTGGAGATAGAGATTGAGCAATTGAGATGAAGATGAAGCTTGAGTTTGAGACTCACGTGGAGTGGTTGAGATGATAATGAAATTAGAGATGGAGATTAAATAATTGAAAAGACGATGAAGTTGAGATAGCAATATAGTTGGGGATGGGAATTGAGCAAATGAGATGAAATTAAGCATGAGTTGGAGACGCACATGGAGTGGTTGAGATAACAACGCAGTTGGAAAGGGAGATTGAGCAATTGAAAAGAAGATGAAGCTAAATATGGAAACGCACATGAAGTGGTTGAGATAGCAATACAGAATGGGTTGGAGATACAGATGAAGTAGTTGAGGTGAAGATGAAGCTAGAGTTAGAAAGCACACGGGGATGTTAAGACAGCAATGAAGTTGCGGTTGGAGATGCAGATGGAGTATTGAAATGAAGATTAAATGGGAGTTGAGGACGCATATGGAGTGGTTGAGATAACTATGAAGAAGGAGTTGAAGATGTGGTGTCTGGGATTATGATGACGTGGGAGTTGTCCTAACAGAGCAATAAGGTACCAAGTGTATATGAAATAACTAGGCACTTGGTACATTTTTTGCACCGATGGGGTACTATTGAATAGTTAAGATAACAATGAAGGTGGAGTTGGAGGTGGGGTGATCGGGATTAAGATGATGTGGGAGTTGGAGACGCGTAAGGAGTGGTTGAGATAACAATGAAGGTGGATGTGGAGGTGGGGTGATCGGGTTTAAGATGAATGGGAGTTTGAAATGCGTATGGAGTGTTTCATATAACAATAAAGGTGGAGTTGGAGATGGAGTGATCGGGATTAAGATGATGTGGGAGTTGGAGACGCGTAAGGAGTGGTTGAGATAACAATGAAGGTGGAGTTGGAGGTGGGGTAATCGGGATTAAGATGATGTGGGAGTTGGAGACGCATATGGAGTGGTTGAGATAACAATGAAGGTGGAGTTTGAGATGGGGTAATCGGGATTAAGATTAAATGGGAGTTGGGGATGCATATGGAGCGGTTGAGATAACAATGAAGGTGGAGTTGGAGATGGGGTGATCGCGATTAATATGAAGTGGGAGTTGCAGACGCATATTGAGCGGTTGAGATAACAATTGATGTGGATGTGGAGATGGGGTGATCGGATTAAGATGATGTGAAAGCTGGAGACGCATATGAATTGGTTGAGATAACAATGAAAGTAGAGTTGGAGATGGGGTGATCGGGATTAAGATGATGTGGGAGTTGGAAACGCATATGGAGCGGTTGAGATTACAATGAAAGTGGAGTTGGAGATGGGGTGATCGGGAGTAAGATGATGTGGGAGAGTTGGAGACGCATATGGAGTAGTTAAGACAACAATGAAGGTGGAGTTTGAAGTGGGGTGATCGGGATTAAGATGATGTGGGAGTTAGAGACGCATATGGAGTGGTTGAGATAACAATGAAGGTGGAGTTGGAAATTGGGTGATTGGGATTAAGATGATGTGGAAGTTGGAGACGCATATGGAGCGGTTGAGATAGCAATGAAGGTGGAGTTTGAATTGGGGTGATCGGGATTAAGATGAAGTGGGAGTTGCAGACGCATATGGAGCGGTTGAGATAACAATGAAGGTGGAGTTTGAAGTGGGGTGATCGAGATTAAGATGAATTGGGAGTTGCAGACGCATATGAAGCGGTTGAGATAACAATGGAGGTGGATGTGGAGATGAATATGAATATGAATATGGATAAACTGATGATCTTTGGATTGAATTGGAGAGGAGAAGGAAAGAAAAAGAGAACGAGAAGTGGAGTGTCTCTATACAGTTTACCATGGTCAATGGCGTCAATGAACAGATAGCTGTACATATGTTATTAATGTTAAAATAACTGCAAAAGCCGAGTTTAATTGTTTATGGCCCCGTCATTTGAAGATTGGTGAAGATGCATCATAAGTTTTATGAAATCCATGTCCGTCCGTTCGTGCGTTCGTCGAAGATAAAATGGTTTCTGATTGATATGTTCTGAAAGGGTCTATGCATGTAATTAATATTTGGTGTGTAATTGCACTTTTACAGGGGCCGTGATCCCTTTTCAATTAAATGTTTGGTAAAAGGGTTTCCTATCAACAACTATTTAATACAAGTCAATTTCTATATTTGTCAATGTCGCTTCAATTTTACAGGAATCAAGTTTTACCTAATCTTTGTTAAACTGATACGTAGCGGGAGCTTTTTATTCATTCTATAAATTCAATATATTTTTCAACAATTATAAAAGAAATGTTTTTATTTAATAAATGAAATTAAAGTACCTGATTTGTATATTTTAGAAAAGAGAAATAGTCCGTACAGTACATATGTCCGTTTATACACATGACCACAATCAATGTACATATATGTCAATAATTAACCAGGTACGTTGATTTACCATAATGCAAAGAAACAGGAACTTTTAATCCAGTAATACCACTATAAAAGAAATAAAGAGTACGTCATACAACAGATTAAAGATTAAGAATTAAATATCGATGTACAGAGTATATGATTACAGACCATTGCCATCGACACTCTCTAATCCTCCTCAAACTTAAATATGTTTATGAAATTAATAATTATCATAAATGAACAACGAGCGATTAAAATGCAGATATGCAAGTGCAAATTCTTTTTTCTTCTTCTTTTTTCTTAGAACAGCATTGATAAAAATGAGACATAAAGAATTCAAAATTAAAACTGGACTGATGATGATGGTGAGATTTCAATGAAATGTTGGAAATTTAATCTCAAAATTGATCAATTAGTCAAAGACTGACTATGGTATAATGTTGTAAATCAAATGTTAACATAGTCCAATAGACCATTTATACGAGGAATTTTGATATAAAATGTTAAAATAATCAAAACAACAAAAAATGTTTTTAAATATACACACACCACTGTCGCTATCATACCATTTGTCTACGATATGAGACTCCAGTGTGAACGTCCTTGTATCATATAAAGCGACACTGTCGGTATCATACCATGTGTCTAAGATATGAGACTCCAGTGTGAACGTCCCTGTATCATATAAAGCGACACTGTCGGTATCATACCATGTGTCTGCGATATGAGACTCCAGTGTGAAAGTCAAAGTATCATATAAAGCGACAGTGTCGCTATCATACCATGTGTCTGCAATATGAGACTCCAGTGTAAACGTCCCTGTAACATAGAATGCGACACTGTCGCTATCATACCATGTGTCTGCCATATGAGACTCCAGTGTAAACGCTCTGTCACATAGAATGCGACACTGTCGCTATCATACCATGTGTCTGCCATATGAGACTCCAGTGTAAACGTCCCTGTAACATAGAATGCGACACTGTTGTTATCATACCATGTGTCTGCCATATGACACTCCAGTGTAAACGTCCCTGTAACATAGAATGCGACACTGTCGGTATCATACCATGTGTCTGCGATATGAGACTCCAGTGTAAACGTCCCTGTATCATATAAAGCGACACTGTCGCTATCATACCATGTGTCTGCGATATAAGGCTCCAGTGTGAACGTCCCTGTATCATATAAAGCGACACTGTCGGTATCATACCATATGTCTGCCATATGAGACTCCAGTTTAAACGTCCCTGTATCATAGAATGCGACACTGTTGCTATCATACCATGTGTCTGCGATATGAGACCCCAGTGTAAACGTCCCTGTATCATAGAATGCGACACTATCGTTATCATACTATGTTTCTGCGATATGAGACCCCAGTGTAAACGTCCCTGTATCATAGAATGCGACACTGTCGTTATCTTACCATGTGTCTGCGATATGAGACTCCAGTGTGAACGTCCCTGTATCATAGAATGCGACACCGTCGGTATCATACCATGTGTCTGCGATATGAGACCCCAGTGTAAAAGTCTCTGTATCAAAAAATGCAACACTGTCGTTATCTTACCATGTGTCTGCGATATGAGACTCCAGTGTAAACGTCCCTGTATCATAGAATGTGACACTGTCGGTATCATACCATGTGTCTGCGATATGAGACCCCAGTGTGAACGTCCCTGTATCATAGAATGCGACACTGTCGTTATCTTACCATGTGTCTGCGATATGAGACTCCAGTGTAAACGTCCCTATATCATAGAATGCGACACTGTCGTTATCATACCATGTGTCTGCGACATGACACCCAAGTGTAAACGTCCCTGTATCATAGAATGCGACACTGTCGCTATCATACCATGTGTCTGCAATATGAGACCCCAGAGTAAACGTCCCTATATCATAGAATGCGACACTGTCGGTATCATACCATGTGTCTGCGATATGAGACCCCAGTGTAAACGTCCCTATATCATAGAATGCGACACTGTCGTTACCATACCATGTGTCTGCGATATGAGACCCCAGTGTAAACGTCCCTGTATCATAGAATGCGACACTGTCGCTATCATACCATGTGTCTGCGATATGAGATCCCAGTGTAAACGTCCCTGTATCATAGAATGCGACACTGTCGCTATCATACCATGTGTCTGCGATATGAGACTCCAGTGTGAACGTCCCTGTATCATAGAATGCGACACTGTCGTTATCTTACCATGTGTCTGCGATATGAGACCCCAGTGTAAACGTCCCTGTATCATATAATGTGACATTGTTGCTATCATACCATTTGTCTGCGATATGAGACTCTAGTGTGAACGTCCCTGTATCATAGAATGCGACACTGTCGTTATCATACCATGTGTCTGCGATATGAGACTCCAGTGTAAACGTCCCTGTATCATATAATGCGACACTGTCGCTATCATACCATTTGTCTGCGATATGAAACTCCAGTGTGAACGTCCCTGTATCATAGAATGCGACACTGTCGTTATCTTACCATGTGTCTGCGATATGAGACTCCAGTGTGAACGTCCCTGTATCATATAATGCGACACTGTCGCTATCATACCATGTGTCTGCGATATGAGACCCCAGTGTAAACGTCCCTATATCATAAAATGCGACACTGTCGCTATCATACTATGTGTCTGCGATATGAGACCCCAGTGTGAACGTCGTCCCTGTATCATAGAATGCGACACTGTCGGTATCATACCATGTGTCTGCCATATGAGACTCCAGTGTGAACGTCCCTATATCATATAATGCGACACTGTCGTTATCTTACCATGTGTCTGCGATATGAGACTCCAGTGTAAACGTCCCTGTATCATAGAATGCGACACTGTCGGTATCATACCATGTGTCTGCCATATGAGACCCCAGTGTAAACGTCCCTATATCATAGAATGCGACACTGTCGTTATCATACCATGTGTCTGCGATATGAGACCCCAGTGTAAATGTCCCTGTATCATAGAATGCGACACTGTCGCTATCATACCATGTGTCTGCGATACGAGACCCCAGTGTAAACGTCCCTGTATCATAGAATGCGACACTGTCGTTATCTTACCATGTGTCTGCGATATGAGACTCAAGTGTAAACGTCCCTGTATCATAGAATGCGACACTGTCGCTATCATACCATGTGTCTGCGATATGAGACTCGCGTGTGAACGTCCCTGTATCATATAAAGCGACACTGTCGCTTTCATACCATTTGTCTGCGATATGAGACTCCAGTGTGAATTTCCCTTTATCATATAATGCGATACTGTCACTATCATACAATGTGTCTGCGATATGAGACTCCAGTGTGAACGTCCCTGCATCATATAATGCGACACTGTCGGTATCATACCATGTGTCTGCGATATGAGACTCCAGTGTGAACGTCCCTGTATCATAGAATGCGACACTGTCGTTATCATACCATGTGTCTGCGATATGAGACCCCAGTGTAAACGTCCCTATATCATAGAATGCGACACTGTCGGTATCATACCATGTGTCTGCGATATGAGACTCCAGTGTAAACGTCCCTGTATCATAGAATGCGACACTGTCGTTATCATACCATGTGTCTGCGATATGAGACCCTAGTGTAAACGTCCCTGTATCATAGAATGCGACACTGTCGCTATCATACCATGTGTCTGCGATTTGAGACCCCAGTGTAAACGTCTCTGTATCATATAATGCGACACTGTCGCTATCATACCATGTGTCTGCGATATGAGACTCCAGTGTGAACGTCCCTGTATCATAGAATACCACGCTGTCGTTATCTTACCATGTGTTTGCGATATGAGACCCCAGTGTAAACGTCCCTGTATCATATAATGCGACACTGTCGTTATCTTACCATGTGTCTGCGATATGAGACCCCAGTGTAAACGTCCCTGTATCATAGAATGCGACACTGTCGTTATCATACCATGTGTCTGCGATATGAGACTCCAGTGTAAACGTCCCTGTATCAAAGAATGCGACACTGTCGTTATCATACCATGTGTCTGCGATATGAGACTCCAGTGTGAATGTCCCTGTATCATATAAAGCGACACTGTCGGTATCATACCATGTGTCTGCGATATGAGACTCCAGTGTGAACGTCCCTGTATCATATAAAGCGACACTGTCGGTATCATACCATTTGTCTGCGATATGAGACTCCAGTGTGAATGTCCCTGTATCATTTAAAGCGACACTGTCGGTATCATACCATGTGTCTGCGATATGAGACTCCAGTGTGAACGTCCCTGCATCATATAATGCGACACTGTCGGTATCATACCATGTGTCTGTGATACGAGACTCCAGTGTGAACGTCCCTGTATCATAGAATGCGACACTGTCACTATCATACCATGTGTTTGCGATATGAGACTCCAGTGTAAACGTCCCTGAATCATATAATGCGACACTGTCGCTATCATACCACGTGTCTGCGATACGAGACTCCAGTGTAAACGTCCCTGTTTCATATAATGCGACACTGTCGTTATCATACCATATGTCTGCGATATGAGACTCTTATTATTATTATTATCATTATTATTTTTATTATTATTATTATTATTATTATTATTATTGTTATTATTATAGTTATAATTATTATTATTATCATAATCATAATCATAATCATAATCATTATCATTATCATTATCATTATCATTATCATTATAATTATAATTATCATTATCATTATCATTATCATTATCATTATCATTATCATTATCATTATCATTGTCATTGTCATTACAAAGAGAATGATAATGGTTGGTTCCGTCCTTGAAGTTTATCTTATTTATGAAAAATTCTTAATACATGGATCGGCTTTTACGCTTTATTCGTTGATGTTTAGCATAACCCGATACTGGCCAATGAGTGACTTTGTTAGTATTTGATTAACTAAATTAAAGAAATAAACACTACAGAGACAAACTACAATATATGTTATTGAACAGAATATCCATAATATATGATGTTTGATATAAATGTGCAGTTTAAGGTCTTCCAGAGTAGTCAGTACCAAGTGTGTGCGGAAAAATGTCTTTCTCAAGGACACCACACATAATCGTGGCAGAGGATCGAACCCAAGACCCTCCAGTCATCGGTTCGGTGCTCTACTCCTGGACAACGCGCTCCATTTTTTATTGTGTTTACAGCAATCACTCTAAAAAAATCCCTTTGTCAATTTAATCTTGAAACGTCAATATGTATGCAGTATTCCTTGAATATATAAGTTTTTATATATTAGTTTTTTTTTATAAAGTGCTTTTAGTAATTTGACGCAAAATATTTGTTTGACGTAGATGTAAACTGCTCCATTGTCATTTTTCTCACCTAAGTCGATACTTCGCAACATTTTATTACGTTTCAACTAGCAAACCGTAAATTCAAGTTAATTCGAAAAGTGTTTGGTGTGATTTCCTGTAATCAGTATCCATGGCAACCGGAATGTGTTTGAGAGAACGCGCTGATTACCGCTGTTATACTGTCACCATATATTTGCGGCAGGTATTATTACAGTCAGATAACATCAATATAGTGTCGTCTGCTGAAACAGCGTTATTATGAGATGCGGAGAGCATCGAACTGCTCCGATATGCATTATGATTGGACATTGTGTATGGATGTCGTAAAACGTGTGTAATGATATTTCAAAAGCGTTTTCAATAAATCTGAATAACTATTTCTGGTAAGTACCGTCTAATTTTTACAGTTGTTTTTATTCATACATGTAAACATACGATATATGTGGATGGCTTTCTTTAAAACACAGGAGTAGTTCAAGTATTTGGTTTCAATATAGCTAGATTCTGGTTGTATTTGTTTGTTATTTCTCAGTTTATTTGGCGTTTATGTATAAATATTGCTTGGTGCATAGTTTGCAATAACAAAGAAAGAGTATATGACAGCTCTAGATGATATTTATATAGTATCTTGTGTAGGTAGGTAGGTAGGTAGGTAGGTAGGTAGGTAGGTAAATAATTATATTAGATCTATATTTTACATTTTGTTCTTGGTCGGACATAACATCTAGTTATTAGTTTTTCCTTGCTCTTTAAAGCGACATAACAAATACCTAAAGATGTTTATTTTATAAAGAAATAAATAACATATTGATGATTGACAAACAATTTCGTGAATTTCCATCGTATTCCGTGGATAATATTATAACACATCTCTTACACGTGAATAAATCATGGCTAAATTTGAATTTACTGATCAGTAATTCTAATCTGTAAAGTAGCTGCTTTACTGACGGAAACTAATGTAAAATGTAAAATCAAATCGTATATACTCGGATAATTCCGTTAACCATCGGTATTAGAACGGCCGCGATATTAATGCTTATATTGGTAGTATTTTTGTTGTTGGAACCTAATTTTATGGATTTTAAGGAACTGAATAGGGAGCCCTGTGTATAAAACAATGTTTCCAGAGAATTGAAAAAAAGTATAGTTCTTATCACGGGATTCGATGTCGGATCGCCCAAGCAACAATCCACAGGTATAGCAGAAACGTCGTATAATATCCACCATTTTGGCAACGACAAACAAACATGGGAATGAAATAAAATTATAAGATAAGTGACACTATTATCGGGTAGGTAGGTAAATGACAAACAAACAGTATTTTGTTCTTGGCCTAAAGTTTTATTAAAAGTCGACCGGATATCATAGTAGATTGTGATTTTTCGATGATTTCGATACATCTAACGATAGTTTCAAATTTCGAGTTTCTGTCATGAGCCTAATTTCCTCTTAACTATTCTTAATCTAACTCGCCAGAACTTTAGAGTGCTCCCATTGTTGTATCTCATTTTAAAGTTCTCATTGTTGTATCTCATTTGAGTGTTCTTCTGTGGAAAACCATTATACGATATCAAGACAGAGTAAATAGCAAATATTATTCAAGTGCAATCGTTATCATGAATGAGATCACAAAACCTTTTTCTTTTTTCAATTCGACATTTGGAGCAAAGCTCAACTGACGGCAACCAATATTTGAGCGTCTCTGCATGTGTCTTTATTGTACCACATATTGACACATTATCATGCTTCATGTACAAATGCCATGGTTATCGTGATACTCAGCTCAAGTTTAATTTTTATAGTTATATTTCTGTGTGTGCCCCAGGTAAGTTTTTCTATTATTAATATATCTACTGTGTAGAGAATGAAGTGTTAAATAAAAAGGTCATTACTCCACTGATATCTGCTTGCCGACATCTCCCAGTAAAAGATAAATACTATTATATTGCTAACTTACATATCCAAATTTGCTTTTGTACACTCTGAATTTCTTTAATAATATGCCACTGTCTTTGATTAACGTGTTATATGTAATAATGCTTCACAGTGCTTTCCAAATTGGAATGTACTTGATCGAATTCCTCGTGATCATAATGGAAGCGCGTATACGACGTGTCATTGTCGTGTATCCAAGATACAACCTTTGATAGTCTGAGACTCAAAGTACGTAGTACAGACTCCTGGGGTGCGTTTCACAAAACATCTTACGAGAAAAATCGTGGTAAACGTAAACCAACAATTATTCATAATATGTCAGTTTAATTTTCATCAAAATGAAGCCAAGTTGGCTCAAATCTTGCCGAAAGTTATATATTTTCTGGAAATACAATCATTTTAAAAGTCGATCAAAATTTGAGCTCATAACAGAGAAATTGTAAACTTGACTTACGTCGATTTTTATCGTATGTTATTTTGTGAAACGCAGCCCTGTACGGGACATCGCAATCTCGCCTTTCAGAAGTGTATATGTATCTACATATATGGAGTTAATTATATGTGAACAAACAGACATAAATGTACAGACCAGACTACGGCGAGCGCGCCTAGCTATAATGCACACTTTAGACACAATATCGAGGTATTTACCAATTCGATAGATTCGGTGTGAACCATGACTTATAAACTATGGTTTTACATGCAACACATCTGGACTGGTAGGAAAATTTACATACATGAACTGATAGCTTTACATGAATAGGATCCAGTTAAGGATTCGTGACTATTCACATGCTATATAAAGGACTGACAAGGATCTTCCTATACAAGCACACTTTCAAATAATTTGGAAAGTCAAGTTTAAGATTTTTTTTCAAGATTCAAATTTTTTATTCAGTAATTTAAACTTTAATGTTTCTCATTACATACACATTCAGATAATAAATGTAACACATGACACAGATAATAGATCAATATTATGTTAGATTCTTTTAAATTAGAAAATTACGTTATTTAAAAACATATATTTTAATTGATTTTGAGGTTGGACAAATATAAATTAAACATTTAAATACTTTGTCAAATAAATACTTGAGTAGATCAACACAAAAAGATAGATGTATATATTATGTATTTTGATTGTACAAGGAATTGCAAGTACTAAAAGCTTGATGAATAAACTTACACAAATTTAACAAGACTAACTACTTCTTACTTTGCATTAACTCAATGAATTTTATCATACTTGACCGTTTATAATAATATGATTTAATAAAGCTTTTACGGATATCCTGATAACTAGGACATATCAACACAAAATGGTATTCATCTTCTATGTCGTTAAAGTTACATAGAGTACAATAACGCAAGTTACGTTCAATTCTGTTCTGTGCATAACGACCGGTTTCAACTTTCAGCTGATGTGAAGATAACCTTAATCTTGACATAGGAATTCTTAATTTTGTTGGAAGCATATCTAAATAATTTTCGAATTCTAAAGTAGTTTTTAAACTTTTATAAGTACATAGTGAACGTCGGTTTTCGATTTCATTAAACAATTTTTGTTTAAAATTATCTAGTACTCTCTCTTTAAAAACAATATGGAAGTTTAACAAATTTGCATCATCAGTACTTGACCATATATACGAAAATCCGTAATCATCCAGTAGGTTTTTTATGTTTTTTTACCCAATTCTTACCACCTTTATTACAATCAATAAGTAATGAATTATATAAATATTTAACTATAATGTTATCAGATTTAACAGTTTTAAGCCAGTATTTAATCATACGAACATATCTATTTATATACAATGGGTATCTACCTAACTCTCCATATACACCCATATTACTTGTCGAGGTTTTAACATTTAATAAATATTTACAAACTTTCAGATGAATTCTTTCGATTTCTTTTGATTTGGAAAATCCCCATATTTCGCAGGCATAATTAAGAGATGAGCCAACAAAGGCATCAAATATTTGACAGACAGTTTTAGGTTTCAATGCATATTTACGAGTATTTGCCAGTAAAATGTTTAATGCTTTAAGACCCTTTCCAGCCAATGCTTCCTGATTAAGAAAAAAGTTACCGGTATAATTGAAAACAATGCCAAGATAATTAAAATCATTCACTACTTCTAAAGGTTGATTATTAAAGGTCCAATTTTCATCGCTTTTTAAAGGACCCCTTTTTTGAAATACAACAATCTTGGTTTTAGCAGTATTCACCTCTAACCCCCAAGTTTCACAATATTCATGTAAAAGATTAATACTTTTTTGCAGATCAGTCGGGGTTTTACCTAATATCACCATATCATCAGCAAAAAGCATTAAAATAAATGTAATGTCATCCAAGTTCATGCCACAGTTTGGATCTTCGCACAAGTATAGCTCTAGGTCTTCAAAAAATAATGGAAACAACAGAGGAGAAATTACTTCCCCTTGCTTTAAACCGATAGCACATTAAAAAAAACTCGGAATAGAAGTTACATCCCTTAACACATGCTCTCACATTTAAGTACATGTCACGGACAATTCGTAACATTTTAGCATAAACACCCAATCGATTAAGTGCAAAACAGAAACTCAAGATTTAATCGCGCATTTTAGATGTACATTTCCCATACATATCGCGATCTACCACCGTCGTCTAAAACGCAAACAATAGAAAGTTTATATCGCAATCTCAACCTACAAGTATCGTATTTATATCCCATGGTGTTGGAAGTATTTTCTTTGCAAGTCAAATTCGGGAATTTCTCAACCAAGTTTGCGACAATTTTATTGCAATTGTTAAATTCGAATGAAGCGAAAGTTTGCTTCTTCTCATTTGCAAACAATTTATGAATAACCTTTGAAATAATGAATAAAAATCGGATTAGGATGAAAATAGAATTGCAATTTCGCCGTCATTATAAACCGAATATTGGCAATGGATTTTCGAAATTAATAAGACCATGACGTGCTTCTGAATTCTTCATTTTACTTTGGTGCTGGAAAGGACTCTGTGATCTTTTGAAATTCGTGTAACCGAAACTACAAAATTAAGATTTCCAGAATAGAGATTCCGTATTTATTTAGAAAATCTTTGCCATATTCAGGAGCTGTAACATAAGTTTCCATCGCTGGTTTTATTAAACATTCAGCCATTTTTTTAAAGTTTAAACGTAAATATCTTCAATGGAGTAGGTTATAGCATACCAGTCATATATGTACATACAACTATGACTGTAAAGTTAGTAGGTAGTTCGCAGTTGGTAGTTGGGGATTCGAATAATTAACTACCGACCAGCTGCCAGTTTGGGATTCGGATTCGTTATTATAATTACTATTTGATTTACATATTTTAATCGTGTTAATATGTTTAAAAATATAATCAATAATAAATGTATGTAAATTAATATAAACTCTGAATCCCCAACTGGCAGCTGGTTGGTAGTTGGCGATTCGCAGCGAATCCCCAACTGGACATTTTGAATAGCCGTCTGGTGAGTTTTTGAAAATTAGTATATTAATTGTAATGTTCACTTGTAAATTAATGTTTAACACTGTTCTTGTTTAATTTTGTTATTTAGGTCATTAATAATATTATTAGCATTATCATTATTATTATCATTATCATTCTTCTTCTTCTTTTCTTCTTCTTCTTCTTCTTCTTTTTCTTTTTCTTCTTCTTCTTCTTCTTCTTCTTCTTCTTCTTCTTCTTCTTATTATTATTATCACTATTATTATTATTATTATTATTCTATATGAGATTTTCAAATTAATCAAACTGAAATAGGTTTTAAAGCCACATGAATATGATAAGCAGGTAGGAATTCTTGTATTATGTTTTTTTTTAAATTGAATATTTCATACTACAATGCTAGGCTAACTGTATATAACAAATTAACAAGACAAGTTACAAAAAATAAGGCTGCATCGAATTGACACAACTGTTTTTATAGTTGTTATGATTTTATTTTTTGATTAGTTTTCATCACATATGCGCACGATGATGGTATACGACCTGAACAAAACAAGAACATGTACAGTGGTTTTTATTACGGCTCCTTTTAATATATTGTGGTTTAGGACACCATACACCTATTTTCTGCAAAGTTCCATGCTTTTCCCACACATTGCATGACTGTTTTCACCATGGGACTGCGCTTATAGTATTTATCCCACACAGGAAGACATTGAATATTATTTTACTTAATTTGAATGCGAGGCTTTGCATACAGAGAGTTCGATTCAAGAAATCTTGAAAATCTTTAAGCGGATTACACAAACATTAATAACTGAACAGAAATAATTCCGGGCATAGTTGCAAATGATTTTCTTTTTTTTTCTCAAAGAGACATATCAACTGCGTCTGACATCATTCGAAATAAATAGATAGCAACAAAAAAGGATTTATTCATGATACAGTACGTATTAACATAAACATGACCTATCGTGATATATAAGCTAATGCAATATATGAAAATAAATATATTGTTAGAAAAATCCCTCGAAAAAAACTTCGTACAAAGAAAATTAAGTAGAAAATGGGATTGAATAGGACAATAGAAAGAAAATTGACATTTAACTTCCGTCAGGAAAATCGTTATGAACGCGTAAATAAGAAAATTATTTCTAAAATGATTACAAAGCATCTCATTATCATTAATAAGTAAAGCACGAAATTTCTATCCTAAAAATAATCTGACGTACATGCTGCTTGACGACCTTCATCTCGTCATTCTGCCGTTTTTCAAGATAAACTAAATTCAGATATATATATATATAACCAACATAATATATGAAATCGAAATCAAAATTAAATCACATGACCAATTTGATACATCTCACCATACTTGCACTTGCAAAGTGAAAACTTTATCTAGTCCAACGTCGGTGCGCAGACCAGGTTAGGAAATTCTTGTTTAATAAATAATAAATCAATTTATCCTGTTTAAATTATAGATATAGTCATAGCAATATTTAAGGTCTTTGTGAGAATATACAGCACTGATATATTGACAAAAAAAAACAAAAGCTTTTATATACTTCCTTTAAAGGTATCCATCTTCCTATTAGAGGTAGTAAAGCAACCCCCCCCCCCCCCCCCCCCCCCTAAATTTTCGATTTTGTAAAATCTTTTTCCAGTATTTCATGCTTTGGTATACTCAATGACTCTTTATTGCCACACGGATAGACATAAATACTATTCCCGTTTAAGGAAGTTTTCTATAGTTTATCATTTGAACTGTTCCGCGCACAAAGGGAAACAACTTTGCAACTGACCCTATTTCGGGTGGCACACTCATCTACGGATAATCCTGAAATTGGTCTCTTATATTATGTTCAATAGGGAAATATGCGGATTGGTTTAAAATAATTGTTTATAGCAATTCAACCTGATATGAAATATAATAGAAATATTGATAATTATAGAAATATGCTCATTTAGTATAGACACGTTAATTTTGCAACTACATTTTGTGTAACAAAGGCATACTTTAAGAGCTATTTTTCTCAAATTACGCGGTTAAGTGTATTTTTGTTTTGATTGTCATTAGAATAGGTATCAGAGAGTATTTTATGCGGTTTTAAGCATGATTTATCCATACACTAAATCAAAATAAAAAAAACGCTATTTTTATAGCAAAATTGAGAGAAAAAATACACTGCCGAAATGATTTTGTTTTTAAAAACCCTCAACAGTTTACTTTAAGCTTGTAATTACCATTTTAATGACAAATGTTATTATACGTGCACGCATCTATGTATTAGTTGTAATTAAATACTGGATATGAATAATTTTATAAAAAAAATCGTATTGTTCGTAAAATCCACATATTTTTTTCGCAAAATTCCAAGTACTAGGAAGTTTCATAAAATTCTATCCATGAAAAAAAAAGGACAACAACTATAGAAATCTTGTTTAAAAATTCAATACTGTTTATGACTATTTCAATTTGAATTCGATTTGTTACGTCATAATCAATAACAGATCTACTCCTTAAAATTGCGGCGTACGCACGTGTTCCTTGATGATCTTGATGTGTTGTTTTGAATGGTTGTTATTTAGGACCTGAGTATGAAATTTTAATATCTTTTTTGAAAAGTATAATGTAACATGTCCACCAGTATTTTTATTATATTCTTCTTCTTTATCAAAGAGGTGAATCTCGCATGTCATCTAAATACGATGTTAATCACTCCTACAAAGAAGTAAATTTACATTTCTAAATGACAAAGGCATAGACTTTGATATAATTCAAAAACTTTTTTTGGAGAAATAAAGGCAATAAGGCACAACGCGTCTTGTTATTTCATATAAGACGATGTCAAGTTTTGTTTTTTTAAACTTATTTATTGTAATTCGATTGTTAAATAAGTTATTACAACTTAGACATAGAGGACTAAAAACAAAGACGTGGTGGCGGAGGATCGAATCGATCATGGAAACGATGCACTACCACCGGACCATATGGAAAACCATCGGAGTCAAAATTCGTCTTGTTAAATTCTTAATGCTAAATAACAAACATTTAAATTGAATATGTTTATGTTGAATATGTTTAATTCTTTATTCCTGTTTCTTAATTCTAAATGAATAATTCAAACTCCGCCACGCCAAATGCCTGCCTCTAACTTCTTAATTATCATTTGTATACAGCGGTATTCTTAATTTTTATTTCTTAGTTCTAATCGCTTAACTTTTTATTCTTAATACGTAGTATGTAATGCTTAACCCACTGTGCCCTCTGTTATCAAAATGCAATTTGGAATATTGAAGCTGCGTTAAATTTAGCTGAGATTATTGCATCCCACAATTCATAGCTAGTTCTACTTTTGTTCGGTAGACAGAAATAGCAATATGATTCCGGTAAAGCGTCGAACCGAACCGAACAGCACCGCATCACAAATGCATGCAAAACACTAGCCAAAATGTACGATGGTACCGTTTACCAGATCTGCGTTACCCGCGAGAACGGAAGACACTACGAAAAAAAAAGAATCTCTTGAGCATTAAATACATGTATGAGAAAAGTGGCCGATGTGAATGTTTTCTTTT
The DNA here is from genome assembly GCA_029582155.1 of Panopea generosa. Taxonomy (NCBI): domain Eukaryota; kingdom Metazoa; phylum Mollusca; class Bivalvia; order Adapedonta; family Hiatellidae; genus Panopea; species Panopea generosa. The sequence goes on along the minus strand of CM055897.1, from coordinate 77,387,631 downwards.
TACATTTCTATGTTTTATATGAATCCGGTTCGTCATTAATTCACAGGGGTGTATCCTGGTCATGTTAAAAGTGAAGGCCTAGAAATTTTTAGAGGGGGCTGGGGGTCCTCCGCTAATTTTCTTTTAAAACGTAATTGGCCAATAGTGCGTTCACATGAGTTATGGGCGTTCTAATCACTTACGCATGTTTAACATTTTATTTTTCGGAAAAAGAAAAAAACAGGTCCGTGCTTGCAGTACCTACGTGTTACTACGCCGGCGATACCCATCTATTAATCTATTAATTCAACTCAAACTACTCCACACTTATTGACATAAAAGTCCCAGCTAATTCATATACAAGTCACGTTGTTCTCATGTCCATGCTGGACAGATAACCATAAACCAAGTTCACATCTCTATTTTTAGACCTTTTTACGCTATATTCGTGACAGGCTGTCACTCATCATATATGACCTCTAAACTTCCATGAATGCGGGCAACTTTCTAATTACATACATGTTATATTATTATTATATTTTCCAATTTACTAACGTAATGTATTAACTTCATTGATCCAATAATACTCGATTAAAATATTTTAAAAATGATATTTAATGAGCGACAGACTATAAAACAAATATTCAGATGGGTATCTTCGTTATAAGAGATGTTATGTAACATGACCAGTCTCTGGTCAATACGACGCAGGTCAAGGCGTCTCCAACTTAATTTGTTAGCATATTTGTGACACTGGAAGCGGATTAAAGTGTGGACAAGTAATCATATATAGTGTTACTGCCTACTCTCCTATTGTCCCTACAGTTTTCTATATAGGAAGAGCGTGCAGTATTTTATGGTTCCGCACGCATTCATATTGAACGTGAACTTTAGCACGCGCAACGGAAGTAGGAACTACTTTCGCCATCTTATCAAAGAACGCGGTGTCTATAAAAGTGGAAATGGCTTAAGAAATACTTGCATTAAACGTCTTTTTTTTTTATTTAATAAAGGATTTAAAGCACAATTTCTCGGGTAATGGGAAACATTAGGCTAATTCAATGTTTGTGAAGAAGCCCGTATTCCTATAGCGAAATAACTCGTCCCAACTAGTATTTCTCCATACACGTTCAGTAACTTATACTATATATTTTATTTTTCTTGCAGCATCGGATATTGTTTTTCAAAATAGTCCATTTTTTCATTGAACATGATTAGAGCTTGTACGCGTTTAGTTGACTATGTTCACAGTGTATTGAAATATTTTAACTTGATGTAACAATAAAATATCATTTGATTTTGTGGCGGGTACGATTAAAAAGAATTAGTTCTTTACGGTAACATACCATTATGCTAATATTATATATTGTTTTTTATATTTTGTTTCAATAAAGGGACGTGCAGCCACGAATGATAAAATCAAGTTTTACTACGTTTACGTATCCCCAATCCGTATACATATGGACATATACATCTTCAAATATTACAATTTACTGACTTGTTTTAACTTTGTACTGCAATAAAATATTATTTGATTTTGTGATGGGTCCTTTTAAAAGGAATTAGTTCTATACGATAACATATACATCTATCACCAATCCTTATACATATGGACATATACGTCTTATCACCAATCCTTATACATATGGACATGTACGTCGTATCACCAATCCTGATACATATGGACATGTACATCTCATCACCAATCCTTATACATATGGACATGTACATCTCATCACCAATCCTTATACATATGGACATGTACATGTCATCACCAATCCTTATACATATGGACATGTACATCTCATCACCAATCTTTAGACATATGGACATGTACATGTCATCACCAATCCTTATACATATGGACATGTACATCTCATCACCAATCTTTATACATATCGACATGTACATGTCATCACCAATCCTTATACATATGGACATGTACATCTCATCACCAATCTTTAGACATATGGACATGTACATGTCATCACCAATCCTTATACATATGGACATGTACATCTCATCACCAATCTTTATACATATGGACATATACATCTTATCACCAATCCTTATACATATGGACATATACATCTTATCACCAGTCCTTATACATATGGACATATACATCTTATCACCAATCCTTATACATATAGACATATACATCTTAAAATATTACTGTCTTGAACTTCTTATTTATGAAGTTTTAACATTTTAAATTAAACTGGTGAAGTCATGTTACTGTTGTTGTGTTTTGTTTTGTTGTTGTTGTTTGGGGTGTATGGGGGGCTTTAAAAATACATTGATTGATTGATTGATTGATTGATTTATTGATTGATTGATTGATTGATTGATTGATTGATTGATTGATTGATTGATTGATTGATTGATTGATTGATTGATTGATTGATTGCATATTAAGTGTCATTTTATACCATCGAGGGCTAACAGACGATCAGTTAGCCTAACCACTGTTTCCTGGGATTCTGAAAGAATAACCAGTACTCGAGCACATCCCATCTCCGCAAGTAACTTATAACTTTCCCACCTGATTCAGTGGTGAGAGACGAGTGATACTGAGGCGCAACTTCAGTGGCATGTTGGTAAATAAAAGGTTTTACTTTTGGAAATATGTCAAGTAAACATATCGTATAGCAAAAACTGCCATTACGTAGGGAATATCAATGCAAATATAGTGTTCACAGAACACTTAAAATTTAAATTTTAAAATTCTTTAAATGATTGTGATAAAATCCCAAAATAATAAAACTTCCAAAAATGTTTTGTTGCAATGATATATGTCGGTTACAGAAAGTTAAAAAACGCGAAAGAATAAAATAACCAAACAACAAACGAATACGTTGCTCAAGTGGTAGAATGGAGAAACAACATGCAGAATCAGTTTGAGAAGTTCATGATATTAACAAGTTTTGTAACAATTAACAAAAACAGATAAAGATAAAATAAATAAATAGAGTCTATGTAACAAACTCACCGGATTTTAATTCCCTTTTCAAATATATATAATTTTATTAAAATCAGAATGGCATAGTAGCTAGATCTTTAAAAATAATACCGACATTCCCTTTTCAAATATATATATAGTTTTATAAAAAAAATCAACATAGGATAGGTGCTAGATTTTTTAAAAATATTACCGGAATTTCGTTTTCAAATATATATAATTTAATAAAATCCAACATAGAATAAGTGCTAGATCTTTAAAAATAACACCAAATCGACTCATCGCACCATTCCCCTTCGCCCGCCGCCCACCACCTCCGCCGACACACACTTCGAAACGTTTTTATTATACGTATGAGTGTAGACACGATATTTGGAAAGGTGATTTTTCCCGTTTGTATCAGGGGCGTTAACAAGGGTGCGGTACGATATTTTGAAAGGTGATTTTTCCCGATTGTATCAGGGGCGTAGACTCGGGTGCGGCACGATATTGGGAAAGGTGATTTTTCCCGTTTGTATCAGGGGCGTAGACATGAATTTGATATTGGTGCGGCAATGTCAATATAATTTTAACTAATTTCTACAGCGTTTAGCTTATTTCGTAATTTTTTTACATTCATTTTGTATGCCGCAGCAATAATCTCACGTTTTTCTTGATTTATAATTATTTTAAATTCGGACAATGTTGGCATTTGTCATTCCTTTAGGACTTCCACCACTGGTGGTGTTCGTTTTAAAGTCTACAAAATTACATATTTTTATAAAATAATTAGCCGCACCAATATCAAATTCGTACCTACGCCCCTGATACTAACGGAAAAAAATCACCTTTCCCAATACCAGTAGATCCCTGTCGTCACTGCTTCACGTTTTGATAATTAATGACTCGCGGGCTTTCATTGATATTATACACATCAAAGATCCATGTTCCGGTGGAAACAAATAAAAAATATAAAATACATATAATTTTGATTTGATCAACTAATGCTTTGTAATTAAGTGACAAAAATAATCGCATATCTAAATCTATTAATTATATGGTTTTATTTTTTATATGTTCCATTGAAATATTATAGCTATCAAATCATATCGCGTTTTGATTTTTTTTACACTTTTGGATCGGTTTGTCTTCTCAAAGAATATCATCGCATTTAGTCATGTTTAATCTCCCGTTGTTAAGTATCATAGCTCCATTACAAAGTGTCCATTAATAACGTTATAAGTGCATTATGGGTAAAGAGTGCATTATGGGTAATGTGAAAATGACGTCAAAACCTAAAATCTGCAGGATAGGATAAGATTTAAGTCGTAACGGTAATATAAAATCGATTTAACCTGCAGTGTTCAAGCGTCAAGTTTAATTAAAATCCAACTTATACTGTCCAAGACATAGCTGCTTAATACTTAACCAAATTACCAAATTCTTAAGAACGCGTAAGTTATGTTATGTTCAGTTACATATATACTGCCATTATCAAGAACGCGTAAGTTATGTTATGACCAAGTTACACATATATACTGCCATTATTAAGAACGTATAAGTTATGTTATGTTCAAGTTACATATATACTGTCATTATTCAGAACCGTAAGTTATGTTATGATCAAGTTATACATATATACTGCCATTATTAAGAAAGCGTAAGTTATGTTATGTTCAAGTTACATATATACTGTCATTATTAAGAACGCGTAAGTTATGTTATGACCAAGTTACACATATATACTGCCATTATTAAGAACGTATAAGTAATGTTATGTTCAAGTTACATATATACTGTCATTATTCAGAACCGTAAGTTATGTTATGATCAAGTTACACATATATACTGCCATTATTAAGAACGCGTAAGTTATGTTATGTTCAAGTTACATATATACTGTCATTATTAAGAACGCGTAAGTTATGTTATGATCAAGTTACACATATATACTGCCATTATTAAGAACGCGTAAGTTATGTTATGTTCAAGTTACATATATACTGACATTATTAAGAACGCGTAAGTTATGTTATGATCAAGTTACACATATATACTGCCATTATTAAGAACGCGTAAGTTATGTTATGTTCAAGTTACATATATACTGCCATTATTTAGAACGCGTAAGTTATGTTATGATCAAGTTACACATATATACTGCCATTATTAAGAACGCATTAGTTATGTTACGATCAAGTTACATATATACTGCCATTATTAAGAACGCATAATTTATGTTATGATCAAGTTTCATACATACTTCCATTATTAAGAACGTATAGGTTATGTTATGATCAAGTTACATATATACTGCCATTATTAAGAACGTGTAAGTTATGTTATGTTCAAGTTACATATATATTGTCATTATTCAGAACACGTAAGTCATGTTCTGTTTCAGTTAAATATACTGTCATTATTTAGACCGTTTAAGTTATGTTATGTTCAAGTTACATACATACTACTATTATTAAGAACGTGTAAGTTATATTATGTTCAAGTTAGATATATACTGCCATTATTCAGAACGCGTAAGTTATGTTATGTTCCAGTTAAGTATATACTGCCATTATTCAGAACGCGTAAGTTATGTTATGTTCAAGTAACATATATACTGCCAATATTCAGAACGCGTAAATGTGTTATGATCAAGTTAAATTTATACTGCCATTATTCAGAACGCGTAAGTTATGTGATGTTCAAGTTACATATTTACTGCCATTATTCAGCACGCGTAAGTTATGATATGTTCAAGTTACATATATACTGCCATTATTCAGCACGCGAAAGTTATGTTATGTTCAAGTTAGATATATACTGTCATTATTCAGAACGCGTAAGTTATGTTATGTTATGTTCAAGGTACATATATACTGCCGATATTCAGAACGCGTAAGTTATGTTATGTTCAAGTTAGATACATGCTGCCATTTTTCAGAACGCGTAAGTTATGTTATGTTCAAGTTACATATATACTGCCAATATTCAGAACGTGTAAGTTATATTATGTTCAAGTTACATATATACTGCCAATATTCAGAACGCGTAAGTTATGTTATGTTCAAGTTACATATATACTGCCATTATTCAGAAGGCATAAGTTATGTTATGTCCAAGTTACAAACATACTGCCATTATTCAGAACTCATAAGTTATGTTTTGTTCCAGTTAAGTATATACTGCCATTATTTAGAACGCGTAAGTTATTGTATGTTTAAGTTAGATATATATATACTGCCATTATTTAGAACGCATAAGGAATGTTCTGTTTCAGTTAAATATACTGTCATTATTTAGACCGTTTAAGTTATGTTATGTTCAAGTTACATACATACTACTATTATTAAGAACGCGTAAGTTATGTTATGTTCCAGTTAAGTATATACTGCCATTATTTAGAACGCGTAAGTTATTGTATGTTTAAGTTAGATATATATATACTGCCATTATTTAGAACGCATAAGGAATGTTCTGTTTAAGTTACATATATACTGCTATTAATCAGAACGCATAAGTTATGTTATGTTGAAGTTACATATATATACTGCTGTTTCTAAGAACGCGTCAGTTATGTGATGTGTAAGTTATATATCCTGCCATTATTTAGAACGCGTAAGTTATGTTATTTTGAAGTTACATGTATACTGCCATTATTAAGAACGTGTAAGTTATGTTAAGTTGAAGCTACATATATATATACCTCTTTTATCAAGAACGTGTATGGTATGTTATGTTGACTTTACATATATACTGCCATTATTAAGAACGTGTAAGTTATGTTAAGTAGAAGTGACATATATATATATACTGCTATTATTAAGAACTTGTAAGTTATGTTATGTTGACTTTACATATATATTGCCATTATTTAGAACTTGTAACATTGCATTATTTAGATTTTCAAAATATTACTACATTTAATACATCTTGTACTACATGTACACTAAAATTTCGTTATAACGATGGTGGGCATAATGAGGAGGATGCTGGAAAGAAGAATGGTAATTCTTATGATGATGACAATGATCAACAACGATTATGACGATAATGACGTTGATGACAACGACGGTGATGATGATAATGTTGATGATGTTGATGATGATGATAAAGATGATGATGATGATGTTGATGATGATGATGATGATAATAATGATGATGATAATGATGATGATGATGATTATGTTAGTGACGATGACGATCGATAAGCATTACATTGATGATTATGATGGTAAAAGTAAAATAATATTTATGATTATATGAGTAATAGCTAATAACATTATATACGTATTTCTTTTCAGCTGTTCGAGACTACATCGTCATGTCTGATAAGCACAGCCAAACAACAATGCGCCGTCAAAGGAGGCTACCGACCATTCCACCTGGAAGGCACCACCACTCGTTCTGGCCGACATTTAGAGGGGCAATTAACTGGATGCAAAACCACCAGGACATAATCGACACATCGATCAACCTCATGGAGATATATCCAAAGCTAATTCAACATAAATCATGTGACAGACTATGGGAGTTTATATCCAAAGTATCGTTTTTCGATAAACATAAAAATAACCGTAGGGCGCAAAGGCAAACACATTCAAAAGATAGAGAGTCCGCACCTGCAAATACAAAGAAACCCATTCCAGCCATATCAGTTTCGCAAATGTACGATGACGACGCGAAAAATGAAAAGCTCCGTTTTGTTAAGAATGTCTTCATTTGTGGCAATGTTTCCGACAAAAAATGGCATCGACTGATATTAAGCATTTCTGAAAAATACGCAATAAGATGTTGTCCGGAACTTCCACACGGTGACGGCGATATGAGATGGGTTTTCGATGCGGATATTGTTATATTTCTCTTTGATAATAAGACAGTAACAGAAACATATTACTTAGAGCAATTGAATACAGCATTAGCCTGGAATTTAGACGTGGTGTATGTGCGAGATCCGTATTTTACACTTCCCGAACCACTTCCGGATGCATTGTACAATGTGATGTGTAAGTCGTATGGTATGGCGGACAATAGCCACAACAACTTTCAGTCATTCCTGTCAAAAAACGATACCGGGAATTCCTATTTAAAAACATCAAATATTTCCCATTTACGGTCCCGATCGTGTAACCATAGCACAACAAGTAATGACGTATTGGATAAAAATGCCTTTTTGCGTCCTGGTTCCGGTCATGTATCGATTTCGCCGCAGTCCTCGTATTCATCTCTTGGTCTACCGGAATTGCATTCACACATAAAACTAAACAAACACAACTGCACATCTGCGTCGCATTCAGATACGAGTTTGGAAATGACACAATTACCTGAATGCTTCAGTAGAAGATGTCCAATTAAAGCAAAACGCCAGTCAGACATGATTAAAACAGTCGAAGCCGGATATGAAAGCGCAGCCGTCTATTTTAAGATGAATCATAGACACTGTATTGAAGAGCTCAATGAACTGATACAAAACACAAAAGATGCTCGATCAGATTATAGTTCCTGTACAGAAGAATCATTTCTGTTCCCTCCAAATAATGAACGCTCTCAATGTTCTAGTAGAAATTCCGTGCCCTCCATACCGGAACCGGAAGTTCATAAGAAGTATGACATGATGCCATCGGCTGATTCACTTTCGGTACCGTGTAATAAATCTAAATATATTCATACAACGCAAACAACGTATGGTGAGACCTTTAACGATATAGACAGTGAAAGCAATAAACAAGACGATAAATCTAGCCCTACGGAAACCATTTACCTTATTTACGACAATGAAGGTGATTCGCCAAGCACACCAAAAGTAGTGCACTGGCCTGATGATTTGCCTAATGACGTCTCAAACTCACCGTCTGTTGACTCTTTCGGATTTCAGGATATCGATTTAAGTAAACATTTGAACGATATGAACTGGTTTTATAATGGCGACGAAGACTGAAAGAACATGAACCATAACGGTACCACAACTACTGCATAACTAATGATGCATGTACATTTTGTAATTAAACTCGAATAGTATTTGATTATACTGATCGGCCAATGAACATTCGTAAAAGCATTCAAACTCGGCCAATCCAAGAGCTCCGCTCAGAAAGAACTTCTACTAGTGTTGTAGGTATACTGACAAAACACGGACTGGTTATACGTTTATATCAATGATTGATTGATTGATTATTTAGTGTCATTTGTATGCCATCGAGGGCTTACAGACTATCTGTTTATCTAACCACTGTTTTCTGGGATCCTGAAAGGTTAACCAGTACTCTTAACTCTTAAATATCAAAATGGCGTGTCCAGGTATTATATTGTTAAATGATTTTATGACATAAACCTTTGAAATAAACTCATTTGTAGCGTTTGTTGTGCACAGTTACCTCCCAAAAGCTATCCTAGGGTGCTAGACATACTGTGAGCAACCAACCGCATCAGATAAACGCAAAGTGCTTCCTCCAGGATTCGAACCTTCAACTTCCCGTTTCCGAGGTGGACGCCTTAACCACTAGGCCACGGAAGACGGTAATTTAAGGACGAAAGATGTATTGGTTATACGATTATTTAGTTACTAGTCGGACCTTATGCCAAAGGCGTAGGCATAGCTCTGCTTAATGTCGTCGTGATCAAGCTTTGCAATATGATTATCCGCGACAGGGACTATTTTTTATTCGTCTTGATCAAGCTTTGCAATATGATTATACGCAACAGCTTTGCAATATGATTATACGCAACAGGGACTACTTTTTATTCATCGTGATCAATTTTTGCAATATGATTATAGGCGACAGGGACTACTTTTTATTCGTCGTGATCAAGCTTTGCAATATGATTATACGCGACAGGGACTATTTTTTATTCATCGGATTCCTGTTTTCGTTTATTCAATATAAGCAAGCAGAAACGAATCCAACAATAAAATGTAGCATGTGGACATTGTATTTTGTCATTTAATAAACAATGTTGTATAAAACAAAACAAACGCTACAATAATATCAATTAAATTAGGACGGCGTATGGATATTTAGTTAAGCCCGTCAATCAGTACTTTCACTGAGTACTTTGGTTTTAAAATATTACATGTTATATCCTATCAATTATGTTTACTGAGGAATACATCAGTTACATGAACATGAATCTACGGAAGCGCAGAGGGGACATTTCTCTTTATCGCTTACAACTAACTATTTAGGACTTAGTACATATCATTTACCACTTTCCACTCAATACTTACCACTCAGTACTTACCACTCAATACTTACCACTCAGTACTTACCACTCAATACTTACCACTCAGTACTTACCACTCAATACTTACCACTTATTATTTAACGCCTATCAATAGTGCGATCGAAAAAACAACTTTGCAGACGATAAACATGGACCATGATACCCGGACATCCGGTAAATGTATTAATATCATATTATACTCTTTCGAAAATACAGCATCATATTTTATAAAATTGTTTCTAGCGCCGGTTGGGATTTTTTTATTAGAACCTTAGATATACATGTTGGTTATTATCAATGGTGTTTTACGAAAAAAATAATGTTTCACTGGTAAAGGATTACTCCAGAGTCAATTTGAGTAGAACCTCAATCCTTCCGTTAGTAAATTGCAAGCTTCTCATAACATATTTTGATCAAGCATGTCTCAAACCAACGACCTCAGCAGTTATATGTCGTTAACTGACAGTGCCTTAGAACATTCGGTTACTGAATACCTAAATTAATTATGTGTCCGTGACGATTGATATACATGTACGACATTGTGCCTCATTATCATCCATATCTCACCGCTGATTGAAGTGGGAAAGTCAGTTACTTGCGGAGACGGGGTGTGCTCGAGTACTGGTTAACCTTTCAGGCTCCAAGGAAACAGTTTGGTTAACTGATCGCCCGTTAGCCCTCGATAGTATAAAATGACGCTTAATATTCAATCAATCAATCAACTATATGGTTATTTTACTAAATATAGTTTGCGATAGCGTGTGTTCACATGTGTCGACACGGTGATTTATATTAATTAAAATGAAAAATATCGATGATCATGTAAATCTTGCTTATTCTTTGTTTCTATATAAAATTATAAAATTGCCTGTTCAAAGGAGACATTTGTCTTAGTTTGTTTCTAGGGCATGGTTTATTTTAAGTGTTGTTTGTCTAGTAGCATTGCATTGCCAGGTACAGTGGTTCCAAATTATCCGCCATTACTAGGACGACAACGCTCACAGTTTGAACTAATAATAAGAGCAATTTTCTCAAGAGTCATAATTTACTGAGATATGCTGTATATGTGTTGATTGTACGGCACGGATTTGCTATAAATGATATATGTACCAGACAACTGATTGAAGGTTTTTAAGCAGAACAATGGGCCATTGTATCGGGTATGCGTCACACAGGCTAGTGTGCTAACGTCAATGTGGACAGTGGGCCCAGTGGGAGTTGATTTGTGTAAAGTACAACGTCTACGTGGAGGAATATTATGCGAGCGGATCAAACTATATTTGAATACAACAAACTCAACCTTTTCGAATGTTGCACACACACACGGCAATAGAAAGATATAGTCGAGGTATATTGTGGTTAGAAGTTTCTTCCAGTGATATACGTCATTTTTAATAGACGACTCGTTATTAGGTTCACGTGCTGTAAAAGTACATATACTGGCAATTATCATGTCGAAGCTTTACGGTGGCAAGAACTTAAATAGTTCCTTGTCGGGGATATTTAGACGTCAATGTATATACTGGTGGGCGTGCTAATTAAAGAAATTCTATTTTAGCACATGTGAACAACTTTAAATGTTGTTAATATATGAAATGAATTATTAGCTTCAGGTACTGTAAAAGTACATATACTGGCAATTATCATGTCGAAGCTTGGCGGGGACAAGGACTTAAATAGTTCCTTGTCGGGGATATTTAGACGTCAATGTATATACTGGTGGGCTTGCTTATTAAAAGAAATTCTATTTTAGCACATGTGAACAACTCCAAAAGTTATAATAACATGATGTCATATACAACAGAAAATGGTTCAATTTAAATCGATTTTTTATAATAAAAAATAAGCTTCTTTGTCAGTAAACAGAACGTAATCCCATTAATTTATGTGTATCCCCATTAGCACCACTTCTGTTAAAATTTATTCCAAATCAGCTCCATTTAAATATCAATTCAACTTTATATACATTATCATGCCATGTGTGCAGTAACCACTCACACACATTACACACACACATGTATATATAAAAGTATACTAGAACGCAACGCCGTGTATAACGGAGACTGAGGCAGGGCGGGGATTCGACCTCACGACCCCTGGGTTGATAGTCAGACGCGTTATCGACTGAGCTAACCGGATCAGGCTCGTTGTTCTTGTATGGTGTTTAGCGTCACTTTCAACAATTTTTCAGTCATATCGCGACGGTGTCTACTTCAGATAGTATTCCAAACGCTGCCACACTGGAGAAGCAAAGTGGTATTGAGACTAACCACTTGGCATCTAAAGATACCGTGTTGCAGCCCTTCATCCTCCCTACAAACAAAACGCTTCCATTTCACTATCATCTTTTTTTAGGCTTTCAAGTCCAATAAAGCTGTACAGGTCTCGTATTCACAAAATATATCAAGTCTACCATGCACTCGAGCTCAGATTCCATTCGTAATTAGCATTGTAATTAGCGAACAGTTTCAATATCACTGTTAGTTATCACTGTTAATTATTACATGGATATGCAGCTGCTAACTGTCTTTAGAACATGTTAAAAGCAAATATTATTTATAAAGTTTCCTAATCAAACAGGTGTAACATTTTACCTTGAGTGCATACTCAAGTTGAGATGTTTGGTGAATGCATAAACTTGTTATGGAGAATAGTTCTGCTTGTCATGAGCTATTACATTCAACGAATGGAGAACTTGACGGCTGCACGTAAAACTTCAACACCTGATTTTGAGGGTCTCATAGAAGATTGACTAGTCTCGTTTTCTCGTTTGGAAAAGATTTTAAAAGTTTAGTTTATACTAATTTATCTTAGCTCGATTGCGATAAAAGCTTAGAGCTTATATAAGCCGCTGTCGAGTTCGCTTCCTGGGTAGGCTCAGTACTTGAGAGGCATCGGTTCGAGCTAGAGATCGCCAAATTCAACCCTATAAAGTTTTTGGACCGAGATAGTCTCAAACTCAGAGCCGGTGAGCGGTGAGGGAGAGGCTGAGATCGCGGATGATCTGCTTAGGAATGACACCGTGAGACCGGAAACTGATTCGTCACTTCCCCTTTTACTGCTGCATACTGTACCATACTGTACCCATACTGTACCATAATGAACCATACTGTAGCCATACTTTACCCATACTGTACCATAATGTACCATACTGTACCATACTGTACCCATACTGTACCATAATGTACCATACTGTACAGCTAATGTCGCCTTCAAGAGGTCGTGGATTCGACGATAGTTTGCAACTTCTCCGATATAATAAGAACGACTCGAGCCTATTTTTTTGACAAGCCCATCAAATGATCTAAAATCAGCGTTAGGAAATATAATCAATGTGTTGGTATCATACCGCGTGTCTTCGACAGGATACATAACATCCCAGTAATCTTAAAACAGTCAACCCTGTCTTAAGCAGTCAGTCCAGGAAAAGAGCAAACGTGGCCTTTTAAGACAGGTTGTTGCATAATACAGTTAATGTACACTGAAAGTATGGCAATTGGCAATAGGGAATATGGTTGCTAACGGCAGGTGACTGTTTAATAGAGGTGACCACTTACACAGAATTTACTGTCTTTCTGTTTCTCCAATTGTATACCATTGTTTGGACTGGTTCATCTTTACAGAACGACCCAGCCAGTAAGATTAGTATTTATATTAGTAACACTTGTTGAACGAAAGAAAGTTTGCAATCAATAGAAAATCAATTAGTTGAAACTAAACGTTTGATACAAACTAGATCCGCCGTGTCCAAGTCGTTCAAGGCAACGTCTCAATATTGCCTTATCTATTCTCACCAAGCTTTATATGAGATCGTTTACCGCCGTGTCCAGGTGGTTCAAGGCGACGTCTCAATATCGCCATATCTTTTCTCACAGGCTTTATATGAGGACGTTTGCCGCCGTGTCCAGGTGGTTCAAGGCGACGTCTCAATATCGCCTTATCTATTCTCACCAAGCTTTATATAAGGACGTTTGCCGCCGTGTCCAGGTGGTTCAAGGCGACGTCTCAATATCGCCTTATCTATTCTCACCAAGCTTTATATAAGGACGTTTGCCGCCGAGTCCAGGTGGTTCAAGGCGACTTCTCAATATCGCCTTATCTATTCTCACCAAGCTTTATATAAGGACGTTTGCCGCCGTGTCCAGGTGGTTCAAAGCGACGCCTCAATATCGCCTTATCTATTCTCACAGGCTTTATATGAGGACGTTTGCCGCCGTGTCCAGGTGGTTCAAGGCGACGTCTCAATATCGCCTATCTATTCTCACAGGCTTTATGTGAGGACGTTTGCCGCCATGTCCAGGTGGTTCAAGGCGACGTCTCAATATCGCCTTATCTATTCTCACAGGCTTTATATGAGAACGTTTTCCGCCGTGTCCAGGTGGTTCAAGGCGACGTCTCAATATCGCCTTATCTAGTCTCACCAGGCTTTATATGAGGACGTTTGCCGCCGTGTCCAGGTGGTACAAGGCGACGTCTCAATATCGCCTATCTATTCTCACAGGCTTTATATGAGGACGTTTACCGCCGTGTCCAGGTGGTTCAAGGCGACGTCTCAATATCGCCTTATCTAGTCTCACCAGGCTTTATATGAGGACGTTTGCCGCCGTGTCCAGGTGGTTCAAGGCGACGTCTCAATATCGCCTATCTATTCTCACAGGCTTTATATGAGGACGTTTACCGCCGTGTCCAGGTGGTTCAAGGCGACGTCTCAATATCGCCTTATCTATTCTCACAGGCTTTATATGAGGACGTTTGCCGCCGTGTCCAGGTGGTTCAAGGCGACGTCTCAATATCGCCTTATCTATTCTCACAGGCTTTATATGAGGACGTTTGCCGCAGTGTCCAGGTGGTTCAAGGCGACGTCTAAATATCGCCTTATCTATTCTCACCAAGCTTTATATGAGGACGTTTGCCGGCGTGTCCAGGTGGTTCAAGGCGACGTCTCAATATCGCCTTATCTATTCTCACCAAGCTTTATATGAGGACGTTTGCCGCCGTGTCCTGGTGGTTCAAGGCGACGTCTCAATATCGCCTTATCTATTCTCACCAAGCTTTATATGAGGACGTTTGCCGCCGTGTCCAGGTGGTTCAAGGCGACGTCTCAATATCGCCTTATCTATTCTCACCAAGCTTTATATGAGGACGTTTGCCGCCGTGTCCAGGTGGTTCAAGGCGACGTCTCAATATCGCCTTATCTATTCTCACCAAGCTTTATATGAGGACGTTTGCCGCCGTGTCCAGGTGGTTCAAGGCGACGTCTCAATATCGCCCTATCTAGTCTCACCATGCTTTATATGAGGACGTTTGCCGCCGTGTCCAGGTGGTTCAAGGCGACGTCTCAATATCGCCTTATCTATTATCACAGGCTTTATATGAGGACGTTTGCCGCCGTGTCTAGTTGGTTCAGGGCGACGTCTCAATATCGCCTTATCTATTATCACCAGGCTTTATATGAGGACGTTTGCCGCCGTGTCTAGTTGGTTCAGGGCGACGTCTCAATATCGCCTTATCTATTATCACCAGGCTTTATATGAGGACGTTTGCCGCCGTGTCCAGGTGGTTCAAGGCGACGTCTCAATATCGCCTTATCTAGTCTCACCAGGCTTTATATGAGGACGTTTGCCGCCGTGTCTAGTGGTTCAGGGCGACGTCTCAATATCGCCTTATCTATTCTCACAGGCTTTATATGAGGACGTTTGCCGCCGTGTCTAGTGGTTCAAGGCGACGTCTCAATATCGCCTTATCTATTATCACCAGGCTTTATATGAGGACGTTTGCCGCCGTGTCTAGTTGGTTCAGGGCGACGTCTCAATATCGCCTTATCTATTATCACCAGGCTTTATATGAGGACGTTTGCCGCCGTGTCTAGTTGGTTCAGGGCGACGTCTCAATATCGCCTTATCTATTATCACCAGGTTTTATATGAGGACGTTTGCCGCCGTGTCCAGGTGGTTCAAGGCGACGTCTCAATATCGCCTTATTTAGTCTCACCAGGCTTTATATGAGGACGTTTGCCGCCGTGTTTAGTGGTTCAGGGCGACGTCTCAATATCGCCTTATCTATTATCACCAGGCTTTATATGAGGACGTTTGCCGTCGTGTCTAGTTGGTTCAGGGTGACGTATCAATATCGCCTTATCTATTATCACCAGGCTTTATATGAGGACGTTTGCCGCCGTGTCAAGGTGGTTCAAGGCGACGTCTCAATATCGCCTTATCTATTATCACCAGGCTTTATATGAGGATGTTTGCCGCCATGTCCAGGTGGTTCAAGGCGACGTCTCAATATCGCCTTATCTATAATCACCAGGCTTTATATGAGGACGTTTGCCGCCGTGTCTAGTTTGTTCAGGGCGACGTCTCAATATCGCCTTATCTATTCTCACCAGGCTTTATATGAGGACGTTTACCATTTACTTGTGGAAAGTGTAGTTTTGCTCCGTCCCGTGTCCATGCACATGCTGGCTTTCTCCACCAATAAATGGATCCTCCGTGGCCGAGTGACCTAAGGCGTCGTCTCAAGAGCACCACTGACCTCTCGCCGCTAAGGTCGTAGGTTCGAGTTCCACTCGCTCCAAAAACTTTATGCAAAAAAGTTTGCCATTTTTGGAACGGTGGTTATACTCAGATTCATTCTGAGGTGAGGTTTTCCTCCATCAATAAAACTGGGTGTCATGTATAACCTGAAATGTGTTGAAAATGGCTTTAAATCCCATTCAACAATCCACCAATAAAACGTATGCCATTATAATACTTTGAAAAGCATATATATATTATATATAAACATTTGAAATTCAATTTTTATAAATGTATGTGCTAGTATAGTCGTACAGTCTGAATTGTCCTCTTACCAGATACACTTTACATTCAGAAACTTAAGAGATAAGCGGTTTATTTGAGATTACTGGTTCAACAAGTTGATAAAGTTTGTATCTTACCAGTTAGACGAAGATCAGTTGTCTTACACGAACGCTTTATGTATTGATTTTAAACTTTAATATTCGGTCGATCGGAATGTGTACTACGAAACGTTTATTTAATGAAAGTGTATTCATATGCATGTCGTTTCATTCGATTGGATTTAATGGATTTTGGGCTTTCGTTTATGAAACTACATATACAATTTAACCGACTAACGGAGTAACTCTGTGTTTGCTGACATAGAGGCCTACCAGACAGTCGTCATGACCGTTTACGGCCTGATATTGCGGAAGGATGTAAGCAGCAATATTCGGTTGCAAGCAGGTCTGAATCTGCTGTGTGCTATTTACCTTTTTACTATGTCAACGGCTGTTACAAACCTTGCATTCTTCTATATCTTACCAACTTGCTATCAAAGTCACTCAATTATATTCAAACAGAGAGTGGCGATCTGGTATTTATTCACATCTGCTGTTGGGCAGTTCTTCACGTGCGTTCTGACCGATCCCGCTGTCCGAACGGTTTCTGCGGAACGTCTCAGCAAAAAGACATCAGTCGGAAACAACAAGAGTGGAAAAAAGAAGTCCAAGAAAGATAAAAATAATGGAAATATACCAAACAAAGCAGCTAACGTCAGTAATATCAATAAATCAACAGAAAATGAAACAACAAAGACCGAAGTAGCAGACGACACCTCACAAACAAAGCGATGTTGTGATATTTGCCAACACATCAAACCACGGCGGTGCCACCATTGCTATTTATGCAACAAGTGCATATCAAAGAGAGACCATCATTGTTTTTTCATGGGCGTGTGTATCGGCCGATACAATCACAAATATTTCATATTTTTTACTTTATTTATGGGTATAGGAACTTTTTATGGACTTCTGTTGTTGGTAAAGTACCTCCATGTTTTGTATAACATTCGATTCTATGGACCACAGTCTTTTTTTACAATATTTTATACAACGATAACATCTTTGCTGCAAGGGCGTATACCGCCTTTCTATTTCTTAATGCTGTTTGTATTTATGTACATCAGTCTTTTTGGAACGCTGTTTGCGTTCAGCTTTCTCTTCTGGCAGATGATGATTGTCGGAAAAGGGCAGACGACATACGAAGCAAAGTGGGGCATACACACGTATTCTAAAGGAAGTATTCTATTGAATCTCCAGGAAGTGTTTGATAATTACTCTTTTATCTCTTTGCTTGTTCCATTCTGGGATTTGATGACTGGGAGAAATGTATGGAGGAAAAAGAAAACAAAATAATTATACTTTTATTAGACGACATTCGACGCAAAGTGGGGCATACACACGTATTCCAAAGGAAGTACCCTGGTGAGTTTCCAGGAAGCGTCTGATAATAACTCTTTTATTTCTTTACTCGTTCCATTCTGGGATTTGATGACTTGGAGAAATGTGCGGAGAATAAAGAAGAAAAAAATAATATGATTTATGTTATTTCGTTATAAAGAGCACAGACAAATTATTAGATGTAGAATTAACTGAAACTTTATCAACCGAATGACCGACCAACCCACCGATTGATTGATTTCATTGATTTGATTTGTTCGTCCGTCCGTCCGTCCGTCCGTCCGTCCGTTGGTTAATCCGTTCGTTAGTTTCTTTATTCAATTATTCTTTTATGACAAATAAACAACATTAATCCAGGTGTTTTTATACCAATTATTTTGTCATTTAATTTAAGCTCCTGCAAAAAGCACAGTGCATGCTTCTTAGGGTTTGTAGTCTTTAACCAAATAAAGTGGACTACTATCGTTGATTTGTGGTCCAGTTGTGTAAAAATACAGTTTGGCAATATTACATACGTATTCAGTAAATGAAAACTGGTCCTGAAATACTGAAGGAAGGAACAAACATAAGCATTACCCAAATTGGAACTCATCACTATAACTTGTGTCATTCGTACTCGTGTTAACCGTTTAATTTGCACATTGGCTGTGATTGTAGTCATATAAAGTCTATCGGTTAATGTACGTGGATAAGACAAGTCGAGTTACCTTTCTTTTATTGACAACGTTAACATGCGCACTGTCCCCACAGAATAATTACCAGTGATTTCACTCAAAGAGAAAGATATCAACATGTTTTGACGTTTAATTTAACTCTTCTTAAATGAGTTCAGCTATGATACAGAAGTTTTAATCGTGTTGAACAGGAAAAACAGGTTTATATTTTGCTATTCCGATCTAATATAAATTGACATGTTTCAAGTAATTTTATTTTAGGTTCTCCAGATATTGTTCGACAAATAAATATTTTTAGGCGAATAAAAAACAAAAAAATATAAAAGTGATATTTTCTGACCTATTACAAATAAGATTAAAACTCGTATGCATGTGCCTGAATTAAAATGTTTAGCAAGCATATTAACAAATGTTATGTTTAAAGACTTGAAATAGATTATACATTATACATATACATGTATTTCTTGATTTGTTTGCATTATCATGTTAAGTTGAAAGAATCACATGTATGCAATTTATTCACTTATTGTTAGACAGTGTAACCAGAGACATGTTTTCGAAGTTAGTTCAAGATATTCGTTTTTCGTCTTTCGATATTTAAGTGGGTGACTCTTCAAGAAGGAAGATTCATCTTGAATATGGAAACACGAAACACGAATATCAATATAATATAGTATATTATATATTATATACTCCGTCTGACGTCTGACGTTTTTAATACGTGTGGACCATCTGCATAAACTACATGCATTGAAATCATTAACGGGTCCAGAATTCTACAGTTAATTACTCCAATAAATCATGTGTTGAATTCTATATTTTGTTGTAATCAAGATGAGTTTTGCTGTTTTATATATTTATTTTCCATTCCCTATGGTAAATATATGAATAATTTGATAATTAAACACTTAATATTATATATTTAAAACACATTTTTCTTTACTTGTTTTATAATGTCCTTTAATTCAGAATACATTTGAGTAAAACCACCGTCCTTCCGCAAGTTTCTGGCAAACTTTCTCACATTAAGGTTTTTGGAGCGAGCAGGACTTGAATTTGCGACCTTAGCGGTGAGGGTAAGTAAAACTTGAGATGGCGCCTTAAACCAGTCGGCCATGGAGGACCCGGATAAACGTAAGTGTTTCAACTGTGCAAGCTGGGTTACATCACTAGAAGTACTCCACCTCCATCGACGTTGTCCAATCTATAAAACGTTACGCAGATAAAATCATATCGGTGCATTTTATTTAATGAAATTGATTGTTTACTGATTCCGCATGTATTTTAACTGCTGCTGAATATTACTACTACTAGCTGCTGCTGCTATTGATACTACCACCAATATTGCTACCACCATTATTATTTCTACTACTACTACTACTACTACTACTACTACTACTACTACTACTACTACTACTACTACTACTACTACTACTACTACTACTACGACTACTACTACTACTACTACTACTACTACTAATACTAATACTACTACTACAACAACAACAATTACTACTTCTACTACTACTACTAAAACTAGAACTATAACTACTACTACTTCTACTACTGATACAACAACAACTACTACAATAACTACTACTTCTACTACTACTAGTCTAATACAACAACAACTACTACTACTACTACTACTACCGCTTTAGCTATTACTTTTACAACACCAACAGCAACTACTACTATTACTACCACTACTACTACAATACTTCCACAACAGTCATCACTACATCAACAACGATTTCTACATTTTTAAAACGTCATCTTACAGAATTAATTGTAACCGACTTTTGCTCTTAATAGATACAATGACTATTAGACATCAGTTTTCCACAAACAAAATGCACCAATAATTATTCCAAATTAAACAGTAATACCGGTTTCAAATAATGTTTTACAAATTCGTAACCTGTAAAATGTAAATATATAATGTTAAAGCATAAATTAAAAAACACACGATGAAATATAAATGGAATCAAAATATAGCGAGCGTACTGGACCAGATTTGATGTCAGTTTGTCTTGTGATTACAATGCCAACTGCCCGTGCTCCATGCCAGATCATAGTTACACATAACTATGATTTCACTGTGGATCCGAGTCTGGAATTAATGGTGTCATTTTTATGTTCTCATCTTGATCTGGATAACGTTATCATATTGTTTTTCATGTGTATCCGGTAGATATTTTTATTCCCAACCTCCGATATTTAATGGATTGTATGTCTGTTAAGTTGACAGAAAATGATCTTCATTTCAGGCCTTTTTATTTGATAATCATCATTGCCTATCTGGTTGATGAATAACATTCACTTTGTTTCTGCCTATCTGCCGATAAACACTGAACACCCTTGTCATGCCTGTTTGGTGAAATATGTGCCTTTTTGCTATACATATCAAGTGATAAATAATAGTCATCTTAGTGACGTGCCTATGTATTCCATACAAAACTAGTTTGTGAATAGTGTTCATCTTGTTTTGAAAATATACAATGGTCCTATATTTAAGATTTTCATGCCTATCTGTTAGATGAAAGTGGGCCTCTTTGTCATGCTTATTTGGTAGATGAAAGTGGGCCTTTTTGTTATGCTTATTTGGTAGATGAAAAGTGTTCCTATTTGTTATGCCTATCTGGTAGGTGAAAAGTGTGCCGCTTTGTTGTTCCTATCTGGTAGGTGAAAAGAATGCCTCTTTATTATGCCTATCTGGTAGATGAAAGTGCGCCTCTTTGTTATGCCTTTTTGGTAGATGAAAGTGCGCCTCTTTGTTATGCCTATCTGGTAGACGAAAGTGTGCCTCTTTGTTATACCTATCTGGTAGATGAAAAGTATGCCTCTTTATTATGCCTATTTAGAAGATGAAAAATGTGTATCTTTGTTATGCCTATCTGGTAGATGAAAGTGCGCCACTTTGTTATGCCTATCTAGTAGATGAAAAATATGCCTCTTTGTTATGCCTGTCTGGTAGGTGAAAAGTATACCTCTTTGATATGCCTATCTTGTAGTTGAAAAGTGTGCCTCTTTGTTATTCCTATCTGGTAGGTGAAAAGTGTGTCTCTTTGTTATTCCTATCTGGTAGGTAAAAAGTGTGCCTCTTTGTTATTCCTATCTGGTAGGTAAAAAGTGTGCCTCTTTGTTATGCCAATCTGGTAGATGAAATAATGGTTCTCATTGCGGCGTGCCTATAACTGAAAAATTACATGCCTATCTTCTTGATAAATAAGGGTCCTCTCCTTCATACCTATCTGCTTGATTGATAGGGCTCCTTTTTTCATGCATGTTGATTAATATATACTAAGATCGTGAATATTCGTGATTAACCGGAGATTTTACCTTAATTGCATATCGGTAACTATCATGTATAGTAAACAGTTGATATAGAAGGCGAAGTACGTGCTGTTGTTATTTTTTGAGAGAATGCCACGACTTGCAAGCGTCTCCGACATTATTTCTGAAAGAAAAGAACAGTTTTATATGAGATATTATTTCAGAAGTAACACATGACACTGAGCAGCGTAATGTTATTTTTTTATTTGATGGAATATATTTATTCTGGGGTTGTTGGTGTTTGTTTTTGGTTGTTTTTTTTTTGGTTGTTTTGTTTTTTTCGTTTTCAAAGTTTTCTTGTTTATCTTTTTCTAATTTTGAATATCTTCGACTATCAACAAATAGTTTGGAAAAAAATGAAAGGGGGGAAATTCTTGAAAAAAAAGTTACCATGCAACGGGAAAGCTTGATCAATTTTAACTACATTAAGAGAGAAAAGGGCATCATTTACACATTTAATGCAGTCCTTTCACTTTATTTCTGTTTAGAGAAGGGGAGTAACTTTTTTGTTAATGACATACACACAAAATACACAAACTCTTTGATGTTTGTATGCACTACTGTTAAAAATGTATCTTTACAAAACTTTTTATCTACAATATAACATTTCAGAACCTACTTACAACACATGGAAATGAAGATTTTAAAGAAGTTGTAATAGGAGTTTAACTATAAATATGATGATGCATAAATAAGATGTCCATGTGTCCCTTGGACTGTATAACGGTCTTCAGTGTATTCCTTTCAGGGGAAATGTATAACGGTATTCAGTGTATCCCTTTAAGGGGATGTATAACGGTATTCAGTGTGTTCCATTAAGGTGGGTGTATGACAGTATTCAGTGTTTCCGTTTAAGGTGGGTGTATAACAGTATTCAGTGTGTTCCATTAAAGTGGATGTATAACAGTATTCAGTGTGTCCCATTAAGGTGGGTGTATAACAGTATTCAGTGTGTCCCATTAAGGTGGATGTATAACAGTATTCAGTGTGTTCCATTAAGGTGGGTGTATAACAGTATTCAGTGTGTTCCATTAAGGTGGGTGTATAACGGTATTCAGTGTTTCCGTTTAAGGTGGGTATATAACGGTTTTCAGTGTGTCCCATTAAGGTGGATGTATAACTGTATTCAATGTGTCCCATAAAGGTAAGTGTATAACGGTATTCAGTGTGTCCCATTAAGGTGGGTGTATAACAGTATTCAGTGTGTCCCATTAAGGTGGATGTATAACAGTGTTCAATGTATCTCTTTAAGGTGGGTGTATGACGGTATTCAGTGTGTTCCATTAAGGCTGGTGTATAACGATATTCAGTGTGTTCCATTAAGGTGGGTGTATAACGGTATTCAGTGTGTCCCATTAAGGTTGGTGTATGACAGTATTCAGTGTTTCCGTTTAAGGTGGGTGTATAACGGTATTCAGTGTGTCCCATTAAGGTGAGTGTGTAACGGTATTCAGTGTGTTCCATTAAGGTGGATGTATAACAGTGTTCAGTATGTTCCATTAAGGTGGGTGTATAACAGTATTCAGTATGTTCCATTAAGGTGGGTGTATAACGGTATTCAGTGTTTCCGTTTAAGGTGGGTGTATAACGGTATTCAGTGTTTCCGTTTAAGGTGGGTGTATAACGGTATTCAGTGTTTCCCTTTAAGGTGGATGTATAACGGTATTCAGTGTATCTCTTTAAGGTGGGTGTATGACAGTATTCAGTGTATACCTTTAAGGTGAGTGTATAACGGTATTCAGCATGTACCTTAAAGGTTGGTGCATAACGGTATTTAGTGTGTCCCACTAAGGTTGGTCTATAATGGTATTCAGTGTATCCCTTTAAAGGGATGTATAACGGCATTCAGTGTATCTCTTTAAGGTGGGTGTATGACAGTATTCAGTGTATCCCTTTAAGGTGAGTGTATAACGGTATTCAGCATGTACCTTAAAGGTTGGTGCATAACGGTATTTAGTGTGTCCCACTAAGGTTGGTATATAATGTTATTCAGTGTATCCCTTTAAAGGGATGTATAACGGTATTCAGTGTATCTCTTTAAGGTGGGTGTATGACAGTATTCAGTGTATCCCTTTAAGGTGAGTGTATAACGGTATTCAGCATGTACCTTAAAGGTTGGTGCATAACGGTATTTAGTGTGTCCCACTAAAGTTGGTCTATAATGGTATTCAGTGTATCCCTTTAAGGTGGGTGTATAACGGTATTCAGCGTGTCCCATTAAGGTGGGTGTATAACGGTATTCAGTGTATCTCTTTAAGGTGGGTGTATGACAGTATTCAGTGTATACCTTTAAGGTGAGTGTATAACGGTATTCAGCATGTACCTTAAAGGTTGGTGCATAACGGTATTTAGTGTGTCCCACTAAGGTTGGTCTATAATGGTATTCAGTGTATCCCTTTAAGGTGGGTGTATAACGGTATTCAGCGTGTCCCATTAAGGTGGGTGTATAACGATATTCAGAGTGTCCCACTAAGGTGAGTGTATAACGAAATTCAGTGTATTCCTTTAAGGGGATGTATAACGGTTTTCAGAGTGTCCCATTAAGGTGGGTGTATAATGGTATTCAGTGTGTCCCTTCAAGGTTGGTATATAACGATATTCAGTGTGTCCAAATAAGGTGGGTATATAACAGTATTCATCGTGTCCCTTTCAGGTGGGTGTCTAATGGTATTCAGTGTGTCCCTTTAAGGTTGGTGAATAACGATATTCAGTGTGTCCCATTAAGGTGGGTGTATAACAGTATTCAGTGTGTCCCATTAAGATGGATGTATAACAGTATTCAGCGTGGTCCTTTAAGGTGGTTGTATAACAGTATTCAGTGTGTCCCATTAAGATGGGTGTATAACGGTATTCAACGTGTCCCATTAAGATGGATGTATAACAGTATAACGGTATTCAGCATGTCCCTTTCAGTGGATGTATAACGGTATTCAGCGTGTCCTTTTAAGGGGATGTATAATGATATTCAGCTTGGCCCTTTAAGGTTGGTGTATTACGATATTCAGTGTGTCCCATTAAGGTTGGTGTATAACAGTATTCAGCGTGTCCCTATAAGGTGAGTGTAAAACAATATTCAGTGTGTCCCATTAAAGTGGACGTATAACGGTATTCATCGTGTTCCTTTAAGGTGGGTGTATAACGGTATTCAGCGTGTCCCATTAAGGTTGATGTAAAACAGTATTTATTGTGTCTCATTAAAGTTGATGTATAACGGTATTCATCGTGTTCCTTTAAGGTGGATGTATAAATTATTCAGCGTGTCCCTTTAAGGTGGGTGTATAACGGTATTCAGTGTGTCCCTTCAATGGGGATGTATAACGGTATTCATTGTGTCCTTTTCTGGCGAGTGTATAACGGTATTCAGTGTGTCCCTTTTAGGTAGATGTATAACGGTATTCAATGTGTCACTTTAACGTGGGTATATAACGGTATTCAGTGTGTCCCTTTAAGATGGGTGTATAACAGTGTTGAGTGTGTCCCTTCAAGGGGGTGTATAATGGTATTCAGCGTTGTCCTTTACGGTTAATGTATAACGGTATTCATTGTGTCCCTTTAAGGTGGATGTATAACAGTATTCAATGTGTCCTTTTAACATCGGTATATAACGGTATTCAGTGTGTCATTTTAAGATGGGTGTATAACAGTGTTCAGCGTGTCCCTTCAAAGGGATGTATAATGGTATTCAGTGTGTCCCTTTAAGGTGGGTGTAACAGTTTTTAGCGTGTCCCTTCAAGGGGATGTATAACAGTATTCAGCGTGTCCCTTTAAGGTGGGTTTATAACGGTATTCAGCGTGTTCCTTTAAGGGGAGGTATAACGGTATTCAGTTGGTCCCTTCAAGGGAATGTATAACGGTATTCAATGTGTCCCTTTTAGGTGGATATATAACGGTATTCAATATGTCCCTTTAAGGTTGGTGTATAACTGTATTCAGCGTGTTCTTTCAAGGGGATGTATAACGGTATTCAATGTATCCCTTTAAGGTGCATGTATAACGGTATTCAATGTGTCCCTTTAAGATGGGTGTATAACAGTATTCAGTTTGTCCCTTTAAGGTGGATGTATAACGGTATTCAGCGTGTCCCATTAAGGTGGGTGTATAACAGTATTCAGTGTGTCCCTTCAAGGAGATTTATAACGGTATTCAATGTGTCCCTTTAAGGTGGATGTATAACGGTATTCAGTGTGTCCCTTTAACATGGATGTATAACGGTATTCAGTGTGTCCCTTTAACGTGGGTGTATAACGGTATTCAGTGTGTTCCTTTAACGTGGATGTATAACGGTATTCAATGTGTCCCTTCAAGGGGATGTATAACGGTATTCAGTGTGTCCCTTTAAGGTTGATGCATAACGGTATTCAATGTGTCCCTTTAAGGTCGGTGTATAACAGTATCCAGTGTGTCCCTTCAAGGGGATGTATAACGGTATTCAGTGTGTCCCTTTAAGGTTGGTGTATAACAGTATTCAGCATGTCCCTTCAATGGGATTTATAACGGTAGTCAGTCGATTATTTATGACACTAAGTCTTGTTTTCGAAGTACAGTAAATCTCGTTTTTGTTGTTTTTTATCTACATAATGTGTTTTTAATAACAACAGCATTATTTATAATGATAATGGTGACGATGATATTAATAATGATATTGATAATGATAATGGTATCATGATAATGATAATGATAATGAATACAACTGCGTACTTTCTCATCAAACACCATTTAATATCTGTTTGTTGACATATCTTTTGTTTTAATGTTCTTGACAAAACGTCGATTAGACAGAACAGGATATTTCTTTTGTGACTGAGACCCCTAAAAAGAGCAAGCCATTCGTCAATATATTACGACTGGTATTGATATATTTACTGTAAATACTATGTTAGGTTAAAACAACAACAACAAATAAACATGTTGGTTTCGGCCATATTTCAATTGTTAATTCTAAGTGACAAACAAAAACAAATCTGTAGAATATAGCTAAAATATTTGAACATATATATGTATGTATATCAATGTTAATATGTGTGTTATGTATCGTCTCTGTAATTTGTGAGTGTTTTGTAAGCCGCCTAGTATAAGGCAAAAAACATGTATATGTTATGCTGAATAAAATATTGAATTGATTGTCATTATTTCCGTTTCAAACATATTTTATTAAATACAAAAATGCATGTGTAGTTCAAATGAAATTAGAAAATACACTAACTTATAACATATAATTTAAATAAACTTACATATAGTTCTTGTTTCCCTATCAGTTGACAGTCCCATTATTGACACAGTCTCTTTTGTGTCCTTAAAACAGTTTGATATCAAACTGTACTGTGGCGTGGTGTCCATAGAGCACCGTTTTATACAAGTCCTCTAATGTAGCAACGGGTTTATTATCATAAAACGGTATCAAATATCGGAAACATTAATGAAATCGACCGTAAAAGTTCTAATATGATTCAAACACGTGTTGCAAAGCCATTAATAACTATTGTTTGGACCCTAAGGGGGAAATATGTGCACAAACGAAAACAGTGCATGCTGATATGCAAATTTATGTTAAATGGTCTTATTCGCCAAGGAAAGTGCGTACTGTAAAACCAGTGGACCTTACCAACAGCCAGATGTCGCAGTTCTATTTATCTGTTTATTTGACGAAGGACAAATTAAGGCATATCATTCTCATTGATCGCGAGGCGAGATTATGGACTTTTTTGTGAAGCAAACATCAAGATGTTGTTTTTTAAAGCTGATATTGCAAATGAAGTTGTATTAATTATAATTGAGCAACGTCAACAGCTGTTTACATCTCTACAGTAGAACGGTATTATAACTAAGATGATACTTTACGGAAATACTCATCTCAAGAGCAAAACGGGGCGGGTAGCCGCTCACGCCAGAGGTTGCGGGTTCGGTCCCCAGCTCGATCCGATGCCTCTCATAAAACAACACTCAGTACTGGTTCTACCCAAGAAGCGGACTCGAGTGCGGTTCATATAAGCTCTGAGCTTTCATCGCAAAAGAGCTAAAAGAAATTAGCATAAACTAAACTAAAGCCACAGTCATATAGCCCTCCCGATGTGTTCCCGGGGCTCGTAACTGCCTAAAATTGGCAAAATCTTGTGTGTGTCGGACGATTCTTCCGAACCCCGAACGTTTTTGTTGGCCTCGCGGAGTGCTGCGATGGTTTTAATTCGAAGTTAATTTTTTTCTTGAAATCGTAGCATCGCGGGCCTTGAAAGCATCGCCGACCCCTCGCACAAGCATCGTGGGATGCTCATGTGACAGTCACACGATTTATCTGACAATCGTACGACAATCGTCGGCCCCAAATGGACCTGGGGGAGGGGCATAAAATCATATGATTGTTGTAAGATATCTAGCGATAAGGTATGGTAGCCCTGTGAGGTGCGTGCGATAGTAGTACGATACGTGCGCATGCCGTGCGAGACTCGTGCAACATCACTCGTGTTCCTATGTCCTCGCACGCGTGTCGTGCAGTTATCTGTGAGTAATTGTCCCTGCTGTTATTACGTAACGATTTCGAACGGTGTAAGATGAGTCGTCGTCAACGTAACGTGCGTGGGCGGAAATCACAGACAGCAAATACGACGACACTTATCAATTTATAGCAGTTTTAATATAATTTAAAGTCACACAGTTTATAATAAAATAGTTCCAAAGATATAGATATAAGCAACATCACAGTATTGTATCTAATTTGTTATTCCATTCACTAAAATCTCACTATGAAAGCGGTGTCCATAACATAGACTATCTGCGAATAACTTCGATAAAAAAACACTGTCCAAATATCGGATGATATCCAAATATATATTAAGTTCAAAAAGTTAAATTAAATTTTACAAAGTACTGACGGCTTTCAAATCTGTCTGGTAAACTATTCAGACAGTAACTATGTCCTAAAATATGGTTCTATCTTCATCCTCTATTTACTTCTTCCTTAAATACTAAAATTGTTTTGTTTGCACATACATACATGGATTTGGTATTGTTTAGATACTTAATCATCAAAAGAAATCATAAAGGCAAAAAGGTTATACTGGACAATACATGGTAAAAATGTTATGTACACCAAAATCAAAATGTTTTCACACCTTCAATTGCTATAATCAATTAGGCTTCAACATTATATACATAAAACGAAAGTTTGAAATAATTTCACATAATACTGGATTAATTATCAGTTTAAGCTATTAAGTTTTTACAGTAGTAATTAAAATACCAAGAAGTTGGCATTGAGCATATGTGAGAGCAGGTTTAACTAGAATTGACATGTTGCACTTGAAGATAAAATGTAATAAATATTTATAAATAAACTAAAAAGTTGCAAAAAATATTTTCATAAAAATCACTCCATAATACTATATACACCCTCTCTCCGCAGGACACTGCTAGTTGTACCACAAGAACAAGAAGACGAAGAAAATGGCACTGATGCCTTTATACGCGTGTGGACTGCGAGCAATAATACAACGTGACTCGGACGTGAATCGCACGTGACTTGCACGAGCTGCCCACGAGCCTCGCTCGAAATCCGATTATCGTACGATGCTTGTACGATTATCCTGCGTTTCTGTTCCGATTGCAGACCGTTATTTTCAAACTTGGACTCGCACGCACCTCCTAGACAATGTGACCACAACAATCGGTAGAAAGTACAACGTGCGGTGTTGCCATACCCACGATTCATCGTAGCCAAAAAATATCCTACGGGCTCCCTACCCTATCTGACTGAGGCTTAATAGCAAAACGTGCATATCTTAGATCCTTGAGTCCAGAACTGTATCTTGTATACGGCGTTTGAACGCTTCTAGCCTTTCAACTTTAGTTTCTGCAAGTTTGAAACTATAAGGAGTAACTAAACTTTTTGAAACTTTTAAACTATTATGAATAATTAAACCACATTTACCACGCCTCAATTGTTTGATTTTCCGACTCAGATAATGGATCATTCGCACTTACAATATATACCTCCTCCCCCCTTCTTGTGTTATATTCTTTCTCATATACTCTCATAATTTCTTATTTCCTCAAATTTGTGTGTGTGTGTGTGTGCGTGCGTGCGTGCGTGCGTGCGTGCGTGCGTGCGTGCGTGCGTGCGTGCGTGCGTGCGTGCGTGTGTGTGTGTGTGTGCGCGCGCGCGCGTGTACGTGCGAATGTTCTCGCGTTTGTTTTCGTGCGTGCGTGTGTGAAAGGCAATATTAGTCCACTCAATTATTATATGTTTATTTAATTATGTTATTAAATGTGTTTATTCATATTTATGACATTTGTAAACTCAATTTAATGGAAGGGCCATAACTAATGTGGGTAGGACTTAATTGTTGCCCGACATATTTGCAATGTATATATATATATACAAACCATAGATACAATATGAGTAGGATCCAATAAAGGATTTATGACTACTCACATGCTATATGAAGGGCAGATTTAGAAGTCTGCTGGATCATGAAGATACAGTGAATTTATATGTACAAGTATTTTTATTTCATAAAGGCTGATAATTAAATTCACAACATCGGAATTTCCGATTTCGGGATCTTTTCAGATGCTCATTCACAATGTATGATATATATATGGAGATAATTATTTGTGAATAACCAGACATAAATATACAGACCAGATTTATATATTTTTTTTATTTCATAAAGGAAGATAATTATATTCACAACATCGGAATTTCTGATTTCGGGATCTTTTCAGATGCTCATTCACAATGTATGATATATACATGGAGATAATTATTTGTGAATAACCAGATATAAATATACAGACCAGATTTATATAATTTTTTTTATTTCATAAAGGGAGAATATAAATTCACAACAACGGAATTTCCGATTTTTGGGATCTTTTAGATACAATATCAAGGCCTCCTACTCATATAAAGCTATGAGTTCATGTATGTAAATTGTCCGTCCAGTCCAGATATGTTGCATGCAAATCCAATGTATATAAGTCATGGTTGGCACCAAATTTATTCATAAATAAACATACAAAGCAAACTCATGATTGTTGTTTCTTTAAAACAAACTTGTGGCGCCATTGATGCCTTGCATTAATCTTTGTCTTGTACTGATATACTTGTGAATTTTACTTATCGGGTGACGTATTTTAAAGGGTTGGTACATGTTTATTGCCTTATTAATTTAAATAATATTTTCGGAAAATATGGACAATAAATGTGTTCATTAGATTGTAGATTTAAATATACAATTTGATAAAAATCGATAAATGAAGATGACCGATTGCAAGAGTTATTAAGTGTGTGTTACTATTATTTTGTAAACATTTGTTTTTCCATTTTTCATGCCACCATTGCAGATCAATGTTGCAGACGACACTTGTGCTACTTGTAGCTATGAATCTAAACAAGGGACTGAAACTATGCTTTTTAGCAATGGTGGCATGTTTACAAGTGCAAATGTGTCACATTTTATTTTTTTTTAATTAATGACTGGATCGTTACTAAGTAAAACAAGCAAAAAAAGTGTTTATTGCTAGTTTTCTTATAGATTTCTTAAAGTTATGTTACGTATAACTTACAGAATACCTTGAACTACATTACACCTTACCTTTATATTATTATATTTTTCCAATCATTGACAATTTGCTTGCTGTGCTTAAACTGTTTTTTGTTGGTTTTTTTTGACAAATATAACAAGTCATTAGAATAGCGATGTAGAAGTATTGACATATAAATCAGTACACATAAAATATTGAAATCTGTTTACTTTTAACTTCTTTTATCATTGCAATTTCACGTGTACATTATACACTCTAAACAAGGACTATAATTATATGCTATATAAATGGTTACAAAACACTTTAAAAAACATAGGTTATGACACAGCAGAAAATGAACCAAAGAAACAGTTAATTTTAATACAGTTTTGTATAATGTACAGTTCTGTTCAGTTTAGTGTCTTGAACGTACATTAGCTTCCATATATATTCAGACCGCAATTTAATCATTTCTTATCCGTTTTATCCATTGAAATATAACAGAAAAGTACAATATCTCACGAGAACACAAACACGTCGGCTACATCATGGCGACCGGAAGCTAAAAATTGTTCCATGGGAGCTTATTGGATTAACATAGAAAACTTTCCATTTAAAAAATTCAATGTCGACCAGCCATATTTGTTCATATTTGGTATAAATTACACTGATTGTGAGTAGTGTCAAAATCATGATAGTAGTTCCGTAAACCATTATATTTTAGAAAATGTGCAGTAGAAACACAATATTCATATTCTGACTTAAATACGAGCTCGTTATTTGTTATGGGTCCATCTTCATCTGCCGTATTTAAATTAGCTTATTCTGAAAGCAAACTTTCACCTTTTAAAAACAGTGTTTGGGTTTGCAAGAAAGGTGAACAGGTAGTAGCCATCGTTTTTAAAACTTCCTGTTGATAGTGGTGGTGATGGTGGAAACAAAACAAAGGCCCTTTTGTTACACCAATGTTTAATGCACCTATTGGAGCCGCGGCGTCTACAATATGCACAATACGTATCAGCCGGCGTACCAATACCAAACCCTGCTCCTGCTGCTGCTGATGATGATGATGGTGGTGGTAGTGGTGGTAGTAAAGGATGAGACGCAGCAAAGGCCCTGCTATTACACCAAAGTTGTATGCACCTATGGGAGCCGCGGCGTCTACAATATTCACATATCGTATCAGCCGACTGACTAGTACCAAGCACTTCTGCTGCTGCTAATGCTGCTGCTGCTGCTGCTGCTGATGATGATGATGATAATGATGGGGGTGGTGGTGGTGGTGGTGGTAATAATGGTAGAGACGCAGCAAAGGTCTTGCTAATACACCAATGTTTTATGCATCTATGTAACCCGCGATTCATACAATATGTACAGTACGTATCAGTCGGCGTACGAGCCCCAAACCCTCCTCCTGCTGCTGCTGTTGTTGTTGCTGTTGCTGCTGCTGCTTTTGCTGCTGCTGGTGGTGGTGTTAGAGACGCAGCAAATTCCCCGCTGGTACCTGCAGAACCAACACGTTCATCTGTATCTGTAATGTAAGAAATGTGTTGAAGTAATGTTTAGTGTCACTTTCAACAATTGTTTCATGAAGCGGCGGCGTCTACAATATGTATAGTACATATAAGCCTGCGAACCTGGACCGAAAACCTACTAATGCTACTGATGGTGATGTGAAAGAAGAGACACAACAAAGGCCACGTTGTTACACCAATGTTTTATGCATCTATGAAAACCGCGGCGTTAACGTACCTGGAGCAAACCTTTCTCCTCTTTCTCCTCCTCCTTCTCCTTCTGCTTCTGCTGCTGCTGATGATGACGGTTGTGGTGATGGTAGTGATGGTTGAAATTCACCAGTCCCGCTGTTACACACAAGTTGTATGCATCTCTGGAAACGGCGGTGTCTACAATATGCACAGTACGTATCAGGAAAAGCTGCTCCTGGTGGTAATAATGATGTTGATGTTGATGGTGGTGGTGGTGTTAGAGACACAACAAAGGCCACGCTGTTTCTCGCAGGACCAAAACCTTTAGATGTTTCTGTAATATAAGAAATGTATTGTAGTAACGTTTAGTGTCGCTTTCAACAATTGCTCAGGCATATGTCATGATGGTGGTGATGGACACCTAAAATATAAGTACTTGAATACATTATACACAGAATAATCGTAGTAAGACCAGCGCGATACAAACATATAAATGAGGTGACAACGGGCATGACAACGCAGGTTGTGCACAAGTCCATTGAAACCAAAAGCACTTTCTATGCGACAGTTGCAAAAACAAAATGAATATACAGTACATGTAACTAATTATTGATTGCCTCTTATTAAAAAGATAACCTTATACTAAAAATGTGGTGTGTAGCACTTAATTCCTCTCCTAACACTTTAACTGTCAGTAGAGCGATGTAGGCCGTCATTGGTCTCTTGTTTATTTATATGTTTTGATTGAAAACACATTAGGTAATGTAATTATGTACCCATGTTACGAAGGCAAAATGCAATTATAACTAAACTGTCACTGACGTAAAGAAATCATGATTTTGATATAAACTTACTTGTTTTACATCGATTGTGAGACAAGTTCTTACAACTGTCGAGGACTTCCTGTGTAGAACCAGTAAGTCAATCATACGATATATGTATAAAGTGTTTTGCTTAATGACAACACACCTGGCCGTGGCGATGATCTACTACATCCAATTTTTATTTTTTATTTTTTTTTGTATTTTTTTTATTTCTACGAAACCTGTATAAAACTTCTTTTTTTTTTAATCCACTGGATTGTTTTGTTGTTTTTTTTCAAATGTCAAACTATAATTATAATGAAAATCATAAATTGACCATCTAAATAAAATAAAAAGTTCAATACAAAAATAGTCTATGTGATTGTATAAATATTCAGAACAGTTCAACTGCAAAACCTTTATGAAAATTATATTTTAATCATCATTGGATTTTTTTTCAAATATCATACTATAATTATAATAAAAATTATGAATTGAACAGTATAATGAAAGTAAAAGTTCAATACAAAAAAGACAGGGTATTTCTTTTAGGATGTGATTTTCATTTCCAAGAAGGAACAGCATGGAACAAATATAGTGTTACAGCTACTTTTTATAGTTTTAAGGTATGTATTGTTTATTTTCTAGATGTGTTGTAAATTAGCACTTCATATGAGAGAAAAATATACAAAACAAGTAAATGTCAAAGAAGAGCTTTATACACAAACCATGACTTTTCAAACTTTTCAATTGTACAGTATTTAATTGCATTTATTTTTACAGTTTGGTACACATATTTTATTTGTAGCTTAAATCTGATGACGAATGGTAACCTATCATCTAACTTGCACTTATAAATATAGTATTTTGCTTGAAAAAATAATTTATTTAAAGTATTGTCATGTTTAACTGATCCAAAGATATTACCTTTCATACTCCATTGATGTTGAAGTATCATGTTTTTGTCATTGTATGTTGTTTTAAAGCTATTTCAGAACGTTTCTACATACTTACATTACCAGAATAAATGTGTAATGTTTTCTACATGCGCTTTGCAAAAGGTAAATGTATCATCATTTTTTATTTACATTTTCGTCAAAAGAGAATTAGTAGCTGTAATTCTGTAGTTCATTTTAATTTGAAACCATTGTATTCTAGTATCTTTTGTACAAATAAAAGGGAATTTAAATAAGTTTATCGATTCTCTTTCAACATCTAATCCATACTGTCCCTGTATAGTAATAGAAGTTCGCGACACATTTGACCTAACAAGCACAATGACATATATTACACGGCAACTTTTTTTAGTGCTGTTTATGCAAGACACTGATAATTGGCACATTGGATTGTCTAGTTTCGTTGCAAGTTGAGCAAATTTAAGTGTTTGAATGTAACCAAGTAATGTACAAAGCATACCTTCGTGTTCAATAAACTTAGTATTTACAGAAAACTTATCAACAAATAACCTAAATGAAAGAAGATTACCATGTTCATCAATCAAGTCACTATCAAATTTTACACCTTTGTCATACCATCTTTTATAAAATACACTTGATCTTCCGATCTTAATGTTATTGTTTAACCATAAAGGTTGGTTTAAAAAATCTTTCCATGACCTTGGTACTAAGGCAGTTAATACATCCAGACTTGTGTACACACATTTCCAAAATGGATTAGATATTTTGAAAAGGTTCTTTTTCACATTATCATTACCAAAAATTAACATTTCTGGTGCACTACTGATATATTACTTCTGGATATGTAGATATAATTCCAATCATCACTTAGTAATAATTAGAGTTCATTAAGTAAATATTAAACAATTGAAAAAGCCAAATGGAGCGACCGCAGGTGGTCATTTCGATCCCCAGCCGGGTCATACCAAATACTTGAAAATGGTACTAGAAGCTTCCCCGCTTGGCGCTCAGTATTCAGTGGATAGTGTCCCTTTAAGATTTAGATCCAGGTTCAAGCAGACACTTTATCACTAATAACATAATATTGTTTAGCACGTATACGAAGTAGTATTTACGGTCTTTTAAGACGACTCTTCATATACTGTGTTCATTGAAATTCATTTATACATTAATGATCTTAAAGTCGTTGGTTCGAGTTCTGCTCGCTCCAAAAACTTTCGTGAGAAAGTATGCTAGTTACCTGCGAAATGACAGTGGTTCTACTCGGATTCATTCTGTGGTAAAAATGGATATACCATATATAACCTGAAATGCGTTGGAAAATGGCGTTTAACCCTTTACTCCATAGATACGCGTTTTCCTGCACCAATCACAGAAGGCCTTTGAAAACAGTGCAGGAAGAGTTCAGATTGCTCGTGACGAGCAATCTGAACACTTCCTGCACTGTTTTCCACTCTGTCAGTTACTATAAACATAATTCACCAAATAATTCAAAAGCCTTCTATATTACGTGTCCAAAGGTGTCTATATTAGAGGTGTCAAAACGCGTATCTATGGAGTAAAGGGTTAACCCCATTCATTTTTTTCATTTCAATACAATGAAGTCAAGTGAATTTTAAGTCGAGAAGACAAAGAGCAGATTAAATAAGCTCATTGTAAGATTTTGAGCCGACATGGGTTATATCAATAGTATTGATTACAAATTTAAACGCACAGAGCTTAAAAAGTTATTGCATTTTTTTAAGAAATAAGCACACATATACTTATTATTATTGTGCATGTAGTCATATATTTACACACATCACATTGATATCATATGCATGCCCGCACACACACCGTATTCACACAAAATAAGATATTGATCAAAAACGTGTGTATGCGGATAGAAACTTTCATCTCTTGATAAAATGTCCATAAAACACACGAATGATTAATGATTTATCATTCTGATATCACAGGCAACTAGTTTCTTGTATGTTATGAGTAAGCTGTGGTGATGTCACCGCCAATGTTTTATTTATTATAATATCTTAAACGTGCAAAATGATCTTGAACTAGAAACTTTGCGGTTTGAAGTAAAATTTCAAATACTTTATGTGTTTATCTAGATGCAGTTTACACATTTTGTCATCATGAGTAATTTAACAATTTAATTTAAACACAATTTGCTGGGAATGCTCTCGTTTTGTAGTTTTTTTCATTGTGTAAAAAAAAAAGAATTTCCATTTGCATTCCTGGAATGAATGGTAATTAGGAATTTCAAAAAAAAATTCGTGAATACGCGAGCGTTCATAATATCACAATCAGTTACTTTTCCTTCTCTGGCATCATCAAGGGTCCTCCGTGGCCGACTAGTCTAAGGCGCTGTCTTAAAATCACTTATCTCGCACGGCTAAGGTCAAAGGTTCGAGTCCCGCTCGCTCCAAAATCTTTATGTGACAAACTTTCCAGTTACTTGCGGAAGGACGGTGGTTCTACTCAGTCTGACTCAGTCTGAGGTCTTTCTCCACCAGTAAAACTGGATATGACATATATAGCCTAAAATGTGTTGAAAATTGAGTTAAACCCAATTAAAAAAAATCTCTGTCATCATGTGTTGTCAATTTCAGCGACGTCATGGTCCAAAGGAGGCAACAGCTTTAATTTACTCTATTCATACAGGTAGAATTGCTAACTGTAAAGTATTGGATACAAATTAGTTGCCCGGATGTGTTCAGCATCTGGTTTATTGTTCATGTTTGTTTTGTTATATATATAATCCCCGAGATAGGGAGGGGTTTATCAACTTCTTATCTCCAAAAGGTTTGAGACTTGTTTCTAGAGGGAAATTTTAAGCTGAGTTCGAAAATACATTTCTTACTAACCGCTGTAAGGGGCGTTTGGTCACACATCCAAGATGGCCGCCAAATTGGCCGCCAAATATTGATAATGCATGTATATATATATATGAGTGATGTAAGTTAGGGATTGCATGTACCTTAAGTTCCCAAACCAACCAGCTCTGCTTTCTCTCTCGACATCGACCGAACAACAACTTGTTATATCATTT
Organism: Panopea generosa; assembly: GCA_029582155.1. Classification (NCBI taxonomy): domain Eukaryota; kingdom Metazoa; phylum Mollusca; class Bivalvia; order Adapedonta; family Hiatellidae; genus Panopea; species Panopea generosa. The sequence continues at coordinate 77,349,250 of CM055897.1, read as the reverse complement.
AATATCTAATTATTATTTAGAAGTATCAAACTACAAAATTGACAAGGACTTGGTAACTTGAGATCTCTGATAGCAATTGTTTTATTTACTTCATGGAACCACGCTCTAAATTGTGAAAAATTGTAATTTGTATTGTATTGTGACATGTTGTGAAATTTTCTTTAAGTTTTAATGTCTGTCTTATTGTATTGTTATACATGTTACGGGCTTAATTAAAAGAAGAAACCCGGAATAGACTAACATCTTACTTTTGAAGCCCCGGTTACACTATAGAGATCCTTGTATATATGTAATGTTTAGATATCCTTACTTGACTGTGATGAATTGTCTCTGTTCCTATGCGTTTTAGTGACCGGCACTTCCTGCCTATACTTTTCGATTACTGGAACATTATTCTGATGCATTTCATTGACCGGACCTCCATTCTGATGCATTTCATTGACCTGACCTCCATTCTGATGCATTCCATTGACCGGATCTCCATTCTGATACACCCCATAGATCGGACCTCCATTCTGATACACCCCATAGACCGGACCTCCATTCTGATACACCCCATAGATCGGACCTCCATTCTGATACATCCCATAGATCGGACCTCCATTCTGATACATCCCATAGATCGGACCTCCATTCTGATACATCCCATAGACCGGACCTCCATTCTGATACACCCAACCTACTGTAATAGTTCAGATACACAATTATACTTTGTTTTATTGATTCAAACTATTGAGTATTAGTATAAAACATTAAATATTACCATAATTGAGTGGCTGACAAATTATAATCCATAAAGTTTTATTATCATAACTGAATGACAAATGACAACTTTTTTAAGGAATTATATCAGAATTTTTCACAATTTTAAAATTGACTAAACCATCCTTTTCCAAATATAGCATGCCTATATATACTCACTGACACCGTATTGCCAAACGGATATCTATGTTAACGCTGAGACTGAAATAGATTCCCGCTTAAAATTGTAACATAGTTTGTGACATATCAAAAGAGTTTCATTATTTCATTTTAATTTCAATTTGATCTGTTATACTGGTTCACATGTTGTAAAAATTGTTTCATCTTATTTTAAGAGTCCGAATGACGATGTGACGGTCGTCAAGCAGTATTTAAATGCTGTCTATTTTTAGAATGAGAATTTCGTTTTAAGTTTACCGGAGTGGTTATTTAGATATAGATTTTGCAAGTTTTGGCGGATTTGATATGCGAAACCATTCAGATTTTATCTATTTATGATGATGAGATGTATTTTATTCATTTTAAAACTTATTTTATAAGGCATTCAATGTAAATATACTATCTTTACACGTCATATTACATAAATTTAATAACAAGCTATAATTCTAAATACTATATTAGCATGACAAATAAAATAATTCTAAAAATGGTATCACCATAATTGTCTTATGAAAAACAAGAAATGTCACTAGTAATTGTCGCATGCCTCCCAAATGGTTTGTGAAAATAACGATATATTTTATAACAGGTAGCGATGTGTCCATGAATATCAAGAGTCATGGACTGACGTTTCAGACTGGACATGCAATTTCATGTTTTTCTTTATATTAAAGTGTGACCTTGACCTTTTTTTCATTGACATCTAATGTAAAGATCTCGGTATTTCATGACATGTTGATCACTTGTGTCAAGCTATTTTAAAATCCATCCGTGTAAAACAAAGTTAAAGACCAGACATCAAATATCAAACAAACTGAAAGTGTGACCTTGACATCTGAGGTAAGGTTCTCGGTCTTCGTCATGTCATGTTGATTAACTGATAAATTGAGCCAAGTGTTTTTGAAATCCATCCATGTATGATAAAGTTACAGACTGGATTTGAAATCTCAAACAGACTCAACGTGTTGTCGAACAAACACAAAGTGTGACCTAAGGTGATTGTGATTTTCTGGTACGGGTCTGGGTCTTACGTTCGACATGTCGTCATGTCATCTTGATCAATTGAGCCAAGTTAAAGACAAAGTTACAGACCAGACACGAAATATCAAACAAATTGAATGTGTGACCTTGACCTTTGAGAAAAGGTTCTGGGTCTTACACGCGACACTTTGTCATGTCATGTTGATCAACTGAGCCAATTTTTTTTTTAAATTTATCCATAGGTGACAAAGTTACATGCCAAGACACGAAATCTCAAACAGACTGAAAGTGTCGTCAATTAAAGTTAAATTGTGATCTTGACCTTTGAAGTGGGAGTCTGTGTGTTATGCGCGACATGTCGTTATGTTAAGTTGATCATTTGTTGCAAGAAGTTTTAAAATCCATCAATGCATGACAAAGTTACAGGTTAGGCACGAAATCTCACACAGACTCAAAGCGTTATCAAACAAACTCAAAGTGTGACCTTGACCTTTGAGGTACAGGTGTGGGCCTTATGCGCGACACGTCGTCGTGCCATGCTGATGAATTGAGCCAAGTATTTTTGAAATTTATCCATAGGTGACAAAGTTACAGACCGGACACGAAATCTCAAACAGACTGAAGGTGTCATCAAACAAAGTTAAATTGTGACATTGACATTTGAAGTGGGAGTCTGGGTGTTATGCGCGACATGTCGTTATGTTAAGTTGATCATTTGTTGCAAGAAGTTTTAAAATCCATCAATGCATGACAAAGTTACAGACCGGACACGAAATCTCACACAGACTCAAAGTGTTGTCAAACAAACTCAAAGTGTGACCTTGACTTTTGAGGTACAGGTGTGGGTCTTACCCGCGACACGTCGTCATGTTATGTTGATCATTTGTAGCAAGTATTTACAAAATCCATCTATGCATGACAAATTTACAGGCCGGACACGAAATACCGGACGGAAGGACGGACGGGCGGACGGCGGACGCTGCGATTACTGTATGCCACCCCAAACAATTGTAGGGGGGGGGGCATAAAAATATCAAGGTCGCAAAAAATTAGTCGTAGTAGCTTTATGAACCTAATATAACAGGGAAGATCTATACATTAAGATTGATTGATTTATTGATTGATTGATTGATTGATTGATTGATTGATTGATTGATTGATTGATTGATTGAATATTTAGCGTCATTTTATGCCATCGAGGGTTAACAGACGATCAGTTAACCTTACCTCTTTTTCCTGGGACCCTGGAAGGTTAACCAGTGCTCGTGAGCACCCCATCTCCGCAAGTAACTGATATTTTTTCCCACTTGGTTTAAACATATTTTTTTTTTTATTCATAAATTATGTACAGCATATTCCACAACATATTTAGTAAAAGGATTGAAACGAAAGAAAATATTTCTTATATAGTTTCTCTCTTCACTTTTCCCACTTGAATCAGCATTGAGACACAAATGGTAATCAGACGCAATGTCGTATATCAACCATCACGGATATTGTTACCGGACGGGGATTCGAATTCACGACCCTGGAGTGATAGTCAGACACGCTAACGACTGAGCTAAATCGGACCCGGCGTATACATTAAGATAAATGAATTATTAATACTATTGTAAATTTCGTAAAAGTAATATTACCTGTGTTAAATGAAAAATAATTGCCTGTCACACGTGTAATAACACATACACATATAGTGAAACTGCTCAATTGTACAGCCATCTCAATCGCCCCGGAGCGTAAATGTTATAAGAATGTCTTGCCTATCTTGCACATGTAATCGCCACTTAAGCTGATGGGCAATAGAGCAACACGCAATTAATTTGTAAAAACTATTAAATGATAAACATTATAAAAAAATCACATATGTTTACATCTATTTTAATATTCATACAAGTACATATAAATATAAAGTGTTCCAAGGCTGTGTCTCTGCCTTGCATGTTTTGTGTATAAATCCATAGGCTTATTATTCTATATCAGTTTGAACAAGTTAAACATTTCATTAATTCCTTAAGTATACTTATTATATAGTCTTAGAACTAGTTTAGTTTAAACATATTTTATTGCATAATTCACATAGCAAACGGGTTGGGCCACATGTTCTAGCAACATTAGTCTTAGAACTCAATGCGATTATGCTTTTAGATAGTGTACACCTGTTTCGCAGTACAATACATTTTAATTTCGGCAGTCAAAGAGTTCGGGCGTAATGTAATTATACCGTTTCTAAGGAGTGGATATTTTCCGTTCTTGCCAAGATTTCAAAAACATATATATATTCTAAATTCAAGCCGGATAACCATAACCAACTTTATTACAATAAAAACAATTGGAAAAACTTCGATTATTTAATATTTTTATAAACTTCGTTACTGTTCAACGGTACTACATTCATCACGATTACTGGACTTAAACAAAGTACTATGCTGTTCTACGGCTACATGTGTTACTATTTATAATTCGTACTTTATACTTGCCTTATTGGATTTGTAAGCATTTACAAATAACCAATACAGTTTATAAACTTCATAAAGTGTTGATAACTTCTTCAACAAACCAAAACAGTACAACCACCGTTCCATTAATAGCACAATAAAGCACACTTTAATATCAACGCTCGCTTTAAATCAATATAAACTTATTAAATGTTTAAAGACGTTTCTGCGGGTTGTTACTGCGCATCGCTACGCGCATAGTTCCTTTCTGTTATTTTCAGTTTCGGGGTCTAATTTCGCCGTTTGGTTAATTAAAAGTCGAGTCGCATTAGGATATTTACAAAGCGAAGTATTTTCATTTCGAGATGTCAGAAATGTAAATTTTGTCAAGGAAGCGATCGGAAAGCATGGAAGAGTATATTGTTTTTCGTGCTAAACCACCAGAAGTGCTTGTACATAACGAAGTCGAAGAAACAACTACGAAAATATAACCAATACTCGTAGTGGTAACATTTCGGATAACTCATTTTCGGATATAAATCATTTGTGAATTGTTCCAAAGCGCTGAATACATAATGAATTTACCTGAAACAATATTATTCATACCGGGATGGAGACAAGGGAGAGTAAGTCTTGAATTTTGACATTTAGGTAACCTGATGCATGTAAAAGTTTGGTATTGAAGGACATTATGGAAGACACTTATATGGGTCAATGTTATACATAAACTGTATATGTGGAAGTATAAGAACCGTGGAAACAAACAAGACACATCGGTTAAACAGGAAAAGTCCAATATCATTTGACATCAACTCAAAGCAATTGAGAATAAGGTTAGTTCATGCTTTATCATAACTCACTGATCAATATCGATGTGTCACATAAAATGTTAACTTGGGATTTCTAGAGATGAACAACTATAAAAAGTGATTGATTGGTTGAATATTTTGCGTCATTTTCATGCAATCGAGGGCTAACATACGATCACCTAACCACTGTTTCCTGGAATTAACCAGCATTTGAGCACACCCCATCTCCGCAAGTAACTGCTAGCTTTCCCATTTGAATCAGCGGTGAGAGACGATTGATAAAGAGACATAATGTTTTATATCTATCATCCTGGAGACTGTTGCCGGGCGGGGATTCGAACAGTTTTCTTACATTGAGCAAATGTTAAAAATAAATTTATACACCGTCACATTCTGTGTTTCCAGTTAAACAGAAAATTGTTACATGAATTATGAAAATAAGAAACTATTCAACACATTTCAGGAATGCTAAACAGAGGCTCAGGTTACAGATGGATCGAGATGTTGGTGCTTTAAATACCTGTAGTGGTTTCATTAACTTTGAAGAGACAATCAATATCGTGACATAGACAACGTGTACAGACGCACTAAATGAAAGAGTGACAATCATCAAAAGAGGCCAATGGTAATTATTAATGTAGTTTAACTGTTTCAGCTTATTTTTACTATGGAATACAACAAAATAATCATGAGCACATTCTCTGCGTTACAACTTTTTAAATTATTGAATTATTGTCAAAATGCTTCGTTTACGGCCATTTTGTGAAAAGGGAGGTAATATTTAGCTCTGTAACTTAGTAACAAGCATCAGGACATATATTTTTTTTTTTATTTTCTGATATAGTGTGTTATGGTGCCTCTTTGTAGAAAGAATGAAACAATTCTCCGCGTTAGAACTTTTTTTATTTTTAAATTAGTGTAAAAATATATCGTTAACATCCAATTCTATAATCGTAGAAATTTATAAAAATCACTGTATGAAATGTGAAACTCAAAATAGCATCATGACTTTTTCTGTTTTAGATACTTTATCTTTTGTAACATGAGTGAAAACAATATTTTGTTGAAATATATCACTTTGTTAGTAAATTAAACAAGATTTATAACTTACACGCATTTGCTGTTTTTTCTTTAAAAATTGTAAAACGGTGTAGTTTAAAAATAGGCATAGCAAAAAAACAAGCATGGTGACCTATATTTTTTTTAATGTTTTAAACTTGTCTTACTTCAAAGTACTTGTGTGCAAAATTTAAAAAAATTCTCCGCGCTAGAACTAACTCGAAGAAACGTCTTTAAGTCTCAATCAGCTGTTTGACATGCAACTACACTAAACAGTGATCCAATGTTGTTCCTTCGCTTTTCCGTAACTGCAGTTTCAATAATTTCAACATTAGCATGAGGCCAGTGAAGAAAATAATGAGTAATGACATAAATAGATAAGGAAGTGGACACTGTATGTGTTGTATATCATTTATAATTTATTGCTTATTTTAAATGATAAGATTTTCTTTTCTTTTTTCTTTGATGTGATGTAAAAGAGGACTATTTAACAAATTTAAAACTAGAATGTTTTTACTTTGGCTAATGTTTTTGTGAAGAGGCTTATTGGAAATGGATTATAAATACCTTTCATGTGTTTGAGGTGCGAATTACAACTCGACAGATGGGGAAATAATTTGCAATCTGCAGTGAAAAATATATAAAAGATACTTTTTCTTGCATACAACCCTAACTTTGTGTTTATTTTTAAAGATTTCTATTCCGTTTTTATAGTAGCGCAAGGATACCAGAATATTTATGAATGATTACGACATAGCACGAGGATTTTATGAATTACATTAAGTCATAGCGCGAAGAATTTGTCATAGCGCGAGGATTTTATAAATGACATTAAGTCATAGCACGAGAATTTGTCATAGCACGAGGACTTTATGAAAGGAATTAAGTCATATTGACAAGAATTTGTCATAGCGCGAGGATTTTATGAATGGCATTACGTCACAGTGCAAGAATTTTATCTCGGCCCTAGGGTGAGCCAGAAATATCTTTCCCCGGTAATATGCAGATATACTAATCCGGTGTGCAAGAATAGAAAATACCATAGTATATAGCAAATGTACCATATGGTACAGAGTCGAACACTCACTTTGGGGAGCATCCATAGGTTCCGCCGATATTTTCTTGTTTTCCATAGTTATACAACAACGGTTTGTTTGTCTTTTAACTTTGACCCTCTTAAAAAGAAATGTGTTGTTGGTGATATTTGTTATACAGGTAGTTTACTCGCGATTCGTCATATTCTATTTTAATACCTCATATTTGCACATGTTTACATGAAAAAAAAGATTTAAAAATAAACTTAGTCATTTTAATTCGATTTCGAAACAAGTTATTTTAACTTATACAAATCACGCTCAGAGTCTTCCTTGGTATAGTCAGTACCAAGCATATGCGTCGGAAAAAGTGTCTTGCTTAAGGACACCATACATATCCGCGACGGAGGATTGAACCCACGACTCTCTTGATCATATGACTGATGTTCTACCACTGGACCACGTGCTCCTTTTTTTGTTAACTTATTTTCACAAATTTTCACTTGAAACTAGTTTTGAAAATTATATATTAAAATGCTGCAAAATTACGTTTTTTTTAAAAGGGACATAACTCTTGTCAATGTTTGTAAGGAACACTATTTAACACATTCTTGGTAATATACGACACAAACGAGTTATCAATAACTTAAGCATTTTCATTAATAAAGTTTTTTTGTCAGATCCGAAAGCTTTACAATAATAATGATGAGAATAATAACAATAACAATAATAATAACGGTTTAATGGTTCCAATAAACCAGCTATCCGGTAAAATTCTAGTATCGAATATCTTATTGAAAAGTTACAAAATAACAGAGCCATAATATATTTTGTATTTTTTATGTATTCATTGTACACTGTCCAAAAATCAAAAACTTTATACTTTATATGTTTCAATATTTATTTTGTTAACATATATGTTCGAAACGTGTTATATATGGCTTTCAGGATTTAATTGCGAATAATCATTATGGAAGTTTTATTTAATTTTCGAAGTATTCATCCACAAAAAAACATTTTCTTTACTTTGGACATGCGCAACATTTGTAATCATTTGTTGCTCAGCACAGATAAAAAATAATTTTGTTTTTAAAAAACACACTATCATTCAGCGACGTGTCTTTCTGAAACTGAGAGAAATAAGACTATTGTTATGCTTCGGGCCGGGTCATTGGTAAATACCGTTGCTCATCATTTTGGCTGTTCAAGATAGTCTAATCGTATTCTTGCGAACACAGTTTTCCATCTAATATCACAGGGAATATCTTGGTTTCACCTTGACTGAAATGTCTATTTTAGACACATCATACCATTCACAGATTGTTTATTGGTGGCAATAAAACACTGTGGCGCTGACGGCCGTTTTCTCTAGGATAACCTCGATGGGTTTATCAAGGATATAGCATATAACCTTAGCTACAGAGCCCAATAAATGTGGGGCGCTTATTGGGAACTTTGTGCAGACAGGAAAGTAAGGTCCATCCGTTTCCAACAAAAGGTTGTCAAAAAGGATTCTCTTAAGAGCTTCAGCCTGCCTACTATTTAATGTCTTGGCTACGTCCGTAAAACCAAACATTGTATTTGGGAATGCCTCTGTTCATCTGCTCACAATCTCCAATGATATAGTGAAACAATGTCTTTTGACTTGAGGGAACCTGTTCGTTGAGCAATTCTAGGCACCTCATGAAACTCCAAACTAGTCGGATCTGAGGCCATACCCCGGCAATGAAATACCTGACTTTGGTCCAGGTATCGGAGCAAGGTATTCAACTGCTCAAAAAAACATTTATCCGGATGGACAGAATGATCTAACCCAATTTACCCAAGTCCCACAAATTCAGGCATACCCAAACAGTTCTACAGGGCAAGTTGTTGGTTTACTGACGACGTCTTTGAATGGCTCCCACTACCACTGAAAACCCGAATGCAGTTAGTCTTCGCACCTCCTCCCTGGATGGGTAGGATTCAGGGTCACAAAACGCTATGGTGTAACTGGCGAACTCCAGGTGGTACACATATTTTGGTCATCGAACACCATGGCTTCGAAGACCTTTTTCATTGAAGACGATGTCGACAATTCCAACTTCTTTCGTGTGCTATTCAAATGGAAATTACTGGCATATCCATACAGGATAGGAAACATGTCCTAACCTTCAATGTGCTGATGTTCCAACCGTGGGGACATCAAAACCTGGTTGCACTTGGTATTCAAATCTTGGAAGCATCAATGACTGGTTTGGCATTTTCCCGTAAGGTTTCGACCGTGAGAACGCCAGTGTCTGACTGAATTGTAGACGATTATGCACTGTGGTGAATGTTGCCTTTACTGCATCCAATCTTTCTTTGGACATGCAATTTGCAATTGCCAGCAAACATCGCCTAGTGAATAAGGACTGCAGGTGAGGTAAGCGGATCCAACGAGAAAGTTGCAGGAACTTACCACTTCTGTGATAGGCACAGGAGTGCAATAGCCTCCCTTTGTGGCTGGGTTATTTCCCATCATGGAAAAATCAACACATCAAAGCCAATTTGATTGACTACATCCTCCAGGTTATCATTTAGTCCCAGCATATTTCTGGCAAGAACTTTCAAGACTGTTATGAGCTATTGACATACCTCCTTTGAATGTGACTTTCGTTCATCAAAATCAGCTATGATATGTTGTTCCAGGAGATGGTGTTTCACAAAGTTCGTCTCCATGTTGCAACCTGGAACTGCAGATCTGTGGCCGGGTCGGGTGTGTGTACTCTGTTTTTCTGAATTCCAAAAGATCATCGACTCCTCCCTGGGAGCCTTTGTGACCTTTCTTTTGCTACCTTTAACTTTTGAGTGGGCGGGTTCAGGTGCTGACATGTGCAATTCTCTCTTCTTCTTTGCCGATTCAACTACTCTGGCCCGCGGATGATTAGCTCGTCGTTGCCATGATCGTTTAGGAGAACCATCAGGAGAAGAAGAACGTGAAACCGCAATACTATCATTCCCCTGCTTCTACATACGACTGGGGTGATTTAGCCAGACTACTTTTGGAAGTTTGGGCGCCTGTAGGAACAGCCAACATTTTCTGAGGAATCACATGCCGATCAGAGGAAATGGGTATCTTAATTCCACTTTATCTGCTTTTACCGACTACCTAACTCAACGAAGTTCCGGTGAGTTTACGCATAGGGTCAGGTCCATTGTTGGAAAGGGTTTCCATGGCTCAATATGCATTGACTCCAAATACCGTATCTCTTAAGGAAATTCCCTCACGACAAACTTTGTCGGCCATAATGGCTCCCTCATTCGGCATGGTGGTTGCGATTAAGACTTGACCTTTATCTTTTTTGTATGGAATTTTCATAAATTATCAGATATTGAGCTGTCAAGGAGAAAAGAGGTAGCTTCACTGGCTGCTCTCTTCAACCACTGATTGAATCTCAGCCCTTTAGCTATCGCTACTTGACCAAGCCTTAGCTTCCTTCCTCAAGAAATATGTCTGTGCATAAAAACATCCCCAAAAAAGATCACCGGTCTCCATTAATTTAATTGAGGCAGTGTGGTGACTTACATTATCCCTAAAGTCTTTCAGGTTCCCGGTGATACATTCGTGCAAGAGATTGTATAATGATGTACATAGAACCCATGTAATGTAACGGGTATCTGACATAAATGGCATCGATATTTGTCTGTGTTTAGGCAGTCTAAAGGAATTATATCTACACATGCCGCGAGATACGACTCTAAGCAGTAATTGCACTGAATCATGAACTGTTTCCGTCCCCAAGGTTTTTGACATAAACAAGAGATGTCATTGTCATTTGAACCCATGGGTTGGTGCTTTCCTACTTTAAATTGTTTGATCTAGGATGGTAAATTACGATCTCTGCAAGGTTTACGGCGATCATGGTTTGTGACCAATACTACATTTTAACTGGACTCTATATAGATAAGGAGTAATACTTTGAGTAATAATCCCGGGTCCTTTCCAGGGTGGGCTTAACTTTTTACTCTTATCCTTAATTATTGCAGTGTCCAAACACCCTCCTGATAAGGCCTTACTCCACATGTATAAAGTTCGCACTGGATGTTTACGTCTGTTAGCACACATGTTAGTGTCCACTTATATTTTGGGGCTGAAGATACTCTGGGTGTTGAGATGTTGAGACTAGCGACCCTGATGTTACTGGTACCGAGCTTGTGCCATTGTCTCGGTATTGGGGTTGAACATGATGGTCTATAACTTCATTGCTATACGTGCTGCTATAGAAATTGGATCAGCTGGAAAAAAAATAAGACATCACAGCTTGATTTACTTTCCCGTTCAGAGATGCCACTGCTGGTAAATGAATGTAAGCTAATGCCTGGCGACTGGAGGATGCCAGAACTATGGTGAACTGATTAAAAAAAAGCTGGTTGAAATATTTGGTATGCCACAGGTGAAGCAGGTGAACGACATGTCGTTTTTCTGCTTTGTGTAGGGTAAGATGACTTCATCGTTCATATGAATGCATTTCGAGTGGTACCATGTTTCACAATCGTTTCACAACAGATCACTACTGGAAATTGTTTACATCTAGTAAATAATTAAAACTTATCCACACATGCATGCATATACTAATGCTTGTCATGGAATTAGTAAGTATAAGCTTGAATTTAACTGTTTAGGGTTTTTAAAAACAAAATCATTTCGACAGAGTGACAATTATTTTTCAATTTTGCAATAAAAATATAGCGCGTTTTATTTTAATATTTTGATATAGTGTATGGCTACAATTTCTTTAAAACCTCACAAAATACTCTCTGGTACCTATTTTAATGACAATCAATATAAACAATACATGTTACCGCGTAATATTAGAAAACAATAGTTCCCAAAGTATGCCAACAATAAATAAACTACAGTTGCAAAACTAATGCTTTTATACTTAGTGGGCATATTTATATGAATATTAAGATTTCAATTGTATTTTGTATTAGGGTTAAATTGCTTTAAACAATATTTTTTATACCAGTATGCATATTTCATATATTGAACTTGATATAAGAGACCAGTTTCAGGCGTATCCGTCATGAGCGTGGCATCCGAAATAGGGTCAGTTGTAGAACAGTAGTAGGCATAGTGCCACCATTGCAAAAAGGAAGTGCTTCCGTGGGGTAGTCGCATAATGGCGGTTATAAATAATCCTCAATTCTTCTTCTTTCAAAATTCATTTTCCTTATTTTAATGCTTATTTTTTATTTGAATGGCATTATTGATGTATTTTGAACATTTTGATAGCATTGTCACGTGTGAATTGTGAATTTAGAAAAAAATGATGCTTGGAAATTGGGGTATGAATTCCATGATTTCGGAAGTCTACTTTCACTTTGTCACCAGTGTACACACTGAGCAGAAAAAAATCTCTTATATGACACATGACCCCTACTTTTCTCATCATATTTTGATAGCGCAGAGGTTGACAAACAGTAAAATGTAGCTTTCACTTCTTTCATTTGGGACTCTCTATGAATGACAAGCCTTCAAACTTTTATTATTTACTATAGAATAAAGAACAAAAGTCAATGGTGGGGTTATACCTATTATGTAGTGACGCTGGCTGATCTCGACAAAGTTGCTTCCCTTTGTGCGCAGAACTGGAGCGCTTGAAAAACTATAGCAATCGTCCTTTACTCTTTCCCGATTCATTGATTTACCGGCTATAACTATTGATGTCAACATGATTATGAATACAACTAATGCATTGTTCTAACGGTAATTATATATATTTTTTGTCCATGGTGTTTATGAATTGTTCTGACGGTAATTATAATTATATACGAGTTTATGTAGAGAATATGGTGCTTATAATTATGAAAATTGTCGGCGCGGCTGTGATTACTATGATAAAATGTTGATAATAATTGTTATTATGGTCATGATGATGATGTGTATAATTTTGAAATGATGATGTCGTTAATGATTATACATAAGATATAGGTGATTTTTTATAACGTTGTGATGATAATATCGTGTTAATGTAGTTAATTGGGTGGATGATACTACATATGAGTATTATGTTGATGTAGGTGATTATGTAATCTGTTTGGGATGATGATGATGACGATGATGATGGCGATACATGCGAGTGTTATGATGATGTAGGTGATAATGTATACTGTTTGAAATGATGATGGCGATGATAATATGATGATGATTATGATGATGATGAGGAGGAGGAGGAGGAGGAGGAGAAGGAGGAGAAGGAGGAGGAAGAGGAGGATAATGATGATGAAGATAATGATGATGATGATGATGATGATAATGATGTTGTTGTTGATGGTGATGATGTTGATATAAATGAGTATTATGTTGATGTAGGTGATAATATAACATATTTAAAATACGATGATGATGATTATATTGATACATATTGTGTTGTAGAGATAATGATAAATATTTGGAATGATGAGGATGATGATAATGTTATTGCTGATGATGGTGAAAATGATGATGATGTTGATGATGATGAGATATGTGTTTATGAGAATTATGTTGATGTAGGTGATAATGCAAAATGTTTGGGATGATGAGGATGATGTGGATGCTGATGATGGTGAAAATGATGATGATAATAACGATAATGAGATATAAAATCGTGAGTATTATGATGATGATGATGATGATGATGAAGATAATGATTATCCATATTTGTATTGTGTTGATGTAGGGATAATATACAATGGTTATAACGATGATTAAGATGATTAGGATGATGATGTATACGAGTGTTTTGTCGGTGTAGGTGATAGTGTATATTGTTTGGGATGACGATGATACGTATATGAATTATTACGATGTAAATGCTGACGTATTATGTTTGGACGATGATGATGATAATAATATTGATAATGATGATGATGCTGATGCTACTAATGATGATGATATTGGTGGTGGTGTTGGTGGTGGTGGTGATGGTGGTAGTGGTGATGATGATGATAGTGGTGGTGATGGTGGTGGAGGTGGTTGTGTTAATGGTGATGATGATGATGATGATGATGATGTGATGATGATGATGATGTTGATGGTGGTGGTGATGATGATGATGATGATGATGATGATGATGATGATGATGATGATGATGATGATGATGATGAAGATGATGATGATCATTATCCATATTTGTATTGTGTTGATGTAGGGATAATATACAATGGTTATAACGATGATTAAGATGATTAGGATGATGATGTATACGAGTGTTTTGTCGGTGTAGGTGATAATGTATATTGTTTGGGATGACGATGATACGTATATGAATTATTACGATGTAAATGCTGACGTATTATGTTTGGACGATGATGATGATAATAATATTGATGATGATGATGATGCTGATGCTGATGCTACTTATGATGATGATATTGGTGGTGGTGTTGGTGGTGGTGGTGATGGTGGTGGTGGTGGTGATGATGATGATAGTGATGGTGATGGCGGTGGAGGTGGTTGTGTGGATGGTGATGATGATGATGATGATGATGGTGATTTACCACTTGGAAGTCGCTATTGTTTTTTCTAAACAGTGCATCATGGGAATGTTCAAACTGGTATTGATATTAAAACCTGGTCGTGTTCCGGCTGTTCCGACCACTTTCAGGCTAAAAGGAAAATTTAAACGCGGTGTGTGTAATAATTGATTGTGACGTTTTAATGCACTAATTGAAATCACTATGAATTGTTCTTTGCATATTTAATCAGGGAATAATGAAAATGCCTTAAATCAAGGAATTTTTTTAAATATTGTTTAAATGAGGTCTTGAAACTTATATTTTTTGATAATTTATCGCCGTTTCAGACAGATTCCTACCGGGTTAATATTAATAATTTTCAAATAAGCATGAATGTACTCAATTATTATGCTGAACCCTAATGGCAAAATGACAAAACTAAACAGCTACAGTTGTTACTTGATTTCGATAAAATAGAAATATAAAGGTAGTTTACCGGTGTGACATATTTTCAGCACGTCGTCAGAATCAGATATATCGCTGGACATGCACAAGTTTTGGAAAAACAGTAATTTTTAACTGTTGTTTTTCAAAAATAATATATCCACAAATTAATTTAAAATATGTATTCGAATTATTTGAAATATATTATGATCACAGTAGAAATTTGTATAGAACATAGCAGTAAGTACGTTAGACAATATATAAAGTATGTTTCTTTTAAAATATACAAATGGCAATACATAATGATTGCGATCAGTACACTTAAACATCAAAGTTACTATCAGGCACACCTGTAGCCGAGAATTCGCTGTATCAGCCAGAACATTATCGGGATTTGGTATCACCAATGTATTTAGTACCCTGTACAACGAACCAAACTTACACATCCATCCACTTTAATTGCCACATCTTTTATAAGACCTAACCATTGAATGCTTTTTAAAAGCAGCCAACTTCTTTTTCAAATGGACTGAAAAGCAAAATTAAATTACATTGACAATGTACTGAAATACTTAAATATATTTTATTCAGTAAATGTCAACGTTTTTCAGTACAAAGTACCTATTCTGTCTCTTTCAACGGTTTTCAGTGTTCTTAGTGCATGTAATTTATTTCATTTGCAATAAAGACCGAGTAACACGAATATAACACTGACCGCGTCTAGTTGCGCCATATCTACTATTGTTTTGTGTTAGAAAACTTCTTTTCACACTGTTTGCTGTCATTACGGAAACAGCATTATTTTTTACAGTTGTCGTATCGAAGATATATTATGTACCAGATGTCGATTGTTTGAAACAGTTAGTGACTGGTATTTGTTTCCATGAGATGTTTGCAAGTTCCTAACGAGTATCGCAGAGACGTTTCTGCCCGCCTTATATAAGAGATGACTGGTTTCTCTCGGAAAATATTTGTTAGGAGGATTGAAGATTCAATATTGGGCAAATGATCTGCAATGATGTTGTTTTACGTCAGGTGTATCTTGATTGTACACAAGCACAGATGGTGGACGCCCTGTAGGGGCATGTATCTTATTTATGTACTGTAGCATATCTGACACGTATTGTGCTTTCGCTTTTGAAATGGCAATTGCAATGATGGCATTTCAGAAAAAAAGTGTTCTACAACTTCGTTACTGCCGCATGTACAAAAATATTATTAAAGACTCATTAACGAATAAGATTTACAAAATTATAAAACATATATATTAGACCTGCCGTATAGCCCCAGTTATCACTACGCGGTAACATTAATACAATGACTATGTACAATGTATCTTGTCTTAGTTTTCAATATACCGCCCCATTAGTGCAAAACAGCAGATCAGGTGATTTCTTGTTTCGTGTGCACTTGCTAAGTCTAAATATTTTATATAAACAGGACAACATCTAACTGTACTGATTCATTTAGACCAAAACATAATCGAAGTGCACTTAAACACACACAAGAAGTAGTGCACACGTGTGTCAATTTCAAAAGAAAATAAATCTCAAACCGTACACTTTACAACTTTGTTTAACACGGAAATTTCTAAGTTAATAATTCAGACAGGCAGAGCTTCGTTAAAAAACACTTTCAGACAGAACCAAACACTAAAGGTTGACCTATCTTAACTCGCATTCATAAGTCGATGCGAACCGATCTCCATTCTCCTTTTATCACGGATACAAGCACTTTCTGCTGATATTGAACCTGCTTATGTTATTTTCAGTATCGAAACAAGACTATAATTGATGACAGGAATCATTAGTGGCAATAACGAGAGGTCCGAGGGGTCAGTTAATTGTCCCCACTTAATAATCAAACAACCTCCATTGTTTTGACAAGAGTTTTGTGCTTGATATAAGGATAACATGGTTTAGTCATCAGTCTACGGGTCCAGTTTAACTCAATGTATGGTCAGCAGATTTGATAAGATTTCAGGTTATGTGTGACCTCATTTGATGTGACAATACATTCATGATATTGCCACACAAGGCTATTGGATGATAGTATACTTATTCTATCATGTATTGATTAAGTTTAATCTGCTTTTGTGGCGGCTGTACATATCATTTGAATGTTAACGTCTCCTTTTAGACATCTATCTCTTTAATTCAGTTTGACTATAAAATAGACTACTGTTTAATTCGTTGCTAGGTAGCGTAAGAGGCGTCTCAATAAACAATCAACAATTAATCCTCATCAACCGACAAGATTAAAAGTACTCTGTTATTTTCTTACTTTGTTGGATTCTGTGCTTCCAACGTGATATTTTATCAAACGTTACTAATGAAGTGAGAACCTACTGCTTGTACAACCTCAGAAGCAAGCAATCATGTTAAAACTGCGTAGCTAAGACTGAGTTATACAGTGTTATGTGTCGCTATCAACAATACTTCAATGTTATATTAGCGATAATTGATTGATACATGTAAATATAATAACAGGGTCACAGTTACCAGTTGCTGGACGAACCAGCACCATATATTCGACACGTTCCGCAAATAGTCAACCCAGTCCCTGATGTCTTCCGAATCAGGTATATTCAACTCCAATGGAAAAAAAAAGAATTCTATGCGTGTAAGTCAGTATAAATTTGTCTTTATCCTCGCACTTTGTAGGTAGCGAGCAGGAGCATACGAGTGTGTAGCAACTGGACAGCATCAGCAGAGTCTCTACTTCTCCCGGTGCTGCATCATTGGCTGGATGTCTACTTCTCCCAGTGCTGCACTACTGGCGAGATGTCTACTTCTCCCGGTGCTGCATCATTGGCTGGATGTCTACTTCTCCCGGTGCTGCACTACTGGCTGGATGTCTACTTCTCCCGGTGCTGCATCACTGGCTGGATGTCTACTTCTCCCGGTGCTGCATCATTGACTGGATGTCGACTTCTCCCGGTGCTGCACTACTGGCTGGATGTCTACTTCTCCCGGTGCTGCATCACTGGCTGGATGTCTACTTCTCCCGGTGCTGCATCATTGACTGGATGTCGACTTCTCCCGGTGCTGCATCACTGGCTGGATGTCTACTTCTCCCGGTGCTGCATCACTTCTACCGGTGCTGCATCACTGGCTGGATGTCTACTTCTCCCGGTGCTGCATCATTGGCTGGATGTCAACTTCTCCCGGTGCTGCACTACTGGCTGGATGTTTACTTCTCCCGATGCTGCATCACTGGCTGGATGTCTACTTCTCCCGGTGCTGCATCATTGGCTGGATGTCGACTTCTCCCGGTGTTGCACCACTGGCTGGATGTCTACTTCTCCCGGTGCTGCATCACTGACTGGATGTCTGCTTGATGTCTGCTTCTCCCGGTGCTGCACCACTGACTGGATGTCTACTTCTCCCGGTGCTGCACCACTGGCTGGATGTCTACTTCTCCCGGTGCTGCACCACTGACTGGATGTCTACTTCTGCCGGTGCTGCACAACTGACTGGATGTCGACTTCTCACGATGCTGCACCACTGACTGGATGTCTACTTCTCCCGGTGCTGCACCACTTACTGGATGTCGACTTCTACTGGTGCTGCATCACTGGCTAGATGTCTACTTTGATAAGTTGTATACGTCGAGGTTTTCAATATGGAGATAAGTTAGAGTCGTTGATTTCGTGAAGTTGTAGAGTAAGTAAGTTAGAAGTCGGTTCTCCGTTGTGTATAGTTCACCGCCGTTTACTGAATGTGCTTTGTCACCGTATTGTCTTTGCTGGTAACTGAGCTGCTGTTGTTATATATTTCCTATCAAAGCAATCCTTTCTACGTAAACAACATAAAACCAATTATATTTTGTTAAACAAATAACTCCATCAATCACCTAAGTGAATTCCATAAATTCCGCCAATCAAAATGTTTCATATTTGACCGACAATAACAATAACAATTATAACAATAATAATAATATAGTCTTTATTTAACGACATAACGCGTTTGAACAAGTCAGTCTTCCATGAGGCTCTCACATTTATATACATTAATCAATGTACTCGATAACTCATTCACATGAAAACTTAAACAAAAACGATATTCATCGACTTTAGGTACAAGATTATAAATTATAAATAAATCGCATGTGGGTGAGCTGAATGCGTTCTACATTCTAGCATGCAAATGATTATGTTCATGCTGTATTTCATGACTGTGTAATGCTACCGCTCACCGCTGAAAGCTATCAGTTACTGCGGAGTAGGATGTTTTTGAGTACTGATTATTCTTTATTCTTAATATGTTAACTGATCGGCTGCTATCTCTCGATGCCACAAAATGACGCTAACTATTAAAAAAAAGAGTTTACAAAACCAGTTTTATTCAGTACAACATTATTTGTGATAATGTTTACTGCTGCATAACACCATGCTGTCTAAATACAGCAGCGCATACTGAGACAAACGTGACGTCTGTATATAAACTGGTATTTTTTTATTTATTCTGAACAGACAGACGCAGAGCGTGGCATACTCAGTTACTCTGCTGAGTAACATTCGAAATAGACGCCTTAAATAATTTGTGTAAAAGTGTCAACCCGAGTAACCATATCCGGGCTGACGTGTCCCGTCGCAGGTTAATATTCTGTTAAAGTAATGCATTTTAGCCCGATGAAACATAAAAGTTTAAAAAGTCAGCAGAAGCGATTATTTATATTTATATTTATATTTATATTTATATTTCTAAAACTTTGTCACGCTACGCCCTTGACAGACACATTTTCTATTTACCTTTTTTATAATTTTAGTTTTTATCAACCTAAATTAGACCAGACTAGACCAGACCAGACCATAACAGACCAGTCCAGTCCAGACCACACCACACCACACCGACAGACCAGACCACAACACACCGACAGACCAGACCATACCACACCACATTGACAGTCCAGGCCAGACCAGACATCGCCACACCGACAGACCAGACCAGACCAGACCATAACAGACCACACCACACCGACAGACCATACCAGACCACACCACACCACACCGACAGACCAGACCAAACCACACCACACCGACAGACCAGACCACACCACACCGACAGACCAGACCGTACACCACACCGACAGACCAGACCAGACCACACCACACCACACCGACAGACCAGACCAAACCACACCACACCGACAGACCAGACCACACCACACCGACAGACCAGACGGTACACCACAGCGACAGACCAGACCAGACCACACCACAACACACCGACAGACCAGACCAAACCACACCACACCAACAGACCAGATCAGATCAAACCAGACCACACCGACAGACCAGACCAGACCACAACACAACGACAGACCAGACCACACCACACCGACAGACCAGATCAGACCGGACCAAGTCACACCACACCGACACACCACACCACACCACACCGACAGACCAGACCAGACCAGGCCAGTCCAGTCCAGACCACACCACACCACACCACACCACACCACACCACACTACACCACACCCACAGACCAGACCAGACCACACCTTGCACACCGCACCACACCACGCCCCGCCCCGCCCCGCCCCGCCACGTCACGCCACACCACACCGACAGACCGACAGACATATAGGATGGGTAGGATGGATTGTATACGTAGGTAGGTAGGTAGGTAGGTAGGTAGATACTGTTGGATGCCCGGCGACTTTGATGTACTAGTTTAAACTAGTCCCTACGTTTATCAGTACGGTATCAGGTAACTATGTACCACATATGTCATATGGACACGATGCATATGCTATAAAATCGTTCTGACTGCTATAAAAACACATCATTCTGACGAGTCTGTCTATAGCACTCTTGGTCTGCACGCAATGATGAAGGTGGTATTATTTCTCTCTGTTGTTTTCCTTGGACTGCAGATTGTGTTAGGAAAATGTAAGTATTTATAAATTTATAATATTTTACAATTACTTTACAACTTTATGTATTTATCTTAGTTTTTTTATATTTATTTTTACATAGAATATTGAAATTTGTCATCATCTGCAGTTATAACATATTCACTCATGACATTTGATTTAGACATATTTTACTCATAAGTTATGTACAAAATATAAAACAATACGCACAGTATAAAGGACTGAAACCAAAAAAAAAACTCAAATAGTTTTTTCATGTAGTAAGGTGGTAAAGATTCAGTTGGTTTGTATATTAATTTTGACATATTTTTATTATATAACAAATACTGTTCTGCATATTCAAATTGAATCAAATGTTTTAAGTTAGAATTTAATTTCGAATTGCATGACACGTTTTAAGTTGGAATTTAATTTCAAATTGCATTTTTTTCACCTTGGAATTCCTAGACCTTATTTTATATAGAACAAAGAACAAAATTCAAACACGTAGTGAGACCTGAACACTTCATTCCAAATCACCATGTTCGTATGTCCATACCCACTAATACAGTTTTTTCAGCATGTAACTGACAAAATGTTACCACGTGTGCTTACTGGAAATTTCTTTCAACAATATGTTAACTCCGAGATGGCACTGGTTAAGTTGCCGGTGGCGGTTCGAACTCACGACACCTGGATTGATTTTCAAACGGACTACCTACTGGATTTACCGGGCCAGGCTCATGTAAATTAATGAATAATGAAGAATCAATTGAATTGAATCATGTGTTGAGTTGTTACGATATATCCGGTACAATTTATTTAACAGGTATCAATGGATGTGCCAAAACAAACGCAACGGAGTTATACCAACCGTTCACTTATGACACTCGTACTATCTTACCCAAATCAACCTTTGAGAAGTTGGTAAGTTGAAGAGCTTCTATTTATTGACAATACGTTTATATAAATAAATACAATGTTATAGATGTTTGGACTGTTCAAAATTTATCATCGTTTATGCCGATACTGTGTCCGTGCAGCGACGATGGCGTGTGTGCCTTATAGGCCGATACCGTGCCCTTGCAGCAACGATGGCGTGTTTGCTTTATAGGCCGATACCGTGCCCTTGCAGCGACGATGGCGTGTGTGCCTTATAGGCCGATACCGTGCCCTTGCAGCGACGATGGCGTGTGTGCCTTATAGGCCGATACCGTGCTCTTGCAGCGACGATGGCGTGTTTGCTTTATAGGCCGATACTGTGTCCGTGCAGCAACGATCGCATGTGTCTGTTATATGCCGAAACCGTGCCCTTGCAGCAACGATGGCGTGTGTGCCTTATAGGCTGATACCGTGCTTTTGCAGCAACGATGGCGTGTGTGCCTTATAGGGCGATACCGTGCCCTTGCAGCGACGATAGCGTGTCTGCCTTATAGGCCGTTACCGTGCTCTTTCCTTATAGGCCAATACCGTGCCCTTGCAGCGACGATGGCGTGTGTGCTTTATAGGCCGATACCGTGCCCTTGCAGCGACGATGACGTGTGTGCCTTATAGGCCCGATACCGTGCCCTTGCAGCGACGATGGCGTGTGTGCCTTATAGGCCCGATACCGTGCCCACTGCAGCGACAATGGCGTGTGTGCACGTTTTACTACTGTCTGACACTGTGTTCGTGAGACCGAGGAGGAAAATCGAAGTCTCCAAGACATTCCAATCGGACTCACAAAAAAACTTACTTAAAATATATTGTGTTTTTAATGAACTAGTATTTGAAGACAGCATCTAGAATTAAAATATTATTGTCATCAGATACATTCAATTCGCCGTCAAGAAAACCAGTTGTCTGAAAGTCGTTGAAACGAGTTAAGCATACTGATCCTATCGTTGTAATATATGTTACAGTTATAAGAATAAATCGCATCCGTTACGGGACTAATGTCAGAAGTACAGTTGTGGTTGAAAAGGAAAATACTATGTCCGTATAGGGGCGTGCTGTTCAATTAAGATGCGATACTGTGTTGGTCAATGAATGACAAATATGTGGCAAGATAAACGTTAAAATTCGTCAAAATATTAATACTTCCGACATAGGATGATCTTTTAAAACATTGTCGCTGGAAATTATTAAAACTTGACGCGTGATATTTATCTAATGTCATGTCCAGTGTTATTGGTGAAGGAAGACCTCATAATCAATCTGGGTAGAATCACCGTCCTACCGCAAGTATCTGGAAACTTTCTCGCATAAAGTTTTTGGACCGATCGAGATTCGAACCTACAATCTTAGCGATGAGAGTAAAGTGATCTTAAGACGGCGTCTGGATACACACGGACACGGGGACTCCCTAGTGTAAGGTATACGTTAATTGGTGTTTCTGCGTCCAGGAATTATGTTTTAATTGAACCATGACAGCATTTGCAAAGTTATAAAATTATCAAGCACATATCTGCATTTTTTATATGTTAAATATTCTGAATTAATAGTTCAGCTTGTTTTCAATATTATATGAATAAGATTTATAAATTTTCACGGTTTTGAATACGAAATATTATTTTTATTCCATGAGGTTTTGGACAAATAGTATGTGGGAATACTACAAATGCACGATGGCGAACAAAGAGAGTACAATTGGGGATTAGAGTTGAAAATAACTCAATTGTCCGATGGAAAATATGAAAGACAGTTTTGGTACGATAATGAGCGGTAAGTATGGAGCAGTACATTATATACTTTGTAACATCAATAGTATCATATTCATACACGTTCACTTAGATATTTGTTTTTCGGTTTAACTCTTCAATAGTGGAGGTAACTAAGATTAGAATGACATATAGTTTCAAGTTGACTATATCGAAAGACAATACGAATATCGAACTCATTTCAGTTTTCCAATTAAATCTTAAAGGGAAACATGGTAAAATTGAGATTAAATTATACTCCTGTTCAAGCCCCAAACCAGTCTTTACTTAGTCAACCTCCAATTAATACTAACTGAATCTTCATATTTAAATACCTTTTTTCAAAAACAATAGTGACCTCATGCTCATTTGAAAATATGTGTAATAAAATTGACCGAGCTGCCACTGTTAATGAATAAAACACAAACTGCTTTCATTGCTGCCAATGCATGAAGTGCATGTAAAATCACAGCGTCCAACGTGAGCGTTATATAAACGGTTTCTACGCCGCACAATCGGCGATCACTACGCAAAATAAAACCGTCCTTTCTGTTAGTTTTAAACACGTTATTGCCTAATGATGTAAGATCCTGTTTTTATTTTCATATTTTCCTATTGCTATAAATAAAATATAAAGCCGATATCAGGGCATTTTATTTAATATAATTTATATAAGTTTCAACCGGTCGTGAGTTTTTGAACAGGCGCATGGTCTCCTCAACAGTTCGAGAAAAGTGACGGATTGAACCACCGCTTGTCAAAAAAATGTGCTTTACAGATCAATTTATTTCTTCGGAAGCATTTCTATGACTTCGTTATATAATTTGACAGAGCATGCAAGACTGTGCGTGACCTTGAAAACAAGGGTCTAAATAATATTCGCGATACACTTATATGTAAAGTATCACCCTGATCGCTAGTTGGACTTAAATATACTGAACGGATTGAAGTCCAAGATCGGGACCAAGTTTTTGTTTTCTTCTGCATGTCGTCTTGCTGTTATAATCTCCATAACTGCATCTTAAGTTGGTTCAGCAGTTACAGTTACACAGCTGATACGATTTTTTACATCGGACACAAATGCGTTGAAATACGATGTGCATCGGAACACCGATTTTGCGGCGTATGGGCCGTTATGTAACGTACCGATATACTATGATTGGTTGTTTGTTAAATGTCATTTTTTTGCTGTCGATTAGCTAATCTATTCACTCTTTCTTCGGTACTGAACAGTTAACCAGTATTCGAGAACACCCATATCCTCAACTAATTGATCACTTTCCAGCTTGAATCAGTGGTGAAAGACGATTAATAATGAGACGTACTGTCTTATACCAATCGTCACGGAGACTAGGACCGGGCGAGTTCGAACACACGATTCCTGGGTCATTGCCTCTCTCTCTCTCTCTCTCTCTCTCTCTCTCTCTCTCTCTTGTCATTTTTCTTATTTCTGATTTTGCTTTAAACATTGTTTAATTAATTCACAAATTACTTTCAATGTTGATTTCTTCCTTACTGTATGCACATTGTCATTTCTATTTTAATGTTATTTGTAAATCGAAAGGGTAGACCGCAACTAATATTAGAACTTGTGGCCCAACATGTTTGTTTGTTATATAAAAGCAATAAAAGATATTAAATATAAACCAACCCGTCTAGTAGATAGAATTATACTATAAGTAAACTATCTTTATATTACGTTAATGTATCTAATGTTGGAAATATATTTCAGTATGAATCCTTCCTGTGTGAATGGTACCGCTGTAATGGAATACAATGCTTCATTATCTAACGGCTATGCTGCCTTCAACTCTTGGGTATCGCCATACAACAAAAGCGGTACGTTTTACATGTATATATAAACAAAAATCGCCATGAAATGCATTATTAGAACATGCAGTTGAAACTATTGTTCAGTTTAATATTATGATATCACAGCAAACATTCTAAAATTCCGAAACAAATAAATTTGTTTGTTTCCGATTTCACGGCCGAAAAAAAATAATTTGGGTACATGTATGTAGGTCGGGATATTTTATTTTGAAACCTGGTTTTATGATGGGTCAGTGTTCCATCGTGTATTTTTAACATGTTTTGTATGTAAAACACACACCATGATTGTCATTTCTGTACAGTATATTTGTGCTACATTCGAAGCTTTGAAATGACTAATGTCAGAATATTGAAGATCTATATCGACGACAATTCTGTTCTATTCAAAACATTTTGACGACCCGGTGACTTTAAGGGCATAATTTACTGTATCATCGATACCTCGATGGATCATCGCAACAATGCTCTACATCTTTATTTATTTACGATATTTAGATAGAACCGTGTTGCTACATGTATGACGTGCCATTTTGGGTTATTTTACTCCTCACGCCAATGAGCACCAATAATGTGTTTTCCTAGATGACGTCACTAGTGCGTAAGCGCCACCTAGTGGTAATACAAATGAGCAAGCACTTTATAATTACTATATTTTATTTATTTTATTGAAACAAGCATTCAAGGTTTGTTACCATTTAGCTGTATTTAGCGTAGAAAGATATTTAAGGAATGAATGTACATTTTAATATTAATAACAATTATGTATTTTCATCGTGTCATTAGCAAAGGGAATATAAACTTTTATTATCAGTAATATCACCTTTTTTACGTTCGGACACCAATACTTAATTTGCGGACATGCACGGAATCTTCATGAGTGCCACGTAAATCCTAACGCACAATACGCATACATACAATATATCTCAGTAAGATCCATATCATCCAGACATTGTGTTTAAATTATTTAAGACTAAAATAGTCCATCTTATATTCCGCTGTTACTTTTTATGTGAGCTTGGCTTAATAACAGAGTATGCAAGTTTTTACTTTAGGTTATAATTCGTGTAAATATGCTAAAGGAACATTTATTGAACAAGAAATGTCTACTCTAAAAAGTAGCAGTTTCTACATCAGTTGTTTCTATTCAAAATAGATAGTATTGTGTGCGTTACGACTTAAAGTCATGTGTCACCAAATATTATTCGTGGCACCAGTATTGTGCGCGACGTAACGCCAGGCAGTGCCAGTATTGTGCGCGACGTAACGCCAGGCAACGCCAGTATTGTGCGCGACGTAACGCCAGGCAGTGCCTATATTGTGCACGACGTAACATCAGGAAGCGCCTATATTGTGAGCGGTTCGCGACGTAACGCCAGGCAACGCCAGTATTGTGCGCGACGTAACGCCAAGCAGCGCCTATATTGTGCGCGGTGCGCGACGTAACGCCAGGCAGCGAATATATTGTGCACAGCACCAGTATTGTGTGCGGCAAAACACCAGGCAGCACAAAAATTATGCGCGGCACCAGTATCGTGCGCGACGTAACGCCACGCAGCGCCAATATTGTGCGCGGCACCAGTATTGTCTGCAACATAATGCCAGATAGCGCCAATCTTGTGCGCACCTGGGGAGAAACCAAAGTTGCACGCGATGCCTCAGTATAAAGTTCAGTATTACTGTATTAGAACTATATAAACATATGACTATTTGTGGGCTCGATCCTCCGCCACGGCTCTATGTGATGTCCTTGCAAGGCACATTTTCTGCATATGCTTAGTACTTAATTTTTAATAACTTGTTTCACAACCAATGTAAAAGAAGTAAATTTAAACTATCATTGTTATCTCTTTGTTCGCACACAGTTGCCAACTGTACAGAAGTATGGTTTTCCTCCTGCCCGGAACGCTACATTTGGAAGTCTTCATGCCTTGACAACTGTAAGCCTTTTCTGAAATGTCCCTCGCATATGGCTAGCGTAACTCTGATGGTTCCAAGAAACTGTGGCATGGCTGAAGCAGACGACTTACCTTGGCGGATAATAGCAGATGATCTATTGAGAAAAACCAAATGGAATATCGGAAGCTATTCAGACATACCGACAGTCAATATATACGGTGTAAAAAACAGTAAGTTCTTCTTACGTCTAACGATTACAAAAACTGGCTGAGTATACAAAGTAGTTGATCCAAACTGAATATAATCAAAACTACGGAGATCTTGCTTAGGTTATCTAAACGAACTTGTAAAATAAATGAGTTTTACTTAACCAAATGGTGCAATTTAGATACAAGATACAAGAAACTTTATTTTGCGGATATACAAACATAAAACACTAGCTGTAAAGTTATTGCCGACAGTGACAAAGGTACATAAAATGTTTACATATTTTTTATCTATTTATTTATTTATTTATTTTTTTACTTACATGCATATAGCATAAGCATACACGCACACTCAGCTAAAATAATGTTTTATTCCATCTTCTATTCTCAACATGCTGTTTTAATTATAACTTTCTACGTATTAATGCTGTGGTCTTTGCATGCCTCCAATGCTACGTCTGCTACAGGACTAATAGGTAATTATATTATTTTAGAAATAATGGTATTGAATGCATGTGTTTAATCATGTTAAAATTCTCGAGGCTGTTTTGCAGTTTGACTTTACAATATAGTTTCACTTTTTCTGCACATTTGTAGCGCTCTTTAAGCCTCATTAGACTTCCGAAATGCCGCTCTTAGTGACTGTTTTGAACAAAAAAAACGATAAAGTATATAAATTCGATCGAAATGTGTATTTCTTAGACGAGCGGACCGAGCTTTTAACTCTTGCTTACATTTTTGTAATTCCGTAAATGACTCGGTTGCTTTCCGACTGTACCTCCGCCAATGTTCGGAAGTATACAAATGGATACTGCAGTAGTAGTATGCAGATTAAGACCGTTAGATAAGGGGTTCATTAGCAAGATTAGAAAAGTTATGACTTCACTTAAAGTGTGTTTCCTTATTGGGGTTTTTTTTTTTTTTTAAATATATTTATTTCTGCAATAAAACTGTATCGAACATAGTACGCATTATATTATTTATACGCACTGAAAAACAATTAGTACGGAAAACTAGTGTGTTCTAGTAACTCTTGCTCAGGATCCTCCCTTGCATATACGCGGGATACTATCCCACAAGCTATAACGTCACAAATCACTTTATCGCAGTCAATATTGAGAGGTTACCAAGGGTGGTTTGTTTAGTACAGTTATTAAAAAAGTTTATTTTTTCAATTTTATATGAACGATTCGTCGCTTACGTCGCTTATATCTATCCGCAAGCGGTTACTTAACCGCATTCCCTACAGTTACCCTTACTATGTTTCTCTCTGAAGAGAAATTATCATATATTACCGACCGACGCGTTTCCGAACAAGCTTCGTAACTCCTCGTTTTTCTGCCGAAGGTGTATCGGTTAGAAACGAACATAAATTTGTAAACAAAACCCGTATTAAATTATGTACTAATAATGTGCTTTATATTTATTTTTTCGTTTGCAAAGTCTCTCAGTGATCAAATAAACATGTATTCTATCATCTTGAAGAGAAAAACTGTCATAAATTAAAAATAAAAACGACCGTTTCGGAAGTTTAATGCGCCTTTAAATTAATCCTTTACTGCATTGTCTATGATTGCACACACCTGTCTCCTATTGTACACATAAACGGCGTTAAAAAGTATGTAGAAACAATATATTTTGCAATTAGTTTTCAAGATATTACGCTCGGAGTGATACGTGGAAATGATCGTCGGCGCTGAGATGGTTAATCGTTCAAATGTACTTAATGAATGCTAGTTGGACGGTTTAACGGGTCGGGGCTATTTTGAATGCATCATGGGCCGTTTGATAACTTTCTCAGCGCCGACGACCATTTCCACACATCCCCTCGAACGTAATTTCTTGAAAACTAATTGCATTTTTGATCTGGACAGTTGGAGTTAATTAAGAGCATTCATAGGCAGATCAAATGACTAATTTACTTTTTTTTTATTTATAAAGAAATTATTATTGATGATCGTTGACGATATACCTTGTTTACGTAAGTTTCGAAGCCCCTTCTGGGTCACCGGAAGACACTCTCTACGTGTTGACGTCAGCACCATTAGAGCGTTTAGTAGGCGTGACCCTGTAGTCTCATGATTAAGTATTAATACAGCTAAAATACAAAAATAAATCTACAAAAGTTCAGATATTTCTTGATGCTGTTTAGGTATAATTTAAATTTATCGGTTGATAATTACAAGAAATGAATGTATTATTATTTTTGTTATTTTAGCTTGTGGCGTTGTGTTTTGAGGATAAGAAACAGCAAGTAACAACAGAAACAGGACCAGTAGAAGCAGAAGCAAAACAACAACAAAATTTATGCAAATACTTTCAAATTGTTAAGATGTTACTGTATACCACATGATAATAATATAACCGAAAAACAATAGCATGTAACAGCGAACAATATTATAATCATAATCGAAATGACTACCGTGACTTATATTGTAGTACTCAATTTGCATAATACGTATATAAAACCATTGCAACAAGCCAGTGTCTACACACACACACACACACACACACACACACACACATACACACACACACACCTATATATATGTATGTATTACCAGAGCTTCTTTGTTTGATTTCAACGGAAATAAGAAGACACAAAAGAGGATTTGTACTTTTGTTTTAAATGTTTAAAAACTAAACTGCTTTCTTATTTGGAATTGTTACTGCGGACATACTTAAGAACGGTGTGATGTTGTATATAATGTAATGCTCTGTCAAATATGTTATCTTTATAAATTAAACGGAACAGCTAACCTGCCACTTTTGTATTTCGTCAAAATAATGAATAGCGTTTTTAAAATTTGTAATCGACATAAACAGATAATAATGTATCCGTTTTAAAGACGATGTCAAGACCAAATTTCAAGGATATTGCTTTCAATTTATGAGTTTATGAGAAAATACTTAAAATGTCAGGTACATAAAATATCAGGTACATAAAATGTCAGGTGGCGGGTTAGCTGTTCCGTTTAGCATATATAAATATGTCAACTTTAACTTTCTTTCTAATCATAGTATAGATACATCAAAAGTAAATACAATTGAACAGCAAATAAAGCACTGTATCTCCATTTTAACAGTAACAAGAGAATGACAAACTATGTTCTCTCATGAAAGCATATGTAGTTAAAATTAAAGCATGATAACAATAAAATATGTACATATTTTTCAAGAAATTTATTTGATGTATATACGTATAAATGACAAAACTTCAATGACCGTTAATCTTGAACAAGATGTACCTATAACATATGTAATTAATACTCTTAAACTTACTTAAAAGAAACATGTTAAAACATTATGATTGATTTTGAAAACTGTACCAAGATGTCTTTATAAGAGATAATAGAGAAATGTTTTAAGAAACCAGTAATCTCAACTCAGATTGTCTATGACCTGTTTAACAACCATTGCTCAAATGTAACGAAAAATGAATTCCTGTGGAACAGTAGTACTAAATGTGTGTTGTGTAATTGTGAAGCGCAATAGAATATTTTATAATTTTTGCGCTATATAAATGTCATCTATTTGTATTTGTATACTACAACAACCATACAGTAGTAAGATAGAAATTTAAATGAAACTAATATTTGTTCAAAACCATACAATCAATGCTTGAAAAGTTATTTGTACTCCAAGAAGATCAATTTTTATATCGAGAATCGTTTTTATAACAATATGTAAATGCTTTTTATTGAATTGTATTACATACATGTAATTCAACCGAAACTTATAGTTAAATGCAACAGCTAAATAGCTTGTACAAACCGGTTTCCCTGCCGTTTTACCAGTCACGACAGCAGAAGGTGCATTACATGTGCTTCCATAGCCATATGATACGTAAGAAAGAATGAATCGCTCTATGTTTTATACCTGTATATATTTTTCTTCTTATTTTTAAATGTACTCATTATATAACTAACTCACATGTTATAGGAAAATAAAATACATATAACAGTTTATTTGTAGTGAGTTCTATTTTACTTTGAAAAATTATGATGTCAAATTAAAAAGGTCATTTAACAGTGTTCGATACATTATTGAGTTAGATTGGATTCTTGATTCATATTTGAATTCGGTTATCAGCCTATAATATGATGGATTACATTAACATGTATAATCCCCCGCTTTTCGATGGAAACTTGAGGTTATTGAAATGGCATCCGCCCGTCCGTCCGGCCATCTGTCCATCACGTTTTGGACAAACAATCTTGCGAAAGCAACTCTTCCCATAGTTTTAACCCGATTGAAATGAAATTTGGTGTCAGTTTTCCCAGAGCAATATGCAGTTCATATATTGCCGCAGTTACCATGACAAATAGAAATATAAGAAATGTGTTTATCATTAATTAAATCGGAATAAAAGATACATCTATTGACAAAAGCAAATAAAAAAGACAACTTATGATTAAGAAATAACAATACTACCGTACCAATTATCAATCTACAACCCAACGATGTAAATAGTATCTTAACACACTGGAAAGAAGCATGTGTGTGCTATGCGCCGTTTATAAAAACGGAGATACTTCCTTGGTAAATAATTATATACCTGTTTCACTTTTAAGTGTAACTGGTAAAGTGTTTGAAAGTCAGATTTTCGACAATTAATCAGTTAATGTATCTCTAGAATATGTTTGATAAAGTTATTGATGACGGTAAAGAAGTTCGTGTTATATTTTCGGACATAAGTAAATATTTTGATAGATTTGGACACTATCATATCTAATGGTCAAATTAAAGGAAGTAGGACTGTCGAATGTGCTTATAAACTTACTAAATGAATGCCTAACAGATAGGCAACAATGTGTTGTTTAGCCTGGTGCCAAATCTGATTGGACATTAATCAAGACCGGAGTGCCCCAACTGTTCTTTTAAGTGTGCTTCTATTTCTAGTCTATATTAATAACATAATCTCTGATATCGCATCTAAGCATGTACTTTAAAATCGATCACAATAACAATATAAACAATGCTGCACAAATTTGAATCCCGACATATACAAAATCACTGAATGGTCAAATCAATAGTTTGTTACTTTCAATCCGTCGAGGATTGAATCCCTTCTCATTCTAGGAAACGAAATCAACCCACCACTATATATGCATAACCAACAAGTACAATTATACAAACCCTTTTATCTTTCATCAAACATCTGTACACGGCACTCTCATATTGAATATATAGTGTTAATAACAATCAACCAACATTGAAATTTCTCCACTATGTACATGAGGAGCTGTTGAAATTACCCATCACTGCCTTCTCATCTGTCCTTTTTATCATACCGAATTGACTTCACTTATCACATCAATCCCTCGCAATTACTTCTCTTACACCTAATTTGTAAACCAAAATAGTAATGTATTATTTAACATACTAGTAAGTATTTACAATAGTCATTGTTATAACCCAATATGTAATAGCAGAAGTGTATATTTATATGTATAATTTGTGTGTTTCCATACAAAACATCTGACAAAGACCAAGCTTCAAATTAATAATTCTCAGAAGTACTTGTAATCAGAAATTAACAGATTAATTACTATTTAATCTTTACTAATTTAGTGTTATCACATAATTTCCATATTGTTTTGATCTGTTTTCTGTACATCTTTAGAACTGCTTATCTTTATAGAATATAATTCCGATCGTAAATCCCATGCTTGCCATCTTCGTATGTAATTAATATATAAGGAGAGGAACTCATTTAGTTTATTCTATCGGTCCAACCATTTTCAGATTGTATGTATGCATGTCAATTGTTTTACAAAGATGTACATTATGAAATAAATATGTTTAAACTATCATCTCTCACCTAAGCACTGCTTCTCACACCAATCTCTCGCCTAAGCACTGTTACCCTCAACTCACTACTCACATCAATATCTCAACTAAGCACAGTTACCCTCAACTCACTTCTCAAATCAATATCTAAACTAAGTACTGTTACCCTCAACTCACTTCTCACCTCATTATTTCAACTAAGCACAGTTACCCTCAACTCACTTCTCACATCAATATCTCAACTAAGCACTGTTACCCTCAACTCACTTCTCACATCAATATCTCAACTAAGCACAGTTACCCTCAACTCACTTCTCACATCAATATCTCAACTGAGCACTGTTACTCTCAACTCACTTCTCACATTAATATCTCAACTAAGCACAGTTACCCTCAACTCACTTCTCACATCAATCTCTCGCCTAAGCACTGTCACCCTGAACTCGCTTCTCACATCAATATCTCAATTAAGCACAGTTACCCTCAACTCATTTCTCACATCAATATCTCAACTAAGCACAGTTACCCTCAACTCATTTCTCACATCAATAGCTCAACTAAGCACAGTTACCCTCATCTCACTTCTCACATCAATATCTCAACTAAGCACAGTTACCCTCAACTCACTTCTCACATCAATATCTCAACTAAGCACAGTTACCCTCAACCCACTTCTCACATCAATATCTCAACTAAGCACAGTTACCCTCAACTCATTTCTCTGTGGTGAGCCCCATCTCTGTGGTGAGCCCCATCTCTGTGGTGAGACCCATCTCTGTGGTGAGCCCCATCTCTGTGGTGAGCCCCATCTCTGTGGTGAGGCTCATCTCTGTGGTGAGCCCCATCTCTGTGGTGAGCCCCATCTCTGTGGTGAGCCCCATCTCTGTGGTGAGGCCCATCTCTGTGGTGAGCCCCATCTCTGTGGTGAGCCCCATCTCTGTGGTGAGCCCCATCTCTGTGGTGAGGCTCATCTCTGTGGTGAGCCCCATCTCTGTGGTGAGCCCCATCTCTGTGGTGAGACCCATCCCTGTGCTGAGCCCCATCCCTGTGCTGAGCCCCATCCCTGTGCTGAGCCCCATCTCTGTGGTGAGCCCCATCTCTGTGGTGAGCCCCATCCCTGTGGTGAGCCCCATCCCTGTGGTGAGCCCCATCTCTGTGGTGAGCCCCATCTCTGTGGTGAGCCCCATCTCTGTGGTGAGCCCCATCCCTGTGGTGAGCCCCATCCCTGTGGTGAGCCCCATCTCTGTGGTGAGCCCCATCCCTGTGGTGAGCCCCATCTCTGTGGTGAGCCCCATCCCTGTGGTGAGCCCCATCTCTGTGGTGAGCCCCATCTCTGTGGTGAGCCCCATCCCTGTGGTGAGCCCCATCTCTGTGGTGAGCCCCATCTCTGTGGTGAGCCCCATCTCTGTGGTGAGCCCCATCTCTGTGGTGAGCCCCATCCCTGTGGTGAGCCCCATCCCTGTGGTGAGCCCCATCTCTGTGGTGAGCCCCATCTCTGTGGTGAGCCCCATCTCTGTGGTGAGCCCCATCTCTGTGGTGAGCCCCATCTCTGTGGTGAGCCCCATCTCTGTGGTGAGCCCCATCTCTGTGGTGAGCCCCATCTCTGTGGTGAGACCCATCTCTGTGGTGAGGCTCATCTCATCCACAACACTAACGTTGAAATGTTTAATGTTGATCACAAATATATACGCTCGAGTAAACGTTTTAATACTTATCGAACAACGCGGTAACGCTGTAGACCTGCAATAATAAAATGGTACGCCCGTCTTAGTCCTGAACTCGTTTGCCTTTTCTTTCTGTTTATCCTTTATTTTATTAAATAATTAATAATTTAAAAAAATCTTTAAAAACTTAACATGGTATAAAACTATCAATATTCAATTTTTATTTCTCTTATAGAACTGATTTTTTTGGGTGATATTTGAAAATTAATGTACTAACCACCTTCCACAAATGAAGTTACTAAGGCGAGGAACTATATAATTATTATTTTCTTTCGTTTCAATCCTTTGACAATGTGTTTTATGGAATTTTGTGTTTAATTTATGAACAAAACATGTATAAACCAATGTAATACATCGAGTAATCGAACAAAAATAATCACAGAATGTTATATTCAACATTCACAATGATCGGACTTCCTGCCTCAACATTTTGAAAGCCACATCACAAGTTGTCTCCCGCATAACATTCTAAACGGAATTTGAACAGACCAAAATTGAAAAACAAAATATAAATTAGCTGATAAGAAATTGACAGTGAGTACGAAATCCTTAAATGTATACATTAGCTATGTCCCGTGAAGTGGCACGTTTATGGCCATATCTTATAGTTTGTAGCTAAAGAAACTTGTCTAAGTTTTAAACAAAGATTGATAAATAAATATTTTATGGTATAACTCGGCTATGACTTTAAACTAATAAATCCAATGACCTAATTACATATATCCGCTACTAGCAATTTAATGTATACAGCTGAAATTTCAGTTGGAACTTTTAACATTTATTTAATAACTTTTAAATTATGCCTGAATTTGATTCTGGTATAAAAGTAAATTTGATAAAATTGTTGACATTTTACAAAAACAAAAATAGTATGTTGGCTTTTTCAGGAAAAGTTTTGAAAACTCCAAAAGTGCCAGACAAACATTAATTTTCGCGTCATTTTATGCCATCATATTGCAACGTTTGACCTGTCATACGGAACCAGAGAAAGCTTTGTTGTGTAAATGATGAAGATTGTTCAAATTAAACAATATACGTTCATATAATACAATCGTAAAAATGAAATACCACTCCCCATCCCCAAATCCGCCTTTGAATCCAGACCGATCCGCTAAAATAGATTAATTCTATAATAAGTACAACCGATTGCGTCGACTAATTATGTCAAACTTAGTTGCTTAGTAGTTAGCGAACCCTGTTCAGAAAGCAAGTTGATGTTGGTTCTATTTCAGCTAGACTTTTTTTATCATTTCCTTATAAAAGTGTTTATTGTTTTCTTGATGACAAACAAAAGTTTTATAAGTGTAAATATACAAAAAAAAAAGAAAATCTGGAGGCTGTTTATTTCTATATGTCAACATCAAATTAGAAACATAGTTCAATATTCTTCAATTATGTCCCAATGTTTGTTTAATTTGAGTCACAATTATATTGTTTTTGCTCTTTCCGATCCTAGATATAAAAATTGGGTAGGTAGGTATTGACATTTTTGTTCAATATAAAGAATAGTATTATAAAAACAAACGCACAATATTTTTTATTTCAGCCTCGATTAAACTTACATCCACTTGATTAGTTTGCTACGTATCCGTAACCATTATTTCGCCTTCATGAATAAATCAAACTATTAAGTTGAAGATTCCCTGGAACATTTTGTATATTTTGAAATATTTTCATCGTTCACAGAATGACCAAACCTGTATTTTGAATGGATATCATCTATGTCAAATATTTGCTCTCCGGATGTTTTGTTATAAACATCTAACGCTTCCGATGATCCGATGATCCTCCAGTGCTCGTTCTTTTCCTTTTTTCATGAACTTAAATTAGCTTTTTCGTCGACTTTCGTTGTTTGAACTTAACACCACAGAACCAATTTCAACCGTTTCCAATCGGTTATCTGTAAACAATGGATTTGACAAAATGTCCCTGTACATGTAAGATGCAATGTATCCTCTGATCTGTGTTACATTACGTTGCGTCACAAATCATGTGACACATGCGTCACGATTGTAAATATCTCTACAACGAGACTAAGAGCAGAGGATATACAATACACATAAAGTTTACCTCAGTATGGCACGTAATACACATATGAATTTTATTTAGTTTTTTTAGTATATGAGATTTATCTACATCTTTGATCAAAATATTTTTCGAAAATGCAAAAAAAAATACAACTGACAAACTATTGTTTACGCGTTATTCCATTCCTACGAAATTGATGATTACACAACATTTGCTTAGGAAAACTTATGCAACTAATTTTAGTTGTATGCGTTAACTAGATATTATAGAAAATTCTTGTAAAATACGTGACTCGTAATTCGTGGATATTCCAATAGCCCCTGGCTAAAATGTGTTTAAATGTTGCGCCATTAACTTTTAAAACACCGACGGGGAACAAATGAATCGTGAGCACTCGTTTTACACTAATTCAGCAGCACAGAGGCATTTTGAACTTTATCTCGAATTTAATAAAATTATTATCTTACAGCTTTAACCAGAAACACATAAACAATTTAGACACTGCTTTAACACTTTATTTTTTTTTAAAATAAATTAACGAATATGAAATAAATGTTCACATATGAAATATATATACATATAGATTATATATATTGTTGGTGTGGGGTGTGGGTCAGGCATTGTTTTTTTTCTTCTGTCGGGGCATCATGTAAATAAATGTATTTTGTTAGTGTATTTTTCTTTTGTATTAAATCGTGAAAATCGTTGGAATGTGAAAGAGTAATTACAATATAGCATGACTTCAAACCTACTCGAGTAGTTAAGGACAACCTATCTAACACTTTCCATTTAATTACTTCAATGTCTTGGTTTGTTAATAGTTGTACATGTACTATGTCATTGTCAATTTGTACTGATTGAAAATGCCGCGTATCTAGAGAGGCCGGAACGATTAATTAAAGATTATTTCCAAATGTAATATATTACTGTATCGTTTTAACGACAGTACAGTTTGCATTAACACTTGTATTAAATTAATGGCCTTTGTGTCCCTTCAAATTTAACCTTTCGTCGATTTTTTTATTACCGAAGAATGACAAAATTGCACTTGTATGTACGATTGGCTTGGTCACTATACAAGAATAATCATGGTGACCGTGACATATGCTTGTCGTCACGTGTTATCATTTTGATCAAGATATCAATTAAACCCATATATGGCGACAAATATGTAAACTCACACTAAAAAGTGAAGTTGGTCTAAAATTACTTACGTGACGTTTTGGCGATTATGCGAACATATGTACATCATATAACCTATACATATTCTTCCATTCAGCACTTAAAGCCCTGGTTGTGATATAAAAGCCGCAGTAAGGCTTTGTGGCAGGTTTTATACAGTACATGATTCAAATCAGACAACCCTTTTCAAAATGTCTAAGTCATCACTGCATTGTTTTTGTTAAACTTTTGCATACTACTAGATTACTGTTTAATACATTTTATTTGCCAAAAAGTGTGTGTCATGCATTTGAAAAAAAAACGTTAAAACGGCAACAGCCAAAATTGTGAAATTCTAGACTGTAAACAAATACACATTTTAGCAGCATAGTATTACAATGGTGTATATTT
This sequence comes from Panopea generosa, assembly GCA_029582155.1. NCBI lineage: Eukaryota > Metazoa > Mollusca > Bivalvia > Adapedonta > Hiatellidae > Panopea > Panopea generosa. The sequence continues at coordinate 77,310,510 of CM055897.1, read as the reverse complement.
AGAAAACTGTATCATAACTGACTGGTAAAGATAACAGCTGTTGTACATTAGTCACTCCCATATAACTCTCTACCCTGGTAGAAAGTTTTGGGCCTTTAAAAGATCCTCCATGGACGAGTGTTCCAAGGCGCTGACTCAAGACCACTTATTCATTCCCTTCGAGGTCTTGGTTTCAAATCCAAACACAGGAAATTGTTTGCCAGCTACTTGCAGTTATATGTATTGTATTGCGAAGATCTAAGTCAAAGGCAATAAAATATCTAGGTATAATGCAAAAGAAAAACATGTCAATTCATCCGGGGAAAATGGACACCGGCAACCATACGAGAACGACATTACATCAGGATCTAGAAACCGCAACGTCTACGAAGACATGTCGGTTCTTGGGCACATTCCGCGAGCTCAGTTAAAACACACATAAGAAATGTATCCGTTTTAGACGCGATATATTGATTGACTTTTGTTTATATCTTTAAACTCGTGTATTGATTTACAACCAACCTATTTAATTATATACTTATTAAGGACATGTTGAGTTTAATTCGTTTGCTTATTTACACATTTTTCACGATTTTCAAGGTTAGTTTATTGGGCTTTACATGTTACAGTATACAAACATTATTATAATTACTACAAATTTAAATGTAATTTATACATCAAACAGATTCAAATATTGTATTGTTCAACAGAAGAATATTAATGACAGTGTGTCAGGAAAAATGTAAAGAATATCTGAATAATAATAATAATTTTAAAATGAATCATAAGCATTTAATTTTAATCTAAAAAATGCATATCCTATAACTTTTTGTTAAGTATATCATGGAAAGCTTATTGTATCACAAAGAGGAAGGTTCCATTCAAAGATAATGGTTGAGTCCGTCTTTGTAGTTTATCTCATTTAAGCAAAATTCGTTAATACACAGGTCAGCATTTCCGTTTCATTCATCAATGTTGTAGCATAACCCGATAATGACCAATGAGTGACTTTGTCGCGGACTGCAATTTAGTATTTAGTCAACAAAATTTTAGAAGTTTACATTATAGAGACAAAATATAAGTTATTGAACAGAATATTCACAATGTATGATATTTGATATACTTGTGCAGTTTTATTGCTAAAATCGAAAATAATTGCGATATAGTTGAGGCCTCTTTAACGACATCACCTCTTTATCATTAAGAGCCATTTTAAGACATTCTCAATTTAACAATATGTAACAGAAATGGGGAATCATATAATATTTAAATTGGAGACACGTGACTTATTCTATACGTCCCAACATGCATTGCAATGTTGACAGATGATTTATGTTTAGATTTACCGGGGCACGCATGCCCAGTTAAGATATCTGTTTTTAATATATTATTTTAGCAGATATCCTTATGGCATTAAGAACTTCATTTGTATATTTTTTTCTTGCAAAATTAAAATAACGCATATGATATTGCTTTCTATGTAACAGTTATTTTTAATTTCTTATACATCAATTTGACTATTGATATTAAACAAAATATAATATGTACACTATGCAGGAGATACATAACACTTTCTTTTGTTTAATTACGAAATGTATCATCCTGTGGGATTATTAACCATTTATTTTGTTTCCTTATATCCGCATGTAATTAAAACGCTTTCTTCTTATATGTCAGTTCAGTTTCGTTTGTGCTATGTTTGATTCCTATAAAATCTGAACTTCATAATGATTTTTACAAAAAAAGAAAATTAACTAATATCATTTTATTAATAATTACTATATACTTTGAAAAAAAGTTAGCTTCATTAAACTTGGATATCTATATATGTTTGTTTTTATTTTTGGTTTTGCTTGTTGATCCGCCAAACGGTTAACTAACATCAAACACGGCGCACATAAGCTCTGCAAATCACTGAATAATTTCCCACATATTTAGAGGTTGGACATGTATTGTCGTAAAACAAATATCAAAGTCCAATCATCAAATCTTTGGCTAGGTAGGAGTCGAATTTCGGCGACTAGATATACAGTCAGACGCATTGCCGAATGAGTGGGCCGGGCATAGCATAAATTGAGCAAACATTATCGGTGGGCCTGTATATAACTGTAACCTTTGGACACACCATAACAGTAAATCTGGGTTTTATTTATAATCACAGATTAATGAAATTGAATTTAGCTATTATTTATTGTATTGCAAATTGACATTAAAATCCCTTCAGACATTATTAATGAATATTTTTCAAGTGAAATGAAACCAAAATTATTAATTTAAAAAATGGGTATATAACTCAGTCTTTATTTCAGTGTATTATTTACAGCTTAAGTGTATAACCTAATTAAGTCCTCCGTTTTCGAGTGGTCTGCGTTAAGACGCAATCAAGATCACGTACATGTCACCACTGATGCCGTACGAATCTTTGGGATTTTGTCTGATTTGTGCGTGATTCGACATTCTTTACAAAAGCATTAATACTAGAAAGAGTGAATTTAATCTTATATTAAAATAACCTGATCCGTTTGTATGCAAATTGTGTTCGTAGTTTTAACGGTGGATGTATCCAGTTACACATATAAAACTAGCAATCATCACTTTCGGGTGTAAAATATAGCCAACTAGACATTACAATGCTGGAACTGTCCATTGGAAATATAGTTGCTTAGGGTATACAATTGTGGTACTGTCCTTTATAATTATAGAAACTTAGAATATATAATGCTTGGGTAAATTGGTTTCACTATTGACAGTTTGAACAAAGCAAAACCTACCTCAGCCGATAGAAGGGGGCATGATTGTCATAAATGAATCGCATCACAATTCCGCAATCCATCTAAACACATGCACTATATAGCATATGACGCTAGGGCGTACATGCACTATACAGCTTATTACGCTAGGGCGTACATACACTATACAGCATATTACGCTAGAGCGTACATGCACTATACAGCATATTACGCTAGGGCGTACATGCATTATAGCTGATTGCGTTAAAATATCCAATTTATATTGTTAGTTCCTGTTATAGTATTGTGTGATGATAATTTTATTTATCGTCTACACCGGTTTCCCATATGGGCGACGCCTCGAGAAGAAAATAAGTAATTTTAGATTTTTGAAGAATAGTGCAGCAAAAGATCCTTTTGTAGAGTCCCTGGTTTTTTACATGTCTAACGCGATACATGGACCCTTGATTTTTGTTAAAGTCACATCCGAAAGGCTGATAAGTAGTTTTAGTTACAGGAGCTTGGAATCGAACCTGCGACCTCTTTGTTTGCAGTCCAAGGCCTTAACCACTGGACCACTAATCCGCTCTGAATAACATTGTGTTATAACAGATGTTGAATATCCTCTTTTTAAGATATAAGACATAAAACATTTTATTGACATAAACTATATACAGTTTCTCGTCATCATATACATATATATAAATAAACAAATATTTCATTACATGACAGGTATAATTTTTAATTTAAATGTATCTCTTTAATAAAAGATGTTATAATCATTTCATGAAAATTATAAATAT